>JASJET010000031.1:10865000-11185000 GCA_034092305.1 Diaprepes abbreviatus
CGAAATATCATTTTATTAAAACATTTTTAATTTAAAAACAGGTGTTAGAAAATTAAATATTACCCGTTAATAACAATAAAATAAAATCAAGTAATAGCCAAAGCTGTTTGAAATAGTATTTAATGTGACAGTTGATTTTGTTTTTCACAAGTTTTTATGTAAGAGGATTATCATTGTAAGCATACATACACAAATTTATATTATAATAGACTATTTCTATAATTAGTTTTTAAAGCCACCATAAACAAGAAGCTTTTTTTGCATAAGTAACAAGTAGCAAGAAGTATTAATATTTTCAAAGTTTCCTTTATTAGACTATCGTATTCACATCGTCGAGCAAACCAAAACTTATCTAATTTTGAATTAAAAGTTCCAGTTGTAGCGTTTTGTCTGCCGATATTTCAATAAATTGGGTATGCAACAACATTTCATCAAACGGATCCAAACACCGACAAATCATCGTTCCTATCTGGAAAATATCCTAGTAACTAGCAGTAGATAACAAATAAGAAACTCCTCCGCAGGCGCAGTAGCAACGACCTTGATAGCATATATGTGCGTGCGTAAGGTCAAGGTCAAAGTTTTTAAGGCCAAATTTTTTCAGGGTCAGTTTTTCCCAAAATAAAATTTTGCAGGGTAAAATGTTTTTTAAGTTCAAATTTTTTCAAGGTCAGAATGTTTCCCAAGATTAAGAACAATTTATGGGTCAAATGGTTTTCAAAGTCGGTGTCATAGGTGGTGGATATATAAACGGGGTCGGGAGAGGTTTGTATTAGTGCAGTCTTCTTCGAGTGAAAACGTGCAAGTAAAAATGTCTTACGTATGTGATCAATGTGGCATGTTATTTCCCCATTGTTACAATGTGTTACGGCATAACAGAGAATCTTGTTTGTCAAGATTCGAGAATTCAGATGGAACAAAGCGGCTAAGAATTGATGATGCATCAACATCATCTACAACACATTATTGTGATATATATGGTATTAGTGTTCAACAAAATCGAATTTTAGGTCACCATAGGACATTACAGCATAGAAGTAATGCGTGTGTACCAGTGTCCGCAGGCGTCAAGCAAACTGATTTTTAGAAACGAATTGCAACATATCGCATAAGCAGTGTCAATGAGTAAATTAACTATTCATTATCTTTTAACGAGATTAATAACGGAGCTATTAGCAGTACATCACACATTGAAAATAAACGTGGTAGTTTTTGAACGTTATTTTCTGCAAGCACAAGGTGTCGTTAATGAAAAATCATTTAATACAATTAATCAAATAGCGACTGCAGCAAGTGAGGTAGATGATATAAGATGGTGAAAGCCCATTCAAGCGAATTTTAGGAGAAGGATTCAGGTATGCAACGTCGTAAACGCGAAAGAAAAAAAACATAACATAATAATTTTTGTGAAATTAAAATATGAAACTGTTACAGACTTTTTAAAAATTTTTCTTTTGTTATATCACAAGTTGGGCTTTGGAGAAAATTCTATATCGGAAGGTGAACATGAATAAAAATTCACCTGTAGGCGGCTCATGCTATATTAGATTGCCGAAATTCATCGAGCAAAAGCGTGCAGTAATCAATGTGTATAACCAAGACGAGTGCTATTTTTCTAATGCCGTAAAATCGGCATTATTTCCGACATCTGTTGCACTCTCCTGTCCAGCTCCTCCTACCCACCCTATTCTAGAGTGTTCAACTGTACAAATATGAATTTTCCAGTATAATTACGTGATATTTCTAAATTTCAGTGTTTAAACAATATTTCAGTTAATGTGTATGATTTAGAGTATAGCTTTGAAGACAATAAACTAAAATATGAAGTAGTGGGAACATTGAGATTTGCACCTAAAAAACTACAAATACACGTAAATTTACTATTAATAACAAAATAATGTGATATTAAAGATGCTAGTGACGATCATAATTGCTACACAAACTGTTCCAAAGCACATTACTGCTGGATTAAAGATTTATCGCATTTGGTCCATTCGCAGTTATCTAATAACCATAATAAAGAACACATTTATAATGGATGCATCATTAGTTTTTTAACACCAGCAACTTTAGTGTCATATCAGAAATAGGATTGTAATTACATATGTTCTTTAACACCCTCAACGGATGTAAAGGTGGATACATTTGAGAAGAGCGTTCCGGAAAACATTAGAATTCGACAATATCGGAAAACAAATGCGAGTTGTTGAAACAGCTTAACCCAATCCCCAAAATTCATATAATATGAAAAGTTTCAAGAATAAGCCATACTCTTTCGCATATCTAATAAAATGTTCTTTTGATGATACTGTTGCCAAACTTGAGCTATGTAGGTGGGATAAAACTTTTGCAGACCCTATTGAAACAGATTTAAGATACCTGTATAAAACATATTTGAAGATGGGGCTGCACATTCGGTATGTAATTTAAATTAAAAATTACCTAATTTTGACCCTATCATATTTCATAATTTAAGTGGTTATGACAGACACAGTTCATAAAAAAACTGTGCAGATATAGGGATACAACTGATATTATAGCTCGAAGTAAAGAGAAATATATATCATTTACAAAGGCATTTACATGCATGACTATACCAATTTTCAAACCGGACAATTAAAACGGAAATATTTGAATTTACATTTTAATGATAGTTTGAGTAATGGTTTAAGAATTGACGAATTTAGAGAAAAGCGGAAGCATTTTACCAACGATAATGAATTCAATTTAATGCGTCAAAAAGGCGTTTTTCCGAATAGTTTTGGGAAAAATGAATAACCCTTTTGCGGGAAGAGCATATTAGTGATGCAGATTCTGAAGAAGCAGAAGAAGTATAGATGTAAAAATTTGGGAGATTATTCAGACCTATATTTAAAATCCGACGTATTATAATGATGTGATTTTTTCAAACAATTCCACGACACGTTTATAAATTGGACCCAGCACACTATTTTACTCTTCCAACTTTACTTTTTGATTGTATGCTGCGTTTGACCAAGGTAAAGTTGGAGCTTTTAACTGACACTGATATGGTTAATTTATTCAAAAAAGTATTCGTGGAGGTATAAGTTACTATACGGCAAGGAAGCATATTGCTAACGATTCTTATTTGCCAGAGAGTGATCTTATAGTAATGCAAACCCATACGATTTTAAAATTCGATCAGGCTAAAATATATTCGGTAAAGATTTAATTAAATTAATCATAAACGCGATTTTCGGCACAACAATGGAAAATGTCGATAATCACCAAGATATTAAATTAATAACTCTGTGGGAAAATAGTTGAGAAAAGGTTGGGGCAAGAGGATTAATTGTTCGTCCAAGTTTTAATAGCAGCACCATATTTACGAAAGATTTAATCGCAATCCATATGAATATCGATTTTATTATAATTTCATTAAAAAGAAATTCGATAACAATGCTTCTTTACTCTACGCTGATACGGATTCGCTCATATAAAGGTATTAACCGACGATTTCTGCCGCGTAATAATTGAAAATCCGGTAAATTTGATATATCAAATTATTCAGAGCAAAACCAGTTTCAGATCGTAAAAAACAAATCGGTATTGTGTGAAGTGAAAGATGAATTTCCAAGTGATCCGATAATATCTTTTTATGGTACTGGAGCCAAAGTCTATTATATAAAATCTTTCAACAGTGAACTAAAGAAGGCAAAAGGTATAAGAATCTCTATAATTGAAAAATGAATTCACATGGAAGGTTATCAGAAAATTGTAGAAAATTGCGGTAATATTTAAAAAATGAAAACGTTCCGCAGTGAGTTACATAACGTTTATATAGAAATATTAAATTAAGCGGCATTGTCACACAACGACGATAAATGTCATGTAATTTCATCGTCACCAAAAACTGTACCTTGAGGACATCCCGATATTGATTTTTATAAAACAGATACTGATTAAAATTTAAAAATTTTACTTAGAGCTTGTGAGCAATTTTTGTAATGTGTATTTGTAGTTGGGTAAGAAATTAACAAAAACAGGAAAAGTCATACCTACATTGTATAACCGTTGATTATATTGCCAAAATTGTTAAACATAAGGAAATATTTTATGTATAATTTTTTCAGTTGTAACAATAATTTTATAAATAATGTAATTCAGTCACATAACAAAACAGTATTCGGTGCTAGACCGTATTACTTTTTTAAATAAAAAAAAAACATGTATTTATTGCCGGATTGTTTTTTATTCCACCTTTATTTTAAAATTATAAAAGTAAATTAAATGCTCAGGTCGAAAATTAAATATTTAAATGGAGCAGTTTTGTTGACAAGATCCTCCAAAGCCTTATCAATTTTCTGCATTCTAGGAATAAGTTCGTCACGTATTTCGTATTTTCTATTTTCATATACTGCACTAACAGCATCATCTATGTATCCTCTTAGTCCTGAGAAGTTTCAATTAATTTCTTGGGTACGTAACCTTCAAGCTGGCTTTTGAATACATCTTTAATAACAATTGTTGAGTCATGCACAGTTTCCGGGTATTTTACGCACACTGTGCAAGGTTATTATCAACATAACTTCGTGTGACTACAACATTTTCTTCAAGACGTTCCGCTAAGTAGCATAGTTTTTGCTCCCCATATTGTAATCTTCATCAGATGTAAGTTTAAATCCTATTCCTGAAGATCCCCGTATAAAGTTAAAATCCTTAAATTTTCTTTTGCGACCGAACTTATCAATAGTGTTTACTTCTGACATTGTTATTGGATACTGATTTGAAACCATTACATTTCACCTAAATATATGCTTCTATTTTATTAATAAACAGACTATGCAGAAAAACATGGATTGCAAAACGTATTTTAGGCGATGTTTAATAAATATACACTGATTCACTTTACTATTGTTTTATTATTAAGAAATAAAAATATAACAAAAAAAAAACTTAAAATACACAAGTTAATTCCTTCTGCTCAAGTATGCTTCTTGTATCACACAATTTCTCCTCTGGATGGAGCGTTCAGTCATGTCCTTGCCCTGGTAGTGAAGTAGTCCACAAAAGGCACATTGTACAATTTTTACTCTGAGGTCAATTTAGTAGAAATTGTGCATGAGATCATTTCTCCAGCAGATAACTTGTCTTTTACAACGACGACAAGTTAAAAAACAAAGATCTTGGTGTATGCCTCTATGGTTTGGCCGCTTCACAAAGTTGTTCATCAGTTGGCAACATGATGTTTGAATATTTTGATTTGATGTTTTTCAAGCGCTGTACTATATTTATGTATTAATTTTTAAAATAACCTTGTCAGAGACAAAAATTCGTGAAAATTGCAACCTCGAAAACGACCCTGGCATTGCTGGTTATGTTGATCTTGGCCTTCGCCTTGCCTCTGACAAGTTTTAATAATATACTTGATGCATCAAACAAAAAGAATAAAGGTGGTGTAGTGGGGGAAATAAGCATAAAAGCAGACTAGCTGGCTCGAGCCCTTCACAGTTCTTCAGAACAGCTAACAGTACAGTAACAGAAAGTTCAAGTGAAAATTAATTGAAAAATAACGATGATGTCTAAGTCAAAGTGTGCTCGATGCCTGACATTGAGTGCAAGAGGAAGCAGAAGCGGACAAATCTCTCAACGATGGACAGGATGAAAAATTAGTAAAATCAACTTGCCGGCCACGCTCTTCACAGTTCTTCAGAACATCTAACAGTACAATAACAGAAAGTTCAAGTGAAAATTAATTGAAAAATAACGAAGGTGTCTAAGTTAAAATGTGTTCGATGCCTGGTATAGGAAGCAAGAGGAAGCAGAAGTGGACAAATCTCTCAACGATGGGCAAGATAAAAAATTAGTAAAATCGACGGCGGAATTTACCCATCATCCACCCAACCTTCATCAAAGTTAAAAAAGCTTCTTACCCTACCGAAAATAAAAGCCACAAATAAGAAGAAGTTTTATTCGATCGTTAACGGTGAGGCGCCGACAAAAAATAAGTTTTCATTCAAGAAACCAAAGATGCAGCACCATTGCCCGATTTTTTGTTAACGCCACCACCACCACCGACAAAGGCCAGCAATGTGAAAGCTAAAGAGGAGGTTAAGTGTTTACCTGTGGCGGTTTGAGGCACCACTGTCTCCGGTAGTGAGAGGCCGCAAACCATTGAAGAAGCGGTTTAAGCGGTGTTATGAAAGTGATGAAGTATCCAATACTTCATCTCATTCAAAAGCATCGCAGAACAAAACTGCTTCCCCCATATGTTCTTGGGCATCTCAGCCACAGTGAGTGGAAGACTTTTCGACATCACAAAAAGTGAAATTATCGGACACGTATAACTAAAAAAAATACATTGTTAAAAAAACTAATTGTTTGTTATCACAAAATTTTTAGAGTTAGAAAAACAATCGGAACCAAAAAAAAAATGGAAAGTTTTCATTTATAGTATTATTCTTCTTCTTCGGGTGCCATGTGCTATGCCGCACGTCGGCGATCATTTGTCCATCTCATGGTCACATTATAACTAGAGTGCCCACCTCAGCTTGTCTAAATATGGTTGCGGCGTCTGATATACCACACCAGTTTCTTATATTGCGGAGTCAAGAGTATTGTTTTCGACCTGGTTCCCGTCTGCCTTCAATTTTTCCCTGTATTATTAGCCTTGGTATGGAGTAGCGAGGTCCTCTTAGTATACGCCCTAGATATGACACTTTTCGTTGTTTTACAGTGTCCATTAGTTGTCTTTCTACGCCAGTTCCTCGTAGAATTTCATCATTCGTTATGTGAGCAGTCCAGGGGATACGCAGTAGTCGGCGGAGTGTCCACAATTCAAAAGCTTCGATCCGATTCAGCGTCCCAGCCTTAAGTGACCAAGTTTCAGCACCATATAGTAGAATAGGCCATACATAACATTGAACCACACGTATTCGGGTGTGTAGTGACATATTTCTGTGAAGAAAAAGATTCTTAACTTTAAAGAAAATTGCTTTTGCACGGCCAATCTTTTCCTGCACTTCTTCGTCACATTCCCACTTTTCATTCAGAGTAGCGCCAAGATACGTGAACCGTGCGACACGTTCAAAATTTTCACCGTTGATGTTAAGAGGAGTGATGTAGTGATGCCTACTAACCACCATCATTTTTGTTTTGGCAATATTAATATGCAGCCCGAACTGTTCACCGCACTCGTTGAGTTTTTTTAATACTGATTGGAGATCTTTAAAGTTGTTAGCTAAGACTGCAGTATCATCTTCATAGCGAATATTGTTTATTGGGATACCATTGACTTTGATACCTCGCGTTTCATTTTCTAATGCTAACTGAAATATTTTCTCAACGTAAATATTAAACAGAACGGGCGACAGTACACATCCCTGCCGGACTCCCTTCCGTATATTAAAGGTCTCTGTTGACAGATCGTCATCAATACGGATCTCAGCTAACTGTTGCCAATAAAGTTCTCTTATTATTCTAATATCTTTATCATCTATACCGATCTCCTGTAATCTTTCCAACAGCGGCTCGTGCTTTACGTTGTCAAAAGCTTTCTGATAGTCAATAAAACAGATGAAAACATCTTACCTTTGGTCATAGCACTTTTGCACAAGTAATTTCATTGAGAAGAGAGCTTCTCTAGTGCCAAGTCCCTTGATAAAGCCAAACTGTTTGTCGCCACTCATATCCTCACACACTCTGTATATTCTTAAATGGACTACTCGAAGGAACGTTTTAAGAGCGTGGCTCGTCAAGCTAATGAGTCTGTAGTCTTCGTAGTTCTTGGGGTTTGTTTTCTTTGGAATAGCAATGAACGTAGACTTTAACCAATCCACTGGGATTTGCCCAGAGTCATATATCACGTTAAAGAGATATGTAATATCGACTTGCTTTAAAACTTCTGCATATATATCGTCGTGACCTGCACTATTACCATTCTTCATACAGTTCATTGCGTACCTGACTTCAGATTCAAGAATTTTTGGACCAATCATGTTTTCAGTGTCATTCATCGGGGCATCTGTTCGTTGATCACTGAACAAAGTCTCCGCATAGTTCTTCCAAGTTTTCTTTAATTCATCAGTATCCAATATTGATGGTAATGTTGTTGTTATATTTGTTCCAGTTATTTTCTTGATTTTTCTATGAAAATTAAAGGAGTCGTGCAGCTGATGAAGTCTTTCAGCCTCGTCACATTGTTCCTGAGCCCATTCCTCCTTAGCTTCCCTTATATTTCTTTTGGCAGTGCGATTCAGTTCCTTATATTTATCATGCTGGTGTTTCAGATTCCAATTCGCTTTTCGGTCTTTATCATGTCAAACCGGGGGATCCTTAGCAACCTCTGGTGACTTAACACCTGCCCGGTACTGAGGGCCATTTGTTTAAGTTTTTTTGCCATGATAAAGAGTCCTGGGGAAACTTTCTTGATTGTGGTCATCGTAGGTTCCCGTTACTTTCGACGACATTTCGAGATGACATTTCCTCCATCCTCGATCTAATGGTATACCGCCTGTACTCGGTCGTCAGAGCCTCGTCTGTGGAAACAGGGTAAGCCGTCGAGAAGGTGAGGATGACGTTTGAGTAGGAGAGGCTATTTGAAACGCATCACTATCCCTTAAATACTTATAGTATTAAGTTTGCAAATATATTTTATAGTTTAAAAAAAAAGTCTTTGATCAAACAGATTTGTATATTTTAACAAATAGAATGAAAATTACTTGAACTTTGTCAATAATCTTCTAAAACTACGTAATAGCAATAGTTGTACATATGTTTTTGATTATATTTACAACTATGGTTTGGTTTAAGAAGTCCAGAATCTGTCGCCAGAACTTCTAATACTTTGTGTCTCAATATTGTATGTTTTATATAAAAGAACATAAAATATTGGTCTCACAAAGTATTATAACCAACTAAAACTACGATCAAAGTATTTTTTGGTACTAAAAAGGGCCGTTTTGTTACATGGAGAGGGAAAAACAGATCATGTTACTCTTTATGGTGTTGTAGAGTCGCACACCCCGGCGTCGTTGTAATCCTCTCACTAAATGATGAAATTCCACAGGGCATCCCACCGAGCATCGTTTAAGGCCCATTGCAAGTAAGACCCTGGGGATTTCCGGGCATCGGCGATGCTGGAGTTTTCAACTGTACTTCACTCGTAGAGTCGGACTCTGGCGGCGGACTGTCACGCATTTCTTCAAGGCGTTGAAGCACCCATTCGCCGAAGTCGTCCAACATCACAAGAACGGGAGTAGTAATAGAAGCGAGCTTTTGGGTACAATGGTGCTTCGGATGGAATGTTCCATCTGCATCTCCATATATGCAATAATGTCTTCAGCTGAAGAAGTGACGCAATCACTTCTTGTACTGAAGAAGTGTATATTTGGTTGCCTAATAGCAAGCTTGTAGTGAGGTTATGTTTCCCCATTACCATATATGGAAATCACTCTTAGTATAGCGAAGCCCTAGCTGTAGTGTATGGAGCCCCCTTGTGTATATTTATCTTTGTTTGTCTTGTGTGACGTGTCTAAGCCTGTCTTTGTTTACATTAATGTATATTTGGTTGCCGAAAAAAGAATTTAATTTTTTGTCTTTTTTAATGTATTGTTGGTTGTCTAAACTGGTGTAGCTTTCGCCATTCCAACGAATAAAAAACCTAGACCAGTGTAGCTTTCACCATTCTAACAAAAGAAAAAAATACTTAGATCGGTGCAGCTTTCACCATTCTAAAAGAAAAAAAAAACACATACACACAGAGTCTAGATCAGTGCAGCGTGGCCTGGCTCATTCACCATTTTTTTTATTGGAATGATTAATATATTTTATTATGACTCATAATTTGCATGTTGGGACGAGGAAAGGAGAGGAAAAAGAAATAAATCATAAAATAGTTGTTAATCGTTTATTAGGTGTTTATAAAAAAGAAAAAACTATTGGTTTTAAAATATTAGTAGTTTTATAAAAAAAATAAAAAATTATTGGATGTTTCTCTTCCAACCAGGCAAGTGCTGATTTCCTTTGATTATAACTCTAGTAAAAATATTTGATTAACAAACCATACAAATATGAATAAGAACTGAATGGCAATAGAAGAAAAATTGATTTTTTAAGCTAATATATGATATTAATTAGAATTTTTTTTTTCTTTCAGTCTTCTTAGATTTTTTCGGCAACTTGTTAGTTTAACAACATAGTTATTTCTTTGATCTAGAACGAGTTCTTCTCTTTCTAAACAATCATTGAGGTTTGTAAAAATTTTTCCTTTTTCTTTCAATTGAATTTGTAGATTTTCTTGGCATTGTTTGAAATCATTGTTTAAATTATGTAGTTCGTGTGTTAAACTGGATATTTTTTGTTTCCAATCTAGAATTTCTTCATCTTTTTCTCCTATCAATGTATAAGCGAGTGAAAGTTTGTCTTCACACATTTTATGTTTTTTCTGTTGTAGAAGTAAAGTTGATTCTAATTCAATATTTTCTTTCTTCAATTTAATTTGATTTGTATAATTTTGTGAATTGGTAAGATTTTTTTGTACATTTTCACATTCTTCAAGTTTTTCCATGCATATGTCGTTAACTGCCAATTCATTGTCATATAACTCAATATAATTATCTAGTTGAGAACTACATTCTTGATAGAGGGCTAAGCTTGTGTTATATAAAGTATCATAGTCATCTTTGAGATAGTCATACGTTTGTTTGTATGTGTCACATGAGGTTGCATTTGTACCAATAGCAATTAAAGTAATTATTATAATTGAATGGAAATAATTTCGTAACATTTTTCTTTTTTGCTTTGTGCGGGAGTGCACTATTTGAATGATATTTTTAAAATGAATATATTACTAAATTTACTAGGCTTTTTATAAGAGTTTATGATGTCATATTTATTTTTAGAAAAAAAGAATGGAATTTTTGAGCGACAACAAAAATATTGAAGATTGCAGTTTACAAGAGTTAACATGTCTACCAACTGACTTCTTTCTAAAATATGTGGATAGTATGACATTATTAAATATATGGGGAAAACTTCCAATGAAATATAGAGAAAAATTTGAACTTCAAATAAGATTACCATGTTTTGTACATTATAATCGTCCTGATTAGAGAGTTTGTGTAGATGGACCGCCTACATCACAGGAAAAATGTCCTCTCTGTATAAAAGCCCTGTTACAAATGAAAAAATCACATTTTAAACTGTGAAGTCTTAAAGAAGAAGAATAAGAACGAAAAAGAAGAGAGATGCCTATTCCAGTTAAATATGTATGTCCTAAATGTAAAGGAGAAACGGAAATATCTAATACACCCTGTATTCCTTGTACTTTTCAAAAAGAAATTGTAAATCAGTTTGGCTACAAACACACAGTGCAAAAATTTTCCTATTCCAGAGGAGAAGTTGGAGATAATAGCAGGAGACAAAGTAGAAGAGACAATAACTAGAAAAAATGGAGAAAATGGAAAGTTTACCAACAACAATAGATTCATCAGATTATACTGAATTTAGTTTTACGTGTAGAATTTGTAAACGTAAAGTAAAAAAATATGTACATAATTATTTTAAACCTAGAATTAAAATTTTAAGATATTGTAAAAATTGTTTGATAAATCATATTTATGGTATAAATAGTATAATAGCTATGATTTTATTATCAGAATAAATAAAAAAAAAATTTTTATTATATGGTTTTTATTTTTACTTAATATAAAATATATAATTATTGAACATTATTTTTATCGATCCAACTATTATGTTTATTATCAAAACCTAATCATTTAACAAACACTTTATTACCCTTACGTCTTAACACTTTTTCAACTAGATAAATATCAGGATGTTTAACTTTTTGCAATTGAAGTTCGTAGAATCCTCCTTTGATGTCTTGAAGTTGTTTGTCTTGAAGTAAATATGTTACAGGGTTGGTAAGTTGAACTTTTTTGATGGTAAATATCTCGGTGGACCAATTGGGTTGATAATGTTTATCAAAAACACCTCTAAATTTCGAAATACGTACATGATCGCCAACATTAAATTTTCGTTTAGATGTCATTTTAATTGTATTGTAAGCTGTGGTAAGTAGAAATTTTTAGTGTTTTTTTGTTATCTCTGATGGTTTAAATCCAGTTGTTCTATGTTTTCGATTATTATAAATATTAACTATTTTCTTAAGTAGATCAAGCCATTTGTATGAACCTTGAATACTAAATTCTTTCCACATCATACTTTTAAGTGTTCTATTGATACGTTCAATAATCGAAGCTTTGTTCTTACTGTATACAACATAATGAATAACATTGTATTTTTTCATTAAATTTTGAACATCTTTGCCCAGAAATTCACCACCAGAGTCTGTACATAGATGAATAGGAGTTTGCATTTTAAACAAATGTTCGAGTGCCTTAGCTACTTCTTTAGCAGTTTTTGTTTTTAGTTCGTAGGTCCATATATATTTTGAAAAACAATTAATGACAACTAAAATATACCTGTAACCATTGTTTTCTTTTTCATATTCCTTCATATCGACCAAATCGGCTTCCATTAAGTCTAGTAAAGATTTTAAAATAACTTTTCGTCGTTGAAAATTTTTTCTAGCTGGTTTGTGAATTTCTTCAACTATTTGACGTTTTATGTTTGTTGCAAATTTTGACATTTTTTTTTATTCTATAATGTTTGCTTCACGTAATTCTTCAATAATAGAGTTTATTTCGTTTCTGTGACCTGTATTGCCTGCTATCTCGGAAGAAAGTAACAACTTTAGTCGTTCGACAAGCTCATTTGGATCATCCCAGTGGACATAATCAATGGGATTATTTGAAATTTCCATGAGTAGACCTTCACCTATTTGTAAGCTGTCAATATTCTTTTCTAATAAAGGTTCGATAACCTTTATAAATTTGGCATTTTGACTTGTTATAAATTCATTTTTTGGATTGAAATTTTTTCTTAGAGTCTGTTGTAAATAGAATATTTACATAGTTTCCTTCATCATCTTTTGTATATACAGTTGGAACATTTTTATTAAAAAGTAAACCATATAGTCCTTTAGTACCTTTATATGTTTGTCCTGCAATTACCATATTTGGTCCTTTAAAATTAATTGACTTATTACCAATAGAAAATTTTTCAATATCTTTGTCAAATTTTACACGAAATTTTCCATCAGAATTATCACTATTGGGATCATTGATAAATTTTTTTATATATTTTAACGGAAGTGCATGATATTGATCGTAATAGTCTGAAAATGATTTTTCATTTATAGTCTTATTTAGTAGATCTTCATAGGTTTTTTGTTTTTTAGCTTCTTCTTCTTGCATTTCTTCTTCGACATCCTTTATTATTAATTCTCTAAGGTTATCATCATTATTATAATCGTCATTATCATAGTATTCTTCACCCTGTTGTGGGGGTTGTTCTTGTTGTTGTTGTAGGGAGAAATTTAATTTTCTTTTCATATGTGGTTTTTGTGTTTTCTTAACTTTTACAGCGGTTGAAAATTTTCTTTTATGTTTAGATGTAGACTTGAATTTATCTGTTGTTTTTGGTGTGTATTGTGCTTTCTGGAGATTTGAAGAAGTCGAAGGAGTAGTTTCAGATTTTACTAATTTCGTGTCCATAACATTATCCTCATCATCACTATAATTTTCACTATCACTAGTTAGTTTTTCCTTTACAAAACTAGTACTACTATAAGGATTTTCAATTGGTTGAAAATTCGTGGATGGATCTAATTTACTTTCAATTTTTTCAAGATGTTTTGTAATGGGTTGAAATATAGTTTCGTGTACAATTTGTCCATGTTTTAATAAATTCAATTTATTTTTAATATCTTTTCTTTTGGCAATTAATTTTTGTTTTATAGTTGTTTTTTCATTTCCGGACATTTTCTTCTTTTTTTGTTCTTTTTTATGTGCCATTTTGGTGGTAGTAATTTGTAGAGTTCCTAAACAGACAATATTTAAAGGCTAAATAATATTTTTAGCCTAAATTTATACATATATATAATTGTCAAGACAATATCGATAGCGTCCATCATTGATGTAATTGTCCTTGAAAATGGACAAAAATCCAAATGGTTTTCTCCAACAATAGGAACATATATCTTTAAAATTATCAAATGACATATCTGTACCAATATGATCTGTGTAGATATGACGTAAATTTAAATCATCCTGTTTGAACAGGATTAGTACATTGGCATTATCTCTGATTAGATGTTTCGGTATTTTTGCATATGTTTGACAAAGATAGAAACAGTCGATATTATTATGTCGTCCCATACTAAAATATTCTCGAATAACATCTTGTTTGTCACATGCAACGTCATCGAAAATAAAAATAGAATTGCTCTTTGCTTTGGAAGGTGGTATTATAGTTTCACTATTATTGAATGCATAATAACCAATACCTTTAATTGGTTTTAATAATTTCTCCAGATAAAGATATTTAGGTTGATATAGAGATTTTGAATATAGATAAACATTTGCAAATTTTAACCCATTTGGATGTTCGAGTAAACTAATCATAACATTGGTTTTCCCACAATTTGAAGGTCCCGTTATGATACATCGTATAGTCGTTGGAAACAATTTACTATGTTTAATCTTATTGCTTTTACTGGTGTCATGATTGTCAACTTTTAGGGTTGTCTTTTGTTTACCAATTTTCTTCATATTATTTGTATAAGAACATATTTAAGACTAGTTATAAAAGATTAAAATCATCTAATTTATAATCAGTTTGTCTCGATTAATGCACCAGAACAGCAACAAAAAAAAATGAAGTATTACGTAAATTATGATGATAAAAAAGAAATCCAAGGAAATGGTCTTGTAAATTCTTTAATTAATAAATTACCATTTGAATTACATATACCGGGATATAATTACTGTGGACCAGGTACAAAATTAGAGAAACGTTTATCACGTGGTGATCAAGGAGTTAATCTATTGGATGAAGCATGTAAAGAACATGATATAGCTTATTCTAAGAAAAAAGAATTATCAGATCGTCATCAAGCAGACAGAATTCTATTAAGACATGCACTAAATAGAATTACTTCTTCGGATGCTTCGTGGAAAGAAAAACTTGCTGCAGCCGGTGTATCAGCTGCTATGCATAGTAAAATTAAACTAGGCATGGGCAATGAATTTAAACAACCAATATTATCATCAAAAACAAATAAATTAAGTTCTGTTGTAAATAAAAATCAGTCTTCAGGTAAAGTTCAAGCACGTAACTTAACTGCTGTTATTAAGCAAAGTGTAACCATAATGAATCGAAGCATTCAGATTATGCAGAATTATTTAAAGAAAATGCAGTCTTTATTGGAAAAAGTGCCTATATCAAATAAAAGTGTTAAAAAACAACCCTCTACAACAAAAAAGGAAAAAACTAAAAAGAAAGAACAAGAAACAAGACAATTTGATAATTCCACGAAAAGAAAATAAAACAAAAAATGTTAAATTCCAAAACAACCACCGATTCTATTATTGGGAAAAAAGAAAACTTCAATTAAATGAAAATGTGAACGATAGTAAGAAAAGAAAAATGGCTGAACAGGAATTAGAACAAGATTTACTAACTTTATCACAACAACAACACCAATTACCTCAAAAACATAAAAAAGTAATTAAACGTAAATTGAACTTTAATGATAAGAGTGGAGCAGAGGAAAATATTAAAAAAATCAAATTAGATTTGTTGACATCGTCGTCGTCGTCGTCGCCATTATCAGCTGCAGCGAAACGAAAAAAACACGATGAAGATGATAGTAATGACTCTGATTATGACTCAGAAATGATTCTACAAAATAAAAAAAAAAGGAGAGAAAATTAATATGATATTTATACATTGTAACTACACTTAAATCGATTAGTTTATAAGAAACGTTAGAATAGTTTAGTCATAACAATAGTAAAATATGACAGCGACATCAACCAAAAAAAGAACAAAAAAAATCAAGAAAAAACAACGAGTGGTTAAACCAAGAAAAATAAACAAGAATCATCGTCATCGTCGTCGTCATCAGAAAAAAAATATAAAACGTAAATCAAAAAAGACCTTAAGTTTTCAAAATATAACTAAAAAAATTAAACAAAAAATGTTAAAGGAAAAACCTAAAAATATTGATGGTGCTCTTCAAATAGCTTTAAAAACTGTTAATAATGGAAATAAGGGTTCAATCAAATCACCACCAAGAGTAATCAAAATTCCAAAAACAGGTGGCATATTACCTTTAATACCAATATTTGCTGGTCTTAGTGCATTAGGAGCACTGAGTGGGAAAGTAGCAGGGATTGCAAAAGCTGTCAATGATGCACGAGCTGCTAAACAACAATTAGCAGAAAGTCAACGTCATAATAAATCCATGGAAGCAATAGCAATGGGAAAAGGATTATATTTAAAACCCTATAAAACTGGCTTGGGACTTTGTTTTACAAAAAAAAAGAAACTTCCGATAAAGTTGCCTAAACATGCTCTTAGTAATTTGGAATTAGAAAAGTATGCGAAAAAATTAAAAATACCACATTTTCGAGGAGTTTTTATGAAGGATCATCTACCAAAACAAATTCGAAAAAATTTTGAAAAGGGCATCATTAATTTGGATAATTATTCTGGTTTGGGAACTCATTGGACAGCATATAAAAAATTCAAACAGAACATTTACTATTTTGACAGTTTTGGCAATTTGAAACCACCCTTAGAAACTCAAAAATATTTTAACTCTAACGGTCTTTGTAATATATTCTATAATCATACACCATATCAATCATATAATTCTACTAATTGTGGGCATTTATGTTTAAACTGTCTTTACCATCCTGTACTATTGTAATTTATTTTTTACTTTTTCCTATGAATAAATAGTTAATGTTATAGAAAATTGTTTTATTTATTTCAAACGATTCGTCTTGATAACAACATGTCTTATATGTTTACTTTATCGGGAAGGGAATCAAACCTTTCAGCAAAAATATATCCTACCATTTTACTAAATGAAAATGAAGAATATGCAATAGGACTTATAAATTTCGAAAGTTACAATTCAATTCCAAATGTTGACAGTACAAATAATATGTTTTATTATGATAATAATAAGAAAATTAAATTACCTGAAGGATCATACGAAATTGACGATATAAATAACTATTTGAAAAAAGTTTTGGAAAATCCAGTCAATAAACATGGGAAAGGAGGACAAAAAAGTGGACTTAAAGTTCCACTAGGAAATTTATTATATCATACTTCCTCCCAAGTAGGAGAAGGAGGGGAAGAAGAAATCAATTCAGAAATTAGTAGACTTAATGAATCTGATGTTGAAATTTCTATTGTTGAAAACCGAAATACTTTAAAATGTGAAATTAAATGTAACAAAAAAATTGGTTTTACTAAGAAAGATTCCATTGGAAGTTTATTGGGATTTGCAAATAAACAACTTGAACCGAATAAAATTCATATATCTGACAACCCTGTAGATATATTTAAAGTTAATGCTATATGTAAAGAGTGTAATTTAGTAACCAATACTTTTCATAATGAACAACCGGTTCATATTATACACATGTTTTATCCTATTGTTCCGCCTGGTTATAAAATTGTTGAAAAACCATCAAATGTTATATACTTACCAATAAGCACGCGCTAAATTGATGAAATTATACTTAAAATAACCGATCAAGATGGAAACTTAATCAATTTCAGAAAAGAAGTCATAACAGTACGTTTACACTTGAAAAAAATCCAATAGGCAACAATGGTTTTTTTATATAGTCATAATTCATTTAGTTTCCCTATTCCTACTACTAATAATAATAGTACAGATTATTTAAATGCCTATAAAAGTCAGATACATTATGGCGACACGTTCATTCAAAAATCTAAACTGAAAGAACTTACACCTGAGAAGAGAAAAATATTAACTTCATTAGGATTTAAATTGAAGAAAAAAAATTAAAAAATTTCGAAAATTTTGGTCTAATTTTAAACTGGTTATTAACATAAATATACAGAAAATTTGGTTTTTCATTAAATGCAAATATAGTAGATATACAGAAGAAGAGAAAAATGAGCTATAATATCTCAAAAATTTCCGAAAATGTAATGCATGATGACTCAATAATTAGTTATCAGTATCATACTCATCAGCCTTACTCGTCTACAACTCTCAATAATAACGATGAAATTCGCATACCAATACAAACACAAGATCTCTACACTTTACCTAGTCAAAGTTTTTTGTATATCGAAGGAAAATTAACGAAAGAAGACAACAATTTTAGTGAGAATGTAGATTTTATCAATAATGGAATTGCTCATCTTTTCGATGAAATTCGCTATGAACTGGGAGGAGTGGTTATTGATCGTATTAGAAATCCAGGAATAGCTACAACTATGAAAGGTTATGTATCATTTACAAAAAACGAAAGTAATACTCTACAAAATGCAGGATGGAATGATAGTGAAAATCCTGCTCTATTGGACGGCAAAGGAAATTTTGCTGTTTGTATACCATTAAAAATATTAATGGGTTTTACTGAAGATTTTCAAAAAATAATCATGAATTTACGTCAAGAATTAATATTGATAAGAAGCAATTCAGATTTAAATGCAATAATACAAGGGCAAGACAAAAAGGAAAAATATAAAGTGACTTTAAATAAAGTGCTGTGGAAAATGCCACATGTTACAGTTAGTGATAATCAAAAATTACGTCTATTGAAACAGTTTGAAAGTAATAGAGATTTGAATATTGCCTTTAGAAGTTGGGAACTGCATGAATATCCACAATTACAACAATCAAAAAATCACACGTGGGCCGTAAAGGCCAGCAGCCAAATTGAAAAATCGAGATTTCTGTTATTTTCGATTCAGACTAATAAGAAAAATAATATTGCACACAATATGAGTCATTTCAACCATTGTAATTTGTATAATTTAAAAGTTTACCTAAATTCTGAGGTTTTCCCATATGATAATTTAAATTTGGATTTCGATAATAATAAATATGCCATTCTTTATCAAATGTTTGCACAATTCCAAAAGTCCTACTACTATAAACATCAGAGTGAACCTTGTATCTATCCAATACGATTTCATAATAATGCACCAATAGTGGTTATTGATTGTTCTAGACAGAGTGAAGACATTCTTAAAGGAGGAGCTGTTGATATTCGTATAGAATTTGAGACGAATAAAATTGTACCTGCAAATACTTATTGTTTAATTTTACATGATCGATTAGTTAAATATAATCCTTTAACTAGTACTGTAAAAGTACTCTAGAGATACAGAGATATTTTTTTTTGATAAACATGTACATTGTGGATATTCAAGGTTTCCAATACAAAGATACTGATTTTATATGTAAGGAAATTGCGATAATAAATCTAAAAAATGGAAGATTGCGTCATCGTCACATTAAGATGCCTTTACCGTTTCATTGGCTAAATCAAACTATTGGCAAACAAACTGAATGGACAACAAATTATATACATGGATTCTCTTGGGATAATTTGAATTATTTACCTTATGAACACCTTTCTTTATTTATAAAAAACAACATAAGAAATAAACAGGAAAAAGTTTTTGTTAAAGGTCTACAGAAAAAAATGTGGTTAAGTAAAATTATTCAGAATAATATTATTGACTTGTTAGACCTAGGATGTAATAATTTAGATCAACTAAAAACTCAAAATGTAAATAAAAAGTTTCATTGTCAAAAACATACTTATAATTGTTTAAATTGTGCCAAAGAGAATGTATTTTTGTTAAAAAGTTTTCTTTGTAATCGTTAAATTTTGTATAATAAAAATAATATTTTACTGAGTGTGTGTTTTTTTTATTTATAAACTATAGCTGAAAGTTACATAGTAACATATTTTTTATTATTTCAGTTGCACATTTAAAAGAGATAAAGTAGTAAATTTTTTGTAATAGGTAAATTTTGTATAATAAAAATTATAATATTTCAGTAAATATGTTTTTATTAACAAACTTTATTTTTTTTTTGGTCGTTGTCCATTAATACATTCTATTATAAAAATTTGTTATTTGAAAATATCATCTTCATTGCCACTTTCAACATCATCATCACTGTTAGCAAACATAAGGGTCAAAGGACGAGGTTGTTGCTGAGAGGTTGATTGCTGCTGCTGTATTGATGGTAATTCTTGCCCTCCATCAACCATCATTAAGGCTTCTGGTTCAGTTTCTACCATATTGAATGAATATTTTTCGTAGGCTTTTTCAAATAGTTTCAATTCTTTTTCGTTTTCTAATTTTGTTCTTATATACTGTATAGGTAAGTTACCAAATTTTTTTTGTAAAGTAACCAATTTTGGAGTATAGCTTAAGAAAATTAATGCTCTATTGCCATTCAGTTCTATTTTTTTTACACCATAACTAAAATAAAAAAAATCAATTAAAATCTTTATGCTATCTTGTATAAATCGAAAAATTGAAGAAATATTAATACAAAATAATTTAAGGTAAAGTATTTTTTATCAAGTAAACAAAAAAAGTAAAAATCATTTTTTTTTTACTGAAAGCAAATCAAAGTTTCTTTACAAAAAAAAAACTGAAATTTGTATTTAAAATTTATATCATAGTTTAAAAAAGAAAATGGAGAACAAAAAAGTGAAATATGTGTATATTGCAAAAATTTTTTACTTACCTAAACACTTCTTTCATTACTGCATGCAACATATCATTAGGAAAATTGTATTTATCCATTGATTGTACAATGATAGTTGAGGGAATATTGGACATACCGATTTTTTATAAACACAAAGAAAAAACACTAAAAAACACGGTTTTTGAAAGATACAGAAATCTCTTTTGACTTTGCAAATGAAATAACAGAAAATATGTTACTATACTTCTTCTGGGTATGCACATGCATTTATCAACAACGTCACACTAACAAAAAAAGGAGTAAACTAAATGCACATTAATAATATTTTTAATATAACAACCAACGAAAAAATAGAAACATTTTAATTCTTTTCTTCTTTCATTACCTGTAAAATAACAATTTTAGTTGGCTATTGTAGCTTCGTAGTCATACGTTTGTTCCTAAATTAGAAGAAATAGTCATTCTAAATCTACTTTTGTAAAGTTATAGAGTCATACACACCATATATATTGAACTGTAAATACAATGCCAGACAGAAAAATAGAAATTTTTTTAAAATGTATAATGCTAAATTAATTTAATAATTAAACGGTAGTATCTTTTCGTTTGCTATTATATATGTATACTTCGATATGTCGTTGATAATAGTCATACTTACTCATGCATTCATAATTGTATTTTATCCATAAACGAATTGCAAGGTAAAAACAATAAACACGTACGTATGGTCCAAAAGAAGCTTTAATTACATTTTTTCAGCACGTACAAAACATTAAAAAGGAATGCAATTTTATCCATAAATGAATTGCAAGGTAAAAACAATAAACACGTACGTATGATCCAAAAGAAGCTTTAATTACATTTTTTCAGCACGTACAAAACATTAAAAAGGAATGCAATTTTATCCATAAATGAATTGCAAGGTAAAAACAATAAACACGTACGTATGATCCAAAAGAAGCTTTAATTGCATTTTATCCAAATGCGTTTTGAAACAATAGAAGCAAAATAATGCATACACTTGACAACTCAATACTTATAGCGGAAAGTTAGGTACTATGGAACATTACACAATTTTTATGCAAAAATTTACTTTACAACAGTTTTTCTGTTTGATGTTAGTCAAGCTTCCATCACAACACCAAATAAGCAAGCCTAATAGTTCTTTTAATGATATCAACTTGTATAAATACGTTTTCCAAAATTATCCTATGTTTATTATTAGTTTGAATATTCTGAAAGTAAAAACAGACAGAAAAAAAAATGAAATCTATCAGAATACATTTGACAAGTGACAACGAGTTTGAAATTGACTTAAGTGAAATTAATATTACTTTACCAAATAAATTTATGGTGAAAATTGAGCAACAAGAACAACAAGACCAGCAACAAAAAGAAGAAATCAAAGATAATTCCAATAAAAGAAAAAATCCTTCTGAATCGAGTCCTATTGAAAAAACGAAGGAGAAGAAAACAAAATTTCTCAAAACTTCAAAAATTACACATGAAATATAAGAACAAGAAGATGATGAAAAGTCCACACATAAAACATTTAGCAGAAGTACAATTTGTAACAGTAATCAAAACAAATCTAACAATAACAGTTGCAACAGCAGCGGCAGTAGCAGCATCAACGTATTTTCTCCTTCCTGCAGTTATCAGCAGCAGCAACAAGAACAATAACTTCCTGCTTTTTTTAATGTAAGTCCCAATTATAAACATACAGATTGTAAAATTAATTTAAAAAATAATTTTAGTTATTTGTTTCTAAAATTTGTTGATGAAAAATGTGAAATTGATCATGAGATATCACCACCAAAATTAGTGGTTGTCAATACTGCCAATACTAATTTAACACAAAATTTAGAAAAATATATTTTATCAAAATTTTTTTCAGATCAGTTTCATTCCACCAACTTTAATTATTGTAATAAATATTATCTTTTATGGAATAAAGTAGGGTTCTATGCAGATTATAAAAACTTAGATATTGAACCCTTAGGGGCACTTTTATGCAGCAATTGTTTTAATCATATTTTAATTGAAAATGAAGTTTTAATTAAATTAATGCAAAGTTGTACTCCATTAAAATGTTTTACAATTGACTCTCATGATAATGGTCATTATCATTGTTCTTGGTGTTTAAAAAACACCTTGTATGCAAACTGTGAGTTATTTAGAAGTTCTGATTTATGGACAGCCTTTAAATTATGGCATATTGACTAAAAACACCCCTAAAAAAACGCTTAACTTTTATTTTTCTTTTTAGATAATTTAGAATACAAATAAAAACAAAATGAGCACCTCTAATCCATTAACACTTGATACTATGGTTAAAGATGTTTGCAAAAAATTTGAAAAAGCATGTAGACTTATTAAAACTCTAGACGAACATAAAAAATGGTTACAAATTTTACGAAAAACTATTTTTATTTTTAAACAAAGTATTCGGAATCGATCTGATTGTGTAAATAATTTTTCTCGTATTGAATCATGTTTATCTGTATTAAAACATTATCAAAATTATTTAAAAAATTCTAAGAGAAACAAATTTGGTCAATCACAAAGAAAATATGGTTTAGTTTGGCAAGATGTGGATTCATGTTTTAATAATCGAATTAAAACAGGAATTATATCAAATTTAAATATCAAAGATCCTAAAAATTTTTTTTCCAAAGCCTTTAAAAGTTTTTCATATAGAATTAGAAAAGAACTTAAAAATTCATTATTAAAAGTAAACGCAATTTTTTATGGAAATTTTGTAAAACCACAAACTGCTGAAACTGAAATAAAAACATTTTCAACCCCTAACAATATAATTGATAACACTACAAATTTAAAGACTTGGTATAAAGAAAATATTCAAGATAAAATTTTGGAAAAGCTAGAAAGCTTTCAAGAGAGAGATAGTAGATATGCTCTATATGAAATAAATCATTTAAAAATAAATATTAATCAATATAATCCAATTCATTCAGGCATATCAACTTATGTTGATATGCCTGAATTCGTTAAAAACACAAAAGCTGTAATTAATATAAAAAATAAAGATGAATATTGTTTTTTATGGTCAATTGTATGTGCATTGTATCCAGCCCCTTCACATAAAAGTTCCAGTGCAACTAGCAGTTATCCCCATTTCAGACAAATAACAGAGTTAAAATATGAAGGTATTAATTTTCCAATTAGTTTAAAAGACATTTCTAAATTTGAAAAAATGAATAAAATATCAATTAATGTATACACTATTGAAAAAAAAAAGAAATATTTCCTATTAGCTTAAGTAAAAAAGAGTATTCACTAAAAATAAATTTATTAATGGTTCCATGTAATAGTTCTTATTATGACTCATCAGATAATGAGGAACATTATTCCGATGACGAGTTGGATCCTGTTAATTTTATTAATATGAGGTATTTCCATTTTGCTTACATAAAAGATTTATTTTGTTTGGTAAATAGACAAATTGGTAATGTAAAAAATAAGTCCTGGCTATGTGAACGTTGTTTTAGTAATTTTATATCTAAGAAAAATTTATTAAAGCACTCTATGAATTGTAAAAATATGAACGATTGCAAAGTTACTTTACCTACAAAAAATAATAATATTTTAAAGTTTAAAAATTTCAAAAATAGTGAACAAGTTCCTTTCGTAATATATGCAGATCTTGAATGTATATTAGAAAAATATAATGATAATGAAAGTGTCTCTAAAACAAAATCTAAAAAATTACAAAAACACATTCCGTGTAGCATTGGATATTACCTAAAGTGTTCCTTTAATCCAACTCTATCAAAATTTAATTTTTACACTGGCAAAAATTGTATCTCATGGTTTGTTCAAGAACTTGAAAATATTACTATTAATGAAGTTTCACATATTTTTCAAAATCCAATTCCAATGAAACTGTTATCTATAAATGAAGTCAATCAATTTCAAACAGCTACACATTATCACATATGTTCCCTCAAATTCAAAAAAGACGATCTAAAAGTTAGGGACCATTGTCATTTTACTAGTTCATACAGGGGAGCTGCACATAATAATTGTAATCTAAATTATACTAACACTCACATTATTCCTGTAGTTTTCCATAATCTATCTGGCTACTATAGCCATTTTTTAATTAGAGCTCTTAGTACCGAAATAAAGGGAAAAAATCACTTTACTTCCAGTTAATAAGGAAAAGTATATTTCCTTTACAAAATATCTAAAGAATACCAATATGTGTTTGAGATTTAATGATTCGTATAGATTTATGTCATCAAGTATTGAAAAACTAGCATCATATTTAACGGATGATAAAAAATTAATTACTAAAAGTTTTTTCAACGATATTGACAAATTCAAACTTCTAACACGTAAAGGAGTTTTCCCTTATGAATTTTTAGATAATTGGGAAAAATTACAAGACAACTGTCTGCCACGAAAAGAAGATTTTTATAGTTCGTTAAATAACAGTAATATTTCTGATGAAGACTACCAACATGCAGGTAACGTTTGGAATTGTTTTAAAATTAAAAATATTCAAGAGTATCTTGAACTTTATCTAAAATCTGATATTCTATTACTTACTGATATTTTTGAAAATTTTCGAGCTACCTGTATGTCTACTTATAAATTAGATTGTTTACATTACGTCACAACTCCATCATTAGCCCTTGACGCATTTTTAAAAATCACCAGTACAGAACTTGAATTATTGACAAATATTGATATGCTTTTATTTATAGAAAAAGGGATTCGAGGTGGAGTTTCTCAATGTTCAAATAGATATGGTAAGGCTAATAATCCATATATGGAAAAATCATATAACAGTACTGAATCAACTTCTTATCTCATGTATTTTGATATAAATAATCTTTATGGTGCTGCAATGAGTTTACCTTTGCCACAATCCAATTTTGAATGGGTCGATGATTTCTATCAAGAAAACATCGATATTTTAAATATTTCTGACGACAGTTCAGTTGGATATATTTTTGAAGTTGATTTGTCATATCCCAATGAACTTTTTGAATTACATAAAGATTTACCTTTATGTCCAGAACGTCTAATACCACCAACATCCTCATCGAAATGCCCCAAATTGCTAACAACTTTATTTGATAAACGAAACTATGTTATACATTATAAAAATTTGCAACAAGCTCTTCAACTTGGAATAAAACTTTAAAAAATTCATAGAACCCTTAAATTTAAACAGTCGTGTTATTTCAAAAAATTTATTGAACTAAATACTGAACTAAGAAAACAGAATAAGAATGATTTTGATAAAAATTTCTATAAACTTATTAACAATGCAAATTATGGTAAAGCAATGGAAAACGTACGTAAATATAAAAATGTGAAATTGGTAACAAAGTGGTCAGGTAGATTTGGTGCAAACTTTTACATTTCTAAACCTAATTTTCATAGCCTTACCGTTTTCGATAAAGACATGGTTTTAATTGAAATGTCAAAATTAAATGTAACTTTCAATAAACCTATTTAGGCCGGATTCTCAATATTAGACATATCAAAAACTTTTATATATGATTTTCATTATAATTATATTAAGAAAAAATTTGGAAACTGCAAAACTATTATACACAGATACAGACTCTCTTATTTATCACTTTTTTGTTGAAGATATCTATGAACATATAAAACAAGACATTGATAAATTTGACACTTCGGATTATCCCATAAATACCAAATTTAATATACCTTTAAAAACAAGAAAGTATTGGGTTTAATGAAGGATGAAAATAATGGTAAAATTTTATCTGAATTTATTGGTCTTAGATCAAAAATGTACAGTTTAAAAGTTTTAGATAGTAATCATGATCAAAAAGAAAACATAACAAAAAAAGCCAAAGGTATAAAAGCACCCTCTTTAAAATCCATCACATTTGATGATTACTATCAATGTTTATTTAATAATAGGTCCACTGAGTGTTCCCAAAAAATTATAAGATCAATTAAACACAATGTATATACTGTTGATCAAAAAAAAATTTCATTAAATCCATGTGACGATAAACGAGTAATTAATTTTATATACACAGATACCCTTCCGTGGGGTTATCACAAAAATTAATTCCTTATTTCTTGTCCAAATAAATATCTATTATCTCTCTCTCGAAAAAACCTCTTATAGCACTGATTTTATTTTCAGATTTTTCATTCAAAATATGTTGATGATAATGATGGAACAAGGGGATGTTCTGAATGTAACAGATATTTTTGTTTTTGCGAAAGATCCATTAACTCTCACAATTCACTAAATAACTCAGAAAACCCCGTATTTTCTCCATATGTTGATGATAATGATGGAACAAGGGGATGTTCTACATGTAACAGATATTTTTGTTTCTGCGAAAGATCCATTAAATATCACAATTCACTAAATAACTCAGAAAACTCCTTATAGTGTTATGAAACTATATCTAGAAATAAAAGTCTTGAATAATTTCTTTTTATTTTAATTGTAAAAACAAGTGTTAAAATGTATTACTGTATTAAATTAATATTAGTTTTTAGATTTATGACTTGACAACATTGTATTTAAATTAAAAATCTTATTAATGAAATAAATATATATTACGAACTAGGTAAAAATTAATGTTAGTTCCTTATATTGTAATTTTTTTTTCTTTTGCTAATTTATAGAATATTCAAACTAATAATAAAACGACTAACGAACATTTTATGATTTTCATTTTTTCCCCTTACCTATTCACTTCTAAAAGAAAAGCCACGCTTCACAAATGGTGAATGGACCAGGTCAGGCCACGCTGCACTGATCTAGACTGTGTGTTTATGTGATTTTTTTCTTTTAGAATGGTGAAAGCTGCACCGATCTAAGTATTTTTTTCTTTTGTTAGAATGGTGAAAGCTACACTGGTCTAGGTTTTTTTTTTCGTTGGAATGGCGAAAGCTACACCGGTCTAGACAACCAACAATACATTAAAAAAGACAAAAAATTAAATTCTTTTTTAGGCAACCAAATATACATTAATGTAAACAAAGACAGGCTTAGACACGTCACACAAGACAAACAAAGATAAATATACACAAGGGGGCTCCATAAACTACAGCTAGGGCTTCGCTATACTAAGAGTGATTTCCATATATGGTAATGGGGAAACATAACCTCACTACAAGCTTGCTATTAGGCAACCAAATATACACTTCTTCAGTACAAAAAGTGATTGCGTCACTTCTTCAGCTGAAGACATTATTCCATATATGGAGATGCAGATGGAACATTCCATCCGAAGCACCATTGTACCCAAAAGCCCGCTTCTATTACTACTTGCGAGAATCGACACCAAATCAAGCCGATTTGCAACCCCATCCAATAGCAGGAATGGCGAAAGCTACACCAGTCTAGACAACCAACAATACATTAAAAAAGACAAAAAATTAAATTCTTTTTTAGGCAACCAAATATACATTAATGTAAACAAAGACAGGCTTAGACACGTCACACAAGACAAACAAAGATAAATATACACAAGGGGGCTCCATACACTACAGCTAGGGCTTCGCTATACCAAGAGTGATTTCCATATATGGTAATGGGGAAACATAACCTCACTACAAGCTTGCTATTAGGCAACCAAATATACACTTCTTCAGTACGAGAAGTGATTGCGTCACTTCTTCAGCTGAAGACATTATTCCATATATGGAGATGCAGATGGAACATTCCATCCGAAGCACCATTGTACCCAAAAGCCCGCTTCTATTACTACTAACGGGATCGTGGTCGTAGCGAACGGGTACGAGTTGATCTAAATCGTCCCATCGTTGGACGTCAAAATCCCCATGAAAGTGGAAATTCTCCAGCTCCGCAAAATTGTCACCGACGGTTTCGTCACTAAACAACAAAGAGCCTCTGCTAGGGGTCTCTCTTTTTCCATGTTGATGGTGCGAAGCCAAAGTAGATATGGCTTAGTAACTCGCCCGATCTGTTATATAGAACTACCCCCACCAGCACGTTCTAAATGTTGTGTGTTGGTGAGAGCTTATAGAATTATTGATTTTTTCAAAAACTTAAAACAAAACACGGATAATGATTTTTGTAGCAAAGAAAATAAGACTAATTCTCAATATTTTGTGAAGAATACATTAAAAAAATTAATAGAAATCTTGTTTGGATTTTCAACATTTTCATAGGTCATATATTAAACGATTATCTCGTTCTCAAGCCTATAACTATACACTTAAGCGACGAAATATATCCTTGATCAACGAATATCTCGCCGCATAAGTAACGACAATACACTACGAGCAAAATAAAATGTGGTCCTGAAAAGAACCATATTTTGTGGCCATAAATGGGTTGGAGGGAGGGTAGGTTGTCTAACGTTGAGTAAGATCCAACGATAGCAACACCGACCTAGGTACAGTCCTTGGTCTTCTTCTTGGCTGCACCTAGACCTCGGGCTGCCAAAGCAGTACTGGCGGTGCTGGCGTTACTGGCGGTGCTGGTGTTACTGGCGGTAATAGCAGTGATGCTGGCGGTAGTGCTGTACCCCAGCATTCCACATATATACATTCCTTTCCATGAATGGCCTTACAATTCCAATGATCTTTCTTGGATCTTCTTGGGTCTTCCATCCCAACGGTCAAATTAATACTGACATAATAATTCTAATACCGCCTCTATATATATTCAAGGAAGTTAAAAGGGATAAGATGGTGTGCATATATATATATATATATATATATATATATATATATATATATATATATATATATATATATATGCACAAACAGGTGCATGTCGGTACCCTGATGAGTCTAGTAGAGACGAAACATGTACCTCTGCCGTATCACTATGGCGGGGAGGGTAAGTTTTGACTTTCTTCTCGGTATGGTAGT
Organism: Diaprepes abbreviatus; assembly: GCA_034092305.1. NCBI lineage: Eukaryota > Metazoa > Arthropoda > Insecta > Coleoptera > Curculionidae > Diaprepes > Diaprepes abbreviatus. The sequence continues at coordinate 10,894,474 of JASJET010000031.1, forward strand.
ACAGGTAGGCCATCATCTCGATGGTGGTGTCATGGGATGAATTGTGTTTTGTAGCAATTCATTCAAATTGTGCAACCTCTAACACGGAAAGGATATGATGGAACGAAGTTTGCAATTACTGTTTGCATTTTACTTCATCTATTCACGGAGTTGCATATAGTTGTACGTTTGCTGAATGTGATTTCAGCACTACAACGGCATAATGTGGATGTATCCACTGCTATTGCATCTCACACGGAGGAATCCGTGAAAGCCTCATAAACATATATATATATATATATATATATATATATATATATATATATATATATATATATATATATATATATATATATGTATATATATATATATATATATATATATATATATATATATATATATATATAAGAATATGATTTATTAAAAAAAAAACCTTTCCCTACAACTTCCCCACTTTCCTTTCCAGCAGTCGAAGTTCCTTTCTATAGATATTTGCCCTTTTTTACTCTCAATTTTCATTATTTTAAAATTTATCAATTTTCTTTATACATTATCCTTAAAATTCTAATTAATTAAAGTGCTCTTATTTTCTCTCCATCTTGAACGGTTCCCGAGCTACAGCGCTTCAAAAATCTAAATTACTAACTGTCACATAACCCTTTTTTTGCAAATTTTACCTTTCCGAATTTTGAAAAATGCTACAATTGTAGAAAAAAAAATTATTTCTAATTTCCTAATGCTGTTTTTCTCTAAACATTCAATTTTAGTGCGCATTCGCCATTTCACTCGAATTTTTAAGAAAAAGCTGTACTTTATTACTGTCGGAAAAAATGCTGCAACTTCCTCTATAATATTTTAAACTAACTTTTTTTTATACTCCTAACCATTACTTTTCTACAAATTTTCTTAATCGCTATGTTCATATATTTCCTTAAAAAAATTTTCTCGCGTTTTCTAAGTACCTTTTTCCACTAAATAATCCCCTAGAATTTTCGTCTTTTGTAACTCTGTTAGTAGTTAGTTTACACAGGTACAAGATACTGATCACTATAGAATTTCACCTACAGTGTGTCCCCTCACCACTGTAACCAACCACTCTCTTCTACATTCCCCTCACCACTATACCTTTCACCCCACCCACTGTTCCTTCCTACACCACTTACAGTATTGTGTATATACAAATTAAACAGTAACAAGCTAATGTTAATCAAGGATGTTTCTATGCGGTGATTGTAAAAAAAACTTTATCCAATAATTATTCCCCTCACCGCTCTACATTCCCCTCACCATTGTACCTAACCGCACTTCTCTCACCATTGTACCTTTCTATAAAATTTCACCTACAGAGTGTCCTCCCACCATTCTCACCTACCTTCCCCTCAAAAAAAAAATATATGAATTTACTAGTGAAAAGTTAAAACTGTTTCCTTTGAATTATTTACTAAAATATACCACTGGTACTTTTAGACACCAGGTGTAAACTATCATCGACATACAGAGCAAATTTTTATCTCCAAATCAGATTCTCTTGTTTCATACAAATGTAACTCATGTCGACGGACCTCCATCAAGTCAAATGTCATGCAGTCTATGTAATAAAATAATTGACAGTTTGACTAAATTAAAATAAATTTATTTTTGTATGTTTGATATTGTATTATTTCGTTTCCCATATAAGAATTTTATATATTAACAAAATCCTAAGTGATTCAGTTGCAAATTTTGGTTACATTGTTGCATAAGTAATTATATGGAGGTTCATTACCCTTTTTTACAAGTCACGAGAAATGTTTAAATTTGTGTTTTATACGTTTCAATGCAATTTTAAATAATCCTCATTTGCAGGTTTGCAGTGTCGTCAATGATTTCTATATTTATATTTCGGGAGGATATAAAAATATAGGGTGTAAACGATATGAGTACATTAAAATAAAACTGATAAATTTCATAAGTTTAGAAAATCACCGTAATTTTTCATGATTAATTTAACATCGATTTTTGACTTTCCTTTATAACGTCTTTATGTTATTTAATGATTATATATATATATATATATATATATATATATATATATATATATATATATACATATATATATATATATATATATATATATATATATATATATATATATATATATATATATAATGAAAAATTTTTTTTATGCTTTTTTAAGGATTATTATTTTATACACACTTTTTAAAAAATATTATATAATTATTGTTGCTATTGTTTTTAACCTTAAAAGTATTTTTCATAAATATTGCGTTCAAAAAGCTAAGAGCTTCGTAGTTTGTGCTATTAAAAAAATGCTCATTTTAAGTGTTTGCAGGTAAATCTTATTGTGTTATATTTAATGTTCTTTTCGGTTAAGAAAGGACTCCTAACTTCGACTCTCTGCGTTTTGCGATAATTTTTTTCTTTTCAATAAATATATTTATTATTATTATTTCTCTGATAGTTTCACTTATCTAAGAAAATAAGAGTATAATCTCGGTTATAATATAAGTTGTATTTTTCACCTTTTCGTGATAGCGAACTCGCAACTATAGCGAAATTTTCAATATACTAATAGTTTCATTCGTCGATGCAAAAGACACATATTTATGAATATAAACGTTGCATTGATTAATTAATTTTGATTTAGTTCGGATGAATATTATTAATGATGCATGGGTATTCTCTCACTGGACCAACTGTAACTAGTTATTTTCTAATACTACTGTGCTTCAGATCTTTATTAGATATGTAGGCTTGACAGTACAAATAAATGATGTAATCACTCTAAATCGTTGTCAGTGAAACTATAAGAAATAAAACTTATCTTAAATGAAAAAAAAATATTAATTAGAGTGAATGTTAAAAGTTAAGTGAAATAAACGGTAAATATTGTTAACATGAAAGTATTAATTAGTAAAGTAAATTTAATGTAAATCTCTCAAGTTGGTATTATTTATATAATTTAGATAATTGCTTAAACAGAAATAATACGTATTTTAAAAGATGAGAAAAAAATATATCGTGCCAATCTTCATATCTGATTATATATGATCATTTATATATAATTAAATATAATTTTTTCCCGGGATGAGAGGAAAGATAGTTTGCAAAAAAAAACAAATTTCTATGGGAAATAGACTCTTACTATCCAATGTTATTAGATTTGTTTCATAGTTATTATAAACAAACTGGCTGTGACATTTTGAAAAAGCAATCCTAACTCGGCTTCTATTGGTTGTAGAGAACTGTTTTTTAATGAAGTAAATTTTCGATAAACTCAGAAATCGATACGAAGGACGATGTTGTAGCTCTATTTGTTTATAAAAAAAAGTATTCCAGCTTTAAATAATGGGTTATTCATTTCATTTTTGACCTAAGTACCAAATGAAAGTAGAAGCTTTGAAGAGTAGAATTGACTTTTGGTCAAATCGAGAATTTTGTTAACAAATAGCACATTTTGCTTCGAGATAACCGTCTTAGGATGAATAGATTAACCCATTGATGTGCAGGTAGAATCTAGGAGGACTAGGCTGAAAACAACTAGTGGAAATAAGATAAATCCAAAAGGTATGCAAACAATTAATGCTTTTCAATTATTTAAACCACAAACCACTAGTTCTCTAACTTTCAAGCAAGTTTTAAACCTTAAAAATACAAGCCTAAAAAATTTCTTTTATCACTATATATATATATATATATATATATATATATATATATATATATATATATATATACATAGTGCTTTCGTAAAGTAGCAAATAATTCAATATAAACTAAATGGGTGCTTGTTTGGAAAAACGTTCCTACCCGTCGAATTTTATTTTAAGTTTAGTTTTTTGCGTGCTACCAAAATACATAAGATGACTCAAGAAGGAGCGATAAAAGGACATAAATACATAAAAATGCAACGACAGCATTACACAAACACGCGACAAATTTTAAGAATGAATTTGATTTTTCGAACGCAAATATTTTAACCCGGGAAAAAACTATCATAAACATCAAAGAAAGGAAATGTTACATATAAAAAAGGAAAAGCAAGCAATCAATGACAAACAAGATATCAAAAACCTAAGCCAAATATAAACCAACTGTTGTAGTCATTATTGTTTTGCAACACACTGTGTAGTTGATATTAATAAAATTTATTTGCAAATCAGAAAAAACTAAACAAAAAAGGTTCCCAAATAAAAAACAACCAGTTGATATGTTGGGCAAAACGTCAAGTACAGAATAGTAGTATTAATCTAAAACCTAACCTAATATATATATATATATATATATATATATATATATATATATATATATATATATATATATATATATATATATAGTGCTTTCCGAAAGTAGCAGATAATTCAATATAAACTAAATGGGTACTTGTTTGGACAAGCGCTCGGACATGTAGAATTTTATTTTTAGTTTAGTTTTTTGCGTGATACCAAGATGACTCAAGAAGGAGCTATGACGGGTATTTTTTTTTCAATTGCAAACTCTATTTTTTAATTTCAGGATCAGAAAGGGCACATTTTTTTATATATGACAAGGTATATATCGATGTTGGTTATATAAGAAAATTGTTAAAACAAATTACTGTAAAACTTTAAAAAATAAAAAAAAATAGTACCACCTAAATTAAATATTGAAATTGGGCCCAGTTAACAATCTGACAATAGCTAAGCCGATGAATCAATTATTTTTGAACACTGTCGTTGATATCTGCGGTTATGTTCCGTGTTTCTTGGCATATTCGAACTTTTAAGATTGCTAAATTGTTGAGCTGGATCAAGTAAACTTTAGTTCTTAAATATCCGCATAAGAAATAATTAAGGGATCAAATCTGGTACTCTGACTGACCATTTAATTGTTCCTTTTCTGTCTATCCAACGATTCGGAAAAAACCTCATCCAAAAAAGCACGATCAGGAACAACGTAGTGGGGCGGGGCTCCATCTTGTTGGAAAAAAATGCCACACTGGAACATATCGGCTTCTTGTAGGCTTGGGTACAAAGTTATTAGTGTGCCTGGATACAAAGTTATTAGTGTAAAAATGAGAACATTCTGAAGAAACGCCAAATATCTTGCATTAGTGAGGGTACATTGAAAAAAATAAGGATCTAGGACTCTTCCGTCAACTATACTGCACCACAACTTCACTTTTTGAGGATTTTGGTGGTTAACTGCTATGAGCCAATGAGGATTTTCAGTTAGTCAATAGCAGTGGAGATAGGGGGCTTCCAGTTGACCCCCCACCACTTTTTTGGTTGGTCAACCAAGAATGACCTTGTTTCTGATTGGATGCCCAAGTTCGCCCCCTATCTCGATTGGTTACGTAAACTTCACCACTTTTTGCTCCACCTCCTTGCTCCTTCCCAACCACCACAGCAGTTGGAGGGGCCCCCTATCTCGATTGGTTACGTAAACTCCACTTCTTTTTGCTCCACCTCCTTCCTTCTTCCTAACCACTACAGCAGTTGGAGGGGAACTGATATTTTAAAAGACCGAATCTGAGCGAGCTACATTCATTCACAACTAGTCTTAAGCTTATTTAGATGATCCACCACCAATAACGAAAAGTGTTGTTAAATTAAAAATAAGTGGTAGTTATGAACAGTGATTTGAAAAATGAAATTATCAAATTAGGTAAACAATTTATTAAAATTCAAAATTCCGTATTAAAGAATGCAATGCTAATGAAAAGGCACCCCGAGTGGGCCCAGGTATATTATGAGACTGCCTTCCAATTTCAATTAGCTGCAGAAGCCTATTAAACAAAAAAATAATTGCCGAAGTTCGTTCATGCAATAAAGAAAATAGGATTCAAATACTTTTAAAGGATATTGAAGGATTATATAAAAGATCCTGGTATATTAAAAGAAATAGAGGAAGAGAGAGAAAAAGAGATATTGAAAAACAGGGAGGTTTTAGTATAGGATTTATTATGGAATTATTAGTAACAGAAATGTATGAAGAGTTTTTGATGTCCGCAGCCTGTTCCGAGTTTTATGCATATGAAGGTCAAGAAAGTGAAGCGCAGAATATTATATTGTATTTAAATTATACGGAACATGCAGAATTATGTTTACTAGCAGCTAAATGTTGTAGCGAATATTTAAAAGATAAAAATATAGATATTTTAATATGTAAACTTCAAGAAATAGGATTAAGTAATAATTATTAATGTATTAGAACAATGTTAGAAAACAAGACACATAATTTGTGAGTCTTTTATTACATAAAAAAAGTTGTTGTAAAGGTAATAAACATTTGATAATGCACATACACATGGTATTTTTTGATGATAAAAGCAACAAGGATCCATTTTCTTTAGGGTGGGTTGTTCATCAATCTCGATGACTGGTTTCATAGAATACTTCTTTACGAAATCTGCCTTTCATTCTCCTTTTACATAAACATAGTCCACCTTAGCGCTTAAATCTCTTCCGATATCTCCACATTTGTGTAATGGTGTAAATCCTTCACACCACTCAATCCAATGGTAATTTTTTATTAACCACAGAGCTTGTTTGTGTAGATAGGATGGTAAATGATCCATCGGAAATGGAGCTTTGAAAATAAAAAGACTTGCCTTTTGCCCATCGTAAGCTGCTAATTCCTTTACAATAAATTTATTATTTTCAATTTTGAATCCTTGAAGATCTAAAATAAGTTTCATATTTTCAAATATTTGAATTTTTTGGTCATTTCTACTTGTAATTGATATTCACTTATTTGTTTCTTTAATTTCTGCAACTTAAGTTGAAAATCTAATACTCGAACTAAAATTGTAAGACATGATATAATGAAGAATTCTGGTTTGGGTACGTTAATAAATATCAAAATTGACGCATGCGCTCTTAAACATAAGTAGCGGTTTGCTTAAAAAGAGTATTTTATCTTGAGGAAATGTTATTACAGTTGTTTAACAATTTTTGTTAATGGGTTGTAACTAAAAACTTTATCATGAATTATAACACAATATGCCGCTGTTTTAGGGGGAATTTTTTCCTTGGTTTCAAGTTCGATTCTCATGGTTACTGGACCGGTTTGTAGTAAATCTCTTTGATGTGAACAATTAATGTAAACTATAGGAGCATTTTCTTTAAACTCTTTCGAATTAAAAATTGGTTCCACTGGAGAGTTATAATATCTTTGACGAAAGATTGTAAACATTTCATACAGAGTAGCAAATTTATTATTTTCAAAATCAAGTTGAAGATCATTGTAAGGATATCTTTCTGAATTTAAAAAGACATTGATATTTCTTAAATTACAATGATTAAATTTACTCATATCCATTTTTAGATTACCACGTCTATTTTTCTGAAAAGCAATTAGAACATGACGTGGCGTTTCGACTTTTGTAGATGTTTTTACGGGCCAATTGTGCCTTGTAGTTTCCAATAACTCTGGATATTCAACTAATTCCCAGCTTCGGAAGGTTATTAGTACATCACTATTTTTGTCAATAATTTTAGTAAGTGCTAATTCTTGCGGAATAGCTACAGTAAGATGAGGAACTCTCCAACACAACTTTGTAATTTTAATTCTGGGTTTTTCATCTTCATTACTGGATAATAATGCATTTGTATCATCATTACTTCTCATTAGAATAAGTTCTTGTTGTGAATTAAGAATAATCTTATTATAATCTTCAAAAAATCCTGAATACATCTTTAATGGTATACATAATAAAACATTACCTTATTATCATCAGTCATAATTTTTTTTTTTAGATTTTGTTTTCGGATACCAACCAGCATTTTTCAACTTAGCACTTTCATTTTGATTAAATTAAATATATCCCTTAAGAGTTGAAGTTATACCAATATCCCGAACGGAGTCAATAGTAACACCATTTAATATATAGCGTAATTCTTTAAATAAAAATTCTGGAGCATTATTAATTAAAACAGCATTAGCTAAAGGGGAATCATCTTCTTTAGTGACTTGCAATTCCACATAAATTTCACTTTTGCAAGGTAAAAGATATTTTCCTGTTTGTTGCAAAGCAATTCTGATTTCATCATTTGGTCCAAGTTTTGTAGGATTAAAAGAATCGAAAGAAAGAATTTCCCAGCTTAATATTGATTCATCAACCGATACATTTTCTCTTGCATTTAAATAATCCATTTTATTTAAGTTTAAAACCCAAACTTTGAAGAAATTGTCTATTAGAAGGTGTTAACCTTTGGAAGTTTGATTTCCCACTAAAGGAAGTTGGTTTCTTTCTCGTCTTATTAATTTTTTTATTATTAAATTTTCTAGGAAAGTTTGCAGATTTATTGTTATATTATTACCATCTTTCATCAATTTTTTAAAATGTAGTCTAATGCTTATAGTTTCTTCTCTAAAATTAACCAAATTACCTTCCTGATCTATTATTTTAATGGCTATTTTATCAATTACTTTAACAGTCACTGAGAAATATATGACGTTTTGAGGTGACTCAATTATTTTGAACCCTGGAGCAACGCTCGGGAAAAATTGGTGTATTATATGAACAGGTTTCTCATTTAAATATGATCCCTCTGCAATGCTGCAGTCTATATTTATTGAATTTATTTTAATTATTTCAGCATGAAAATCTTATATATGTTCCATGTTAGCTTCCAATCGCCAATTTTAAACCCTAATAATTTACCAATAGTTCCTTCACTTCAAGTTATGGGTGCTGAGCATTTAAGATGTGTACGTAAAGTATTATTATTTGCATAAAGACTAAAACTAATTTTATCCTCATCCAAGTTAAAAAATCTGTTATCTCTTCTAATTCATAGCTACCTGGGGTTATGGCTATTTCTAAATTTTCATCATGAATTAATATATTATTCTCAATATCAACATTGGGAATTGCATTAAATGTTTCGAAATTTACAAGACCGATAACATATTCAACATCTTCATCTAGATATATTATGCTGAAATAGCGGAATTGCCGCTAAGAACAAAACTATATGACATTTTACTTTAAAAATGTGTTTAATAATAAACTAAAATTAGGTGTTACATACGGTTATAAAGAAATTTTAGACACAATTGACCACAATTTGTTTTGTTAAAGTTTTGATAACTGCCATAATTATAATTAACGATATTATTATTTTGGTCGCTATAAAAATATTTAATTAATTCAGGAGGGGGTCGCAATTACCATAACTATCAAAATATATTAATTTTTTCCTTTTTTTATATATGCTATCCAGTAAGTACCACCACCACTATGATTATCTATATTGACAATTGCACTTTCAATTATCTTTATCTTTTTTGGTAATTTATCCCTCATAAAAATACCACGAAAGTTGGGAATTTGTAAATATTTAACGTATTTAAGTAAATCGTAATTTATAAGTGCTTTTCGAGCTATATGTTTTAGCAGTTTTTTGAATAAGGTTTCAAGTATAATCCACATCCTGTTTTATAGAGTTTTAAATAAAGTCCGCTTCCTTTTTTTCCTACCGCAATGAACTCCAACATTTCATTGTGTCGTTTAGATTCTTCTAATTTCGCTTTGGCTGCTTTTGCATCATTTACTGCTTTAGCAATACCTGCAGCCCCTCCTCCAAGAGCACCAAGAGCAGACAAACCAGCAAATAAAGGTATAAGTGGAAGAAATCTGCCAGTCTTTGGGATTGAAATTACCCTTTTCTTTGGAGGTAACACTTTACCTGTTTTTTTAATAACTTTTAAAGCAGTTTGAATATTTTCATTTAAGTCTTTAAAACGTTTCCCCTTAATTCCTTTTCTAGCTTTTGAAATTACCTGAGATAAAGATAGTCCTCGTCCTTTTCGAGTTTTTCGCTTGAACTTTCTTCTCGTTCGAAATCCCATACCTAATTTTCTTTTAATTTTCATAGCACCAGTAATTCCTAGTGCAGCAGTTTTTCCCCAAAACTAGAATCTTTAGCTTTGAACCTTGATAAAACTTTGTCAGCTAATACTTTATCAGCTAAATGTCTTCTTTTTATATCATTTGATTGTGAGTAAGCAATATCGTGTTCTTTACAAGCCTCATCCAATAAATTTATACCTTTATCACCTCTTGACAATCGTTTTTCCAACTCTGTTCCAGGTCGACAAAAATTATAACTAGGAATATGCAATTCAAAGGGTAATTTATTTATTAATGAGTTTACTCAACCACTTCCTTTCCTTATGCCGATTCGTTTATTATATGATGGAAACATTATATAAAGTCGCAATCCTAGTGATAACTAACCAGTTATATCACAATACTGAATATTAATAGTTTGTTTTATATATAAAATGAGAGTTGAGAAACAACCATACTCTATAACAATTAAGGATCATGAAAGTTCAGTGAATGATTGTGGCAAAACCAATGTTATTATTAGTTTGATTAAAAATCCGAATGGTTTGCGATTTGAAAATTTGAATGTTTATTCAAAATCCTTATATCAAACAAAGTACAAATATTTGAGAACACTTTAAACTTTTGAAATAAATTGGATACTATGAATCTGGACATGAAGAAACAATTGTTTCACTAAAAGAAGTTAAACCAAACCCTATAATAATATTTGATGATATAGTGTGTTGAAATCAGAATGTTGTAAAAGACTATTTTTGTTTCGGAAGACATAAAAATACTGGTTGTTTTTATTTATGCCAAACATATTCTTCTATTCCGAAACAATTAATTCGTGACAATGCAAATTTAATTGTCATATTTCAACAAGATCGAACAAACTTAAAACATATTTATGATGATCATGTTAATGTTGATATGTTATTCAACCAATTCAATGAGTTGTGATTAATATGTTGGAAAGATAAATTTAGATGTTTGGTAATAGACAAAAACTCTCATGTGAAATCAGGCCGATATCGAAAAGGATTTGATTCATATATTTACTTATAAAAATAAACGTCACATGGTAAATTATACCAATCATGAAGGAACGTTTAGCAAGAGAGCTAGTTAAATCAAAAAACCTGTTAAACAAAAATATCAGAGTTTAAAAAATGCGGAACTTGAGACGCAAACTAAATTGGAGGAAATATATAAACCGATAACTCTACCCTTATAACAATTAACTTCAAACTTGAACCTGTTGAAATAAAGGAAGAGCTACACATACCAATTAAAAAATTTTATAAAACACCACAAAAAAGATCAATTCAAACACTAACACCAAGGAGAAAATTACAATATGAACCATCAACACCAGAAAAAAGAAAAACGGGAAAAACTCCCCTCCTTCCTACAGAAATACCATCAATATTGGGATGCGAGTCTAGCTTCAGCAAGTTAAATGCCATCTATACAACAAACAAGTATTATTGCAGAAACTACCCCTTCTTCAGGTTCACATTCCACAATAGGAAATCTTTCAGATATACTAGAACAAACACGGCAAACCGTTCGAACATTTGTTGATACAGATTTATATAAAGAATATTTATAAGGATTTGATGAATTACCTCGCCAATATATTGATGGCGGTGTAAAAGATGTTGAACATGAGTTTGTTCATCAATATGGAATAGTTCATGATTTGGAAACCGAGAAATTCTTTTTGGGTTTAACTCAAAAACCTGTAGAAATTATTGGTAAAAACATCAAAATTGAAGGAATAACCTATACAGGTACACCAGATTTATATGAGTTATTATTTAAAAAAGAATCAATAGGGTATAAAAAACAAGATTCGGAAAATTATATAGATATTTTAAAAAGAACCAATGCATACCGTAGAAATAATGATCCAAATGAGCAGGTGCAGGGAAATGGATCACATAAATATATTTCTATAATAGGACCTTATTTGCAAAGCAAAGGAATTACTAAAACCTTAAATCCCGAATCACAACGAGAAATCCAGGGATTTTTTGAAAGAAACCGGATTTGGTATAACTTTAAAAGTTAATAAATCTAATACAGATTACATATATTGGGATAATGTAAACGAACTTGTTGATAGACTTCGACTATTGGTAGCATCCATGCTTGCAGGACACACTGGCCATAACAATGAAATTATTTCCATTATTGAAGAACTAAGAGAAGCGGATATTATTATATAAAAGAACATCACAGATACTTTTACACATTTTTAAAATGACCATCGATAAATTTGGTAGTCATATTTCAAAAAAATCTGCTCTAACCACTTTATTATCATACGAAAATAAAATATTATCAAATGTTGAAGATAAAATATTAAAAAATTTTAAAAGCGATGTAAAATATATTGAAAACAAATTAATTCAAAATTTAGATCTCGGTTTGAAAAATTATGTTAATAATTTAAATAAGAGAATAAATGAATATGATGATAATAATATACTTAATATTGCAAAAAAAATTAAGTTATTTGAGGATAAAGTTTTTCCTGAATATAACGACAAGATAATTAATTTGAAAAATACTGTTGGTGGAAATGATGAGGTGGTAGAAAAAATTTCTCAAAAAGTCTCCAAATATTCAAATGACTTTGACCTAGTGAAGTTAAAATATGATAAAGTTGACGATTTTGAAAATGAAATAACATCAATTAAATCAATAATTAAGGATACTTCAGCAATTGACAACGCCAAGAACAGTAGTTGCAGGGATATTACATTAAAGTTTCAAAATTTTACTAATATGCTTAATAACAGAGCAGCAGAAGAAATAGGGAATTTTAAGAATATACATGACGTTATGGATAAAAATACACAAAATCTTGAAAAATCAACGAACTCATTTCCTAATTCACAAAAAAGATACCGACAAAGTTAATGAATTTAAAGAACAAATTAAAGAATTTGAAATTAAAATCAATGCATATAAATCAAATTTACAATATTTAGAAGACAAATTGAAGGAAGATTTTCAAAACGAAAATGAAAAAATTGGGACAAAACTCAAAGATCAAATTACAAGAATAATGAAAAAATCGAGGATATACTAAAGCAATTAAACAATCTAAAAACAAAATCTGAAACTTCTTTGATGAAGAAAATTAAAAAATAATAATAGATGAGAAACTAGAAAAAGAAATGGGATCCCTATTAGAAGTAGTACAAGCTAGGAATGAAGCTTCAAAAAAGATTTATTAATTAAAATGGAAAAAAATAGTTCAAAAATCGAACAAGCTTCATTAAAATTAGATGATCTTGAAACATCTTATAAAGATATAGTTCTCAATCGTGAAAAGACAGCGTCAGATTTTTAAAAAAATTAGAAAAAAAAATTGTAAAAATAACATTAGCTATAACAAATGCAGAATTTCAAGAGGAAAAGATATAAAAAATCTAGAAGATAAATTAGTAAAATATATGAAATCATCAATTGAATTAGTTCAAAGAGCTGCTGAAGTTTCTAGAAAAGAATTTAATGACACAATGAATTATACAAAAGAAGAAATGAATTCAACATTAGGTGGATTCAAAAAAGATTATACGTTATCAAATGTTCCTTTGGAAACTAAATTTAATGTGAAAATTTATGATCTTACTAACAACATCACCCAAATAAATTCGTCAATAAAAGAAATTAGAAATGAAAATAAAAAATCATTTGAAACAATGGAAAATAAATTTAATGTAAAAATTTCTGATCTTACTAACAACATCACCCAAAGAAATTCATCAATAAAAGAAATTAGAAATTAAAATAAAAAATCATTTGAAGCAATGGAAAATAAAATTAAAGAACTTCTTAAAAAAAAATCTGAGATGACTTTTTTATATTTTACACCGTCAGCGACAAAGGGTTTTTATAAACGGTTTAGAAGGAGGTAAAGTTATTTATGGGGTTTATTTTCGAGAGTAAAGTATAAATTAATAATAAGTAAAATTAAGCAAGACGTTGTAAATGAATTACATAAACCAGCAAAAAGGCGATTTAGAAGAAGACGAATTGTAAAAGGGCTTAATGATCTACTTCAAGCTGATCTGATAGAAATGCAGCCATATGCGAAATTTAATAGGGGTTTAAGATATATTTTAATGGTAATAAATGTGTTTTCAAAGTTTGTATGGGCAGAACCTGTAAAATCCAAAACTGGTAAAGATGTAACAGCTGGAATGAAAAAAATTCTATTAACTTTAAAAACTCCCCCAAAAAATCTGAATACTGACTAGAGTAAAGAATTCTTTAATAGAGACTGTCAGAAACTCATAAACCAGTTCAAAATTAATCATTACAGCACATTTTCTAATATGAAAATTAGTTAGCTAGTGTTGTAGAGAGAGTAAATAGAACTTTAAAAACAAAATGTGGAAAAGGTTTAGTTTACTAGGATCAATTTTCTTCATGAAATAGTTGCAGAATACAATAATACTAAGCATTCAACAATCGGAAAAAACCAAATGAAGTTAACAAAAAGAATGAATTGGAAATTTTGAAATCAGCTTATACTCATAGGAAAACAGTGCATCCCAGATCACCAAAATTTCGTGACGGTGACAGAGTACGAATAAGCAAGATTCGCGAACAATTTTCTAAAGGTTACACACCCAACTGGTCAAACGAAATTTTTCAAATAAAAAAAATCCGGCTGACTAATCCGACAACATATTTGATTCAAGATGGAAACGGGATAGATATTCAAGGAGGTTTTTATGAACAATAACTTCAAAAAGGAGGTATCCAAATGTATATTGGCTAAAAAAGTATTAAGAAAGAAAGAAAATAAAGTATTTGTAAAATGTTTAGGATTAGATAAATCTTTTAATTCTTGGTGTGATGTGATATAATAGTAATTAATGGTGTAATAGTAATTGATGTTATTAATAAAACACGTTTTATAATATTTTTATTTTATTTAAAAATAAACCTATTACATAGATATTTTTTTAAATACAATATTCCTATAGTTAGGGTCTAGTATAGGATTCAAAATTTCTTCAGCCAGTTCGATTCTTCTTCTAAAATGTTTTTGATTTATAACTTCCAGGCAACCATAAGATGAATTTGGTTTTTTGATTCATCAGTAGATACTGTCTTCTTCATATTAGTGCTTAGACTTTAATTTTTGTTCTAGTTCTTCGGTATAATTCAAAAGCAATTCCAACATGGAGCACACATTTTCACTATTTAGGTTTTGTTTTGGAGAAATATATCTTTTGTCAAAAGAATCTCCGTCCTAGAAATTGTTATTTCTAAAAACGTTAGAATAACATCGAACGTTTTGTTTTTGTAAAACATTTAGCCTATATTCTATAAGTGGAATTTGTTCCCATAGTCTGCAGACAGTTTCATTTCCATAGTAAATAAATTCACAGCTTTTCGCAATCTTCGCTATTGGTAAATCACCAATCTTTTCAAAATGAATAGATAAATTTTGCAAATATATCAGTTCATTAAAAACATTAGGTGAAAACATATAATTTGTTATAACTCCTTGATATTGCAATAAGTTCTTCCAGTCATCTTCAGTTAATATCACAGATTGACCATTTTTAGCACCAAGTTCAATGCATGATAGAAAATCACTTTCCACCCACAAACCAATCGCAACATATTTAGAGTTCGAATTATTTAAATTATATTGTGTAGAATTTATAATTGTTTTTTTTTTATTTTCTTTTTTCTTTTTTTTTACTGAATATCTTGAATGACGTATTTCATAAACTAACTAGCTATTTGTATGCTTTTAGATGGATTTCGTAAATTAGTATTTAAATCTATATATTTGGCTAACCATGGTGATTGCGTAAATTTAACTGCTCTGTGTATTTTTATGATTTTGAATCCAAATTGTAGACATTGTTTCAGATATCGGCAATGAATGATATAGTTATATTTATTATTTAAGTTTGGAATCAATTTGGAGTGGTTTGAAATTAGTGATATATATTGTTCAGGACGAAATGGGAAATCATTATGATGATCAGGTAAATAATTTGGATATTCCAAATCAACTTCAAATATGTAGCCTATAGATGATGTATCTGAGAGTTCGGTTATATTTAAAGATTCTATTTCGAGCTTAGGTACCCAAGCAAAATTTTTTTCAGGCAAGTATTTTTCTATAGTATAACCATACAAATTTGTGACATCTAAATAAGTGATATATGTTGTGGGATTTTCAGGATTAAAATTTTCTAAGAATGGATTATTTGCTTCAGATTTGTGTTTTGAAGTGCTAACGCCACCACGAACACCTTTTTTGAGAAAACGGAGAATATCTGGTTCCGTTAATAATTCTAATTCTACATTAGTTAATTCCATCATTGCATCCCAACACATTGAAGGGCTGGTGATATAATTAACAGGATCTAACTTATAGGTTTTAATACATGTGGATCTATAATTTTCAAAAACATGGGCCAAAAGTAAAACATCAGATTTCAAGTAAATATCGGAATAAGTTCCTATTGTAGAACACTTAAATAGATTCCACACTGCTACAGCACAATTGTAGTCTTAAGGAGAGATATTTTCATCGGTTAAGTTATTATAAAATTTATCAATCGATGGTGCAGATTTCTCATTTAATTTTTCGTTGGAATCTATGTAAGAGTATGAAAATACCCCTTTTTGTCTGATGTATTGAAATTCATCGGCATTTGAGAAAAACTTTTTAATTTCGATACATTGTGCGTCTTGTAGAGTTCCGGATAGCGACTCTAAAGACTCTGGGAGAAATTGAAAAGAATCTATAAATCGTAGTCGCAAAGCAACTGGTTTCAACTTTTTTTCTGACACATAAGTGTCAACAAAAATTTTCTTAATAAATTATTTAGGACTATAAAACTAATATTTTCTTTATTATAGCAAAGCGATTTATTAAATAGATGAGAATCGTAGTTTTTTAAATTATGCAATACTATTGGTATATTTTGGAGGTTTAAAATGCAAATTACAAATTGGTTAGGCAGCTCCTCAGTATTTACCTGTAATATGGCAATGATCACTACACTTTATAAAATTTCCTTTTGAAAAAGGTTTTTCATATATGTAGCAAATGATAGAATTGTAATACTTAATCTGTTCTAAGATGACAAATCTTTCAATGGTACTTGATATTTTAAATATTTTTTATAAATTTATTTCACATCATTTTCAATGTATTCAATAAATTTTAAAGCACAATCTGTATCTCTATAAAGTTTAAGACATACAATATTCTCATCAAATGATGGTTTAATATAATAAGCAAATGAATAGGGTATATGTTCAGCAGTTTTAATAGTATATGAGGTTGTCGAATCAGGTGTAGATTGTTGGCATTCAATATTTTTTAAATAACATTCAAAATCGACATAAATAACAAAAGGGGGTTTATACTGTTTTTGAATATTTTGAAACTTTAATATATTTGCAGGAATATAATTTCCAAATTTATCCATAATCATATTATCTGAAGGAAGCTCAATTCGAAAAAACTACAGGCACGTTCTAAATGCGTGTTAAGTTTTTCATATGTTCCAAGATACTGAAGGCATCCATCACATAGGTGTTTTTTTATTTTCTTTTTTGATAATTGTTTGGATACCAAGCAACCTAAATCCTTTATCCAACAGTAGTGTTTATTTCCATAATCAGAACTTATTAAAAGCAAATTAATATGTAATTTTTTCTTTTAATTATTATAATGTAAAGGACCAACAATCTCATATACATTTTTATTATTTTTTAAAAAATTTTCAACTCCATATACATTAATGGACAAATTATTTTTTTCTTTAAACTTTTTTATATCTAATAATTTTACTGGAAACTCAATACCTATAAAATCGAAAATTTTTCTAAAGTCTGGATACGATGAGGTCTTTCGAGGATTACCGATTGGTTGGCATACTGCTGAAACGATCGCCCAGGCAAAACAGCAATTGTCCTCATTCATCACATTCACTATTGATTGAGAAAATTTTTGATGTTGTTGACTTCCAAATGCAGAATTCGTTGTAGCACCCACCCTGTAACAGGAATTAAAAAATTAGTTCTGAATAATATTTGTTAGAGATGCTCAAGTGAAATTAAGAAAACGTAGCTCTTGCGATTAAATAATATTTACCTAAGTCTCGTTGGGCAATTCATCTGCTTTGGTTTCAATAATCTTGAATAAATCGTCGTAAAGCCGCTGTAGATCAGTTGTATGGGTTACAATGAAGAACGGTGTATTGAATGATTTAATTGAAGTGGAAATTAAAGTTGGAGAATAATACATTCCAAATAATTTCAAATTTACTTTAGCACATGTAAATTCTTGTTGGCACTGACGTATTAATGTTTGCACTTTATTACCAGTGTCTTGCTGAAACTTTTTGATGTCGACGTGATAATTATGTGAATATATTCTGTAGGAAGCCATTCGACATTTAAATGCACTCCTGATAATGTCAATTCCATTTCCATATTTTATGCAGCTCTTGTTTTTATGAATATTTGTTCTCAAATGTGTGCTCCAGGAATTAGACTTGACATTTACTTCGCAATCTTGGCAGTATCGTATTGGAGGGCTTGAAAGTAGTCCATCAACTAAAATAATCAGTTTTTTGAAAATTTATTTCACAAATATTAAAAAAAAATATAGTTGTGAATATATGTTATAAAAACATAGACTTGCAATCAAAAATATAATCTTCCAAGTTAAAGGTGTTTTCAACATTGATAAAGTTTTCTTGAAGATGGCGTACAATATGTTGTTTTCTTTTAAATTCTCTTAAGCAGTGTGTGCAAAGAGGGTTATTATAAAAATGAGAAGGAGACTAGATTTTGGTTAGATTTAAATAAATACAATATGATCAATCAAGACACGCTAGCACACACAAACAAGTTTTTTTTTTCATCTTGCTCAATTTGGAAAACAAAACTTTCAGATTTCCTTTTTGTGATGTTTTCTTATTTCTATTTCTTCAATCGCTCTTTCAAAGCTATCACTTTCAAAAAAGTATTCTATTGCCTTCTTCTTCTTCTCAGTGCTCCCAATCTGAAGATTCTTCTTTGGATTCTGTCACCCGAACTGAATTTGCATTTAATTTTGTACTTTTGCGCTCTCCCCCCCCCCCCTTTTTTTCCACCTCTCAACAGTTTGAGCTTTACATTGAAGCCTTTATTTTCTTAACTTTTACCTCGTTTATTGGTAGGAATATAAAGAATGAATCTATCCTTGAATTTGTTCTTTTTCAAAATAGTCCGCTTCCAAGTTTTTAACTGTTCCTCTGCCGTACTCCCACAAATCACCCTGTAGTTATATGATCCTCGATCCTTTTCTGTTTAACTCTACTGACTATCCACCGGATTTTTAACCACTTTTAGACATAATAAAACTTGGAGGTAAAATGTTTTACACCCGTACAAAATGCAAATCTTCAAAACCTCCAACCACGATGGCTATAGAACTTCTTTATTTAATCCCAGAGTTTCGACCAAAAGGTCCACTCGTTGTCGCACAGTTCAAAAAATAAAATTAGAGGTTGAAACTATCCTAATCGTTATTTACTGATTTAACGTCCCCGCACACCTCAAAATAGAACACTACTAAAAAGAATCGGAAAACCACATATTAAATTGGGGGTAGTCACCCTTACACGAGGGGGTTTGCAATTGAAGCCTGTAATATTTCAACAACGATCGCCCACATACATAAAAATCTAACCCCAAAATTTCGTTCCGATCAGGAAATTAAAATTTTTTCAAATCTATCCGTAATACCTACTCGGTAGCTTGCCTAAGACCGAACGGCTTCGCTGTTCGAGCTAAAGTGCATGCAATACTATGCTGGAGAGAAATGAGATGAGGAGCGGAGCTAAATAAATAACAGGTGTAGTTTATGTTACCAATCAATATATTACGCAAACCTGAACTTTAACTATTATGAATAGGCGCACGAAACCATCAATATCTCGTTGGAATAAACCTTCACTAACTTCTGTACTTCTGATAATAGAAAAATTGAAACAGCTTCATTTTGCGCTAAAAAAATACCACAGAAGTTTTTTTTAACACTTCTGAAGCCTTAACGAATACAAAAAAAAACTCCATAAATATTGTTTTTATTCACAATGTCTTTATAATATTTGGCCTATGGAATATTCAAACTGCACTTTGAATATCTTGTTTATGTCCTTTTGTTTTTAACCCTATGCAAGGATATTACTTTAGTTTACATAATCTTCCTTGTACACCCTGGTTCAAGGCGAAAGTATCCTAATTTACTTATGAAAATCTTAATTTTCGCAAGATTTCTAACAATTTCACCCAAAAAAGACACAAAAACTTGTAGTTTTCCGATTTTACACCGCACTTATTCAATCTGTGGCATTATTATGATCTGAAATCCATTAATTAAATTTAAATTCCAAGACAATTCAGCTCTCAAAAATATGTCTGCACGGCTTCGCTGTTCGAACTGAAGTGGCTACATAATAGTGTTAGAGAGAAAAAAGATGAGGGGTGGAGCTAAAGAAAAAAGAGGTGTAGTTTACGTAACTAATCGATATAGGGCTTCCACGACTAAGAAGAGTCGCAGAATACCATCTATGTCCTTTTCTGATATACCTTCACTAATTTCTGTACTCCTAATAATCGAAGATTTAAAACGATTTAATTTCACTAAAAAAGACCACAGAATTATTTTTAACACTTTTTCAGTCACCCGTAGAAAAGAGCCACATAAATGTTGTTTTAATTCATAATGTATTTATAATATTTGATCTATAGATTATATATCCTGCACTTTGAATACCTGGTTTATATCCTTTTGTCTGGAACCCTACCCAGGGATAGTCCCAAATATGCCAAGTTCAGAGACAAGATCATAACAATAGGTCACGGAATCTTTCTTGTACATGCTAGTTCAAGGCGCAAGTTCCCTAATTTTCTTACGAAAATCGTAAATGACATTCATTTTCGTGAGTTTTTTTAACAATATCACACCAAAAAGATACAAAAACTCATAGTTTTTTCTCGTCAAGAAGAGGAGAATCCTCATTTAATTAACCAGAGTCACTTCCAACTGTTTAGATCCATACGAAACTTCTTAGTTCTAGTCTGTTATCAAAACGTTTGATAAACATAGTGCGGCTTTTAACAAAGTTTTTTCCTTAGCAGAGCTAAAAAAAAGAAATATTGGTGGTGGGTGGGTGAGTATGTACTATGAAACACCAATTTTAAAATCTTTTATCGATGCAAGAAAAAGTCACCTATTTTCCTGATTCCTGATAAAAAATTAACATCAAAACTTTTTCGACAATGGGCACATGATAAAAATATGCTAGAGAATTATTGTTGATTTATTATAAGAGATATTGATCCAGAGAAGTATAAAAGGAAGCACGAAATTAGCCATCTTTAAGTTTTTATACCGTTTTCTGTATTTTTTTAAATTGAATTAGCCATCTTCAATATTAGACTGTTGGATTTAATTTGACACCAGTTCTGGATTTGGAATCTTAAGATAACTAAAAAATGATAATATCCAATCACAGTATGAAAACCTTATGCATTATATTAATTTCCTTCCAGAATTTTAAAGTGATATAACTGTACTTCGTTGGTATTCGCAAAACATATCTAAAAGTAAATGTTACATTTGCTATTGAAAATTTTGATCCTTAATAATTTGCATTTAATACGATTCCCAATACCGACAAGATATTCATAGTAATAACCTAGAAATTGCTATTGCGCCAGGAATCTACGAAGTAAAAGGGAAATTTTTACAAAAGCACTTTAAATGAGTCTGTATCCTCTTGCAAATAATAATTTTTTATCTACTCATTCTTTAAACTTTTTTAGGCTTAAGAGAAGCCTCCTCGACGGAACGTTAATGGGAATATTGCAACAATTATAACGCAGTATCCGAACGAAAATAGTGTTCTCCGAATTTTTAAAATTTAGGACAAATAGATTATGAAAAAAAAATGCTTGATAAATTATTTACTACTATTTAGTGAAGGAACAATTCATAAACTCTATACTAATTAACTTAACACAGTGTGCTTTGACATAAAACTGGCATTTTATTGTATTTTTAGAGTAGAGAGTTACTATATTCCACTGAATAAAAACTTTCCCGTCGTTAATATTTAAATATACATCTATATTGGTAGCTATAACTTATTAGAATCGACTTTTGTAGTGTTGGACAATTGCTAACAAGTCAAAAAATAATTTGTACCGTTTAGCCATAAATATATATTTTTTAAAGCTTAACTTAAAAATAATTACATATACAACATTTTAAAGAAGATATAATTTAGCTTCAAACTAGTAACTTTAGAAGCCCGAAAATAAATAATACTGAATAGTAACTAATAACAAGTCTATAAAGAAAATACACTCCCTATTCTAAAAATATAAAAAATGCATGAATTTACTAACACGTTTATTAACTAATACTATATAATCTATAACTCCGATTTCGTTTCTTGATTATCTTGCAAAGCAGAGATAATTTGACTCATATAATTTGGCTGAATTGATCGCTGTAATTCATTTAGAGATTCTTCTACCTAAAAATAAAAAAATATATATTTAAATAAATACGTTATAATATAACTATTTCATATACAAGAGATTAAAAGTTGGTTAAATAAGAAAAAAGTTGCCTTATTTAGACTTCTATCATATGCCGTTACAAACTAGGAAAATGTTATTCGTTCCATGAATATTTTCAAAATACCGATACAGTTTTTATTTTTTCAGATAACATTTACAGAAAAAATTTAAAACTTTTAGAAAATACACAATTTACCAAGATAAAGAAATTGACATTGTAAAAAATATTTTTTGTTAGTTTTAGAGATACGCTCTACAAGTTTTGTTTTCTTACGGGGGCCATATCTCATTTTTATACTATTGGTTAAAACTAAAAAATTCCCTTTACAACTATGTATAACACATCGACATCATTATTTCAAAAAGCACAAAAAAACAGTAAGAATTTTTTAAAATATAATCAAGTTGCCATTACTTAAAATTAAGTTGCCCAATATTGTCAAGTCTAGAAGACTGATCATAAAAGAAAAGGATATATTTTTAATTGCCACTTGAGTAGTAATCCTATTTTGATATTTGTATTTTAAATTATTTTAGAATCTGTTTTTTACAGATATGCAGGGTGTCCGGAAAAATGTGAGAAATCTTCCGGATATGAAAAAAACACTTGAAAGGAATACTACAAGTTCATATAAAGTTTTTCCATATAGGCCTCCTCTTCGGAGATGTGGCTACCAAAGAGCTGCAATGGAATCAAGTTTTTTACACATAATTATTGAACCACCAGGTATATTTCAATTTTTTTAATATGATGTATACCAGATAAGACCCTCCAAATTACTATCCAATAGTGTTGTGAATTACTCACAGCTGCAGGGACGGACTAACTGTGACACTCATAACCCCGTATGATAAAAACTTTGGACAACGTTTTTCACATACCTTTAACTACTGACTAAAAATTCAGTAATCTTCATTCATGTTGCTAATCCTAGCAGTTCTCAAAAAAACGTTATTTTATTTACACTGTTAGTCCCCTAACTTCTGTAGAGGTTAAATATGAAAAATAGGGATTTTTCTCTGTCACCATAGTTTCAATAAAAAGTAAAACTAACTGCTTAATTAATAACTTCGTAAGAGAGTACGACGAATTGAGGACTGCTGTACCCGGCATATTAACTCAGTATTTTTCCTTATTTGATCACAATGAAACGTTATTATCCGTAGAAGTTCCTCCCTACTATCGACCGGAGTGGAATTCTCTAACATTTTCAGGTGTCCCCACAGGTAAAAATCCAACGGCGTTAGGTCAGGAGATCGAGGAAGCCTGGCAATAGGTCCTCCTCTACCTGTTCAACGGTTTAGATAGAAGTTTATTCAGGTGCTCCCGCACATCAACATGTTTCGACGAGTTTCAAGTGGTAAGTGCTCTACTAAATCGTAAAAAGCGTTCTGGAGGAACTCCAAATAAAGTTCTCCATTCAGTGGTGCCGGCAATACGAATGGTCCAATCAAAAAATTGCCGATGTTTCCTGTCCAGATATTAATTGATTGGAACTGATGTTGATGATGCGAACAATAGCTGCATGAGGATTTTCATATCCTCATGATACCATTTTTGGTAAACTCTGCTTCATCCGTGAAGAGAATAGTGCTAATGAAGTTTACATCATTTCGTTGCTGATCCAATAGCCAGTTTGTAAACGGGGAATTCTTCAGGAATCAGTTCAAGCACTTTTTTCAAATGATATGGATATAATAGCTGTTCTTGGAGAACTTCATGTATTATTGTTTTCGACGTATTAAACTACGCTGATAATTTTCGAGTGTTAGTTGAAGGAGTGTCATCTACAGGATTTAAAATATTGTCCTCTAATTGCGACGTACGTACTGTTCTTCTCCGACCAGCATCAGTATTTCTTTTCCCAAAATTTCCTAAAATTCTGAAGAAATTTAATATTACCTAATTAAATGGAATCGCCTACCATTCTCCCTTAGACGTTGGTCAACTCATTGAAATGTTTTCTGATCTGGAAAAGTACGATTAGGATATCTGTCATGATAGGACCTTCTGGCTTCCAAAGCATTGCAAGATGCAATACCATACATCAAATCAGTGGCGCATTCAAGGGGGGCGATCCTCCCCCCAAAAAGCTTCGAATTTAGGAAAATAGATACGACTCTGCCTCTTACACTAGGAATATGAATGCTGTTGGCATATCACCCACCCGGCAACAACTCGCGTTCGCTTGCGACCCCCCCCCCTCCCCCCGAGAGCTTTAAATTCAGAAAAATAGACCCAACCTTGTCTCTTACCTAGGAATGTGAATGTTGATGGCATCTTCCCCCACCCCCTGTCGACAACTCACACTCACTTGCGATCACCCCTCTCAAACGCTTCGAATTTTGGAAAATATACCAGACTCTGGCTTTTATACTATGGCATCTCCCCCCTGTCGTTAACTCAGGTTCGCTCGCGATCGCCCCTCCCAAGAGCTTTGAATTCAGAAAAATACCCGGCTCTGCCTCTTACCTAGGAATGTAAATATTGTTAGCCTCCCCCCCCCCTCATCGACAACTCGCTTTCGCTTTCGATCGCCCCCCCCCCCAAGAACTTGAAATTCAGAACTGCTGGCATCACCCCCACATCAATAACTTACTTTCACTTGTCATACTGTATTTTTATGATATCGCCCACCCCAAAGAAAAAGGCTGAATCCGCCACTGCAACGGATGCATATCTGCATACGCAATAAACATGTATTTCATATTTCGAATTATTTCACAATTAATTTCACCACGAAATCCAAAAATCAGTAAATTAATATCCAAGTAAAGAATCAATGTGGCAGCGATGTGAAAGTTCTAAAAGCCAGGATATTTATTTCTTTCGTACCTAGCAATGTTTGCAACAAAAATACTTTGTTTTGATGCCGATAAAAAAAAACGCACATTTTTTGCGAACCTAGATCGAACTGCAATTCACAGAATTAGAAGTTTTTAACTAACTAAACTCTAATTTTGGATCGAATTTTTTTTTATCATAAGGTTGAACATTTGATAGGAACAAAGATGTATCTTTTATCGAAATACGCCAAACACTTAATATAAAAAAAATGACGTTTTTCCGAAAACGGTTAGGATTAGATGAATGAAGAGTACTTAATGTTTAGTCAATAGTTAAAAGTAGGTAAAAACGTTGTTCAAAGTTCTTATCATACAGGGCGTAAAAAAATGGAGTCAAGAGTGTCACAGCTAGTCCATCACTTTCTTGAATAATAATTTGAAGGGTCTTAACTGATATACATCATATTAAAAAAATTGAAATATACCTGGTGGTTCAATAATTATGTGTAAAGAACTTGATTTCATTGCAGCTCTTTGGGGGCTCATATCTCCAAAGAGGAGGCTTATACGAAAAAAGTTTATATGAACTAGTAGAATTCCTTTCACGTGTTTTTTTCATATCCGGGAGATTTTCCACATGTTTCCGAACAGCCTGTATATTAATTTAAAGTCAATTTTAAAAATGGTGCATTAATGATGGGGTACAACGTTTAAATTTTACAGAAATGTTGTCAGTGCAGTTTGAGAATATGCCACATTTAATCTAGAAAAAAATGCACCCTTAAGGAAAACTTTTACCTAATTAAAAAAAAAATAGGAAAGAAATTGGATATGTTTCGAAAAAGCGCGGGAAATAACGTATGAGAATTACACACAAAAATAGAAAACAAAAAAAGACTGGTGATAATTTTAATCAAAAGACACACATCACAATTTCTTTGCAAGTCATATTATTTTTTAAACTAAATTTCAAATAATATTGATGTTATAACTAATTCACACCCTTAAATTTATGTATTTTCTGATAATATGGACACGGTATTATGTTTAAAGTCCCTAGTTCAGTATGATAGAAAAATGTGTTTATTACAAACTATTATAACAGGTTAAGAATTTTTTAATAATTACGGTTCCAGGCTAAATTAGAAAAATAAATGGATATACACACTAAATAATGGGTGGATATCAGACACCTTTGCGGCATTTTTAAGCAACTTCAAAAAGAAGGTTCTCAATTCATCGACTATGTATTTTTTTATGTATGAAATTGACTAATTCTAACTTTATTTTTTTAATAAAAAATTATTTTTTAACCGACTTCTAAAAGAAGGAGGTTCTCAATTCGTCGACTATGTATTTTTTTTTATGTATGTACACCGATTACTTCGGAACAGCGGCACCGATTTGAATGAAATTTTTTACGTTATATTCGAAGTTGCTGCGGTAGTCCCATATTTTTTTGGATGAAATTGGTGCAAGATGGCGCTGACAATATGGCGACCAAAGAAATTAATTTTGTCCGATTTTTTGAAAATTGATGTGGGGAGTTTTTGGGATCGCACACTACGAATCTGACATTATTCAAAAAAAAAATATGGCGAATTAAGGATTCTACATCTCTAGATTTTGTCTAAAATCAGTATTGAGAATTTTTTTTAGTGTTTACGAATTTAAAATATTTTTTGAGAAAATTTTAATATATTTTTTGAGTAAAATTTAAAATATTTTTTGATAAAATCTGGTGGTTTCAATATGGCGTCCTAAAAATTTTACATTTTTCGATTTTCTCCAAAACTGATTCAATGTGGCGAATCCAATATGGCAGACTAAACATTTTATATTTTTGGGTTTTGTTCAAAGGTGGAACGGAATCGTTTGTTGGGATGTAAATAGCCAGTATAAAATTATTTTTAAAAAAATCTAATATGTCAGATGCAATATGACCGTCTAGAAATTTTGAATTTCCGGATTTCATCCAAAATTGGTACTAGGGGGTTTTGAAGGGTTCAGATTTAGATGCATTTTTGCAGATTTGGTATTAGGGGATTTTCGGGGTCGTCTATTGTGAATATGAAGTTAATTTTTTACCACTATTATGTTGACAAGAAACAATATGAGGGACTGCAAACACAATAGGAAGTATAAAATATATCAGGCTAAGAAATGTACGTCTCAAGTTCTTTAAATATCGATATTGGAAGGTTTTTGGGGCTTGTATTATCAATCTGAAATTGAAATTAATTTGAAATTTAAGATGGTGGATTTATTCTGACAGACTAAATATTTGTTTGACACAATTTCACTAGTATTTTTAGAACTCTAAGAATCCAAGAATTTTTAGTGGGTCATTTTAGGGTGATCTACAACTTTGGATAAAATGGGTACTTTTCTGCCACCTTGGAGTCATTGCGAGGTACACCAATTTCAATTAGTACTTAGTTCAAATAATTTATGGATATCATAATTAATTCAAAACTAAAAATCGAAAAATAATATTTTTATAAAAAAAAATGAACCGACTGCTAAAAGTGCGCTAAAAAGTGAAAAATAACAATAAATTTTTATATGAAATTGAAATTTTTGAAGTCGGCGCCAAACTAATATCTGACAAAGTCTGATTCCCACAAACAGATTAAAAATATTTTATTTTTAATTGCTTTCTTACCATAATTTGTATATATTAGTAGTTATTTATTTCATTTAGAATAATTTGGCGCCGACTTAAAAAATTTCAATTTCATATAAAAATGTATAGTTATTTTTCACTCTTAAGCGCACTTTTAGAATTCGGTTCAATTTTTTTTTATAACAATTTTATTAAGTATATTGGACCCATGTATTCATCATTACAATCTTTGCATTGAATAAAATATATGTTTTGTTTTATCATTTGGAATTTTAGATTTTGTTTTTCTATAACAATATTTAGGAGATTGTAATCCTTATGGCTGACAGTTACATTATGTTTCTTAAAAACATTTTGAAGTTTTTCGGAGAGTGTCAGGGAATATGGAAGCATATTTCATTTTTTTTCTTTTGTTTTTATAGATGGTGGGTTTTCGTTATAAAATTTATGAATTCTCTTTTTAAAAATATTATTTACTAGGTTTTTGGGATACCTGTTAATTTTTAAGGCTTTTTTTGTTTTTTGAACGGGATCTGATAGTTTAATACTGCGAGCTGCGAGGTAAAAACGTTTTTTTGTGAGAAAAAGGTACTGAGATTTGAGTTGTAAATATCTGGAAGATAATATTTTTTTGGGTACTACTGTTTTAAGGTGTATGCATATATATATATATATATATATATATATATATATATATATATATATATATATATATATATATAAGTGCCAGATGATGGTTTGTACCGAATGCAATGGCCTGATGAGTCCCATAATAGGACGAAACAACACTATCGTCATTTTTCCGACCCAGAGTTTTGCCATGATCCTGAAACTCTCCGCACTTTTTAACATGAGAGTAATATTTATCAAAGGTCTTTGTCCGCATAGCCACGAATTTCCTATTTAATTTTTGTAGGTTGCGTTAAGTCTTATTTTGTAATAGTGGTGCAATTTGTAAAAAATGGGCAAAAAATCTAAATTATCTTATACAGCTGAAATTTTGCATATGGACTAAAAATTGCATTTACAAAAACTTTCTCTAATAACTTTTTTCGATACTTTGAGATGTCACCCCACTGTTGATTTTTTTTTTGAAAAAAATTAAAATTTGGCAGACGATGTTAATCTTCATCTCGATCGAAGCAGAAATTATTGCCAAAGTCATATTTTGAATAAACCTTATTAATAAAAAAAATCCCATATGATGCGGACTTCACTGGTCACACTGTATATATATATATATATATATATATATATATATATATATATATATATATATATATGTGTATATTAGGTAAGGTTTTAGATCAATACTACTATTCTATGCTTGACGTTTCGCAAAACATATCAGCTTGTTATTTTTTATTTGGGCGCCTTTTTTGTTTAGTTTTCTCTGATTTGCGAATAACTTTTATTAATATCAACTACACAATGTGTTGCAAAACAATAAGGGCTACAACAGTTGGTTTAGTTTATTAGGTTAAAATATATTTGGCTTAGGTTTTTGATACCTTGTTTGTCATTGATAGCTTGTTTTTCCTTTTTTATATGTAGCATTTCCTTCCTTTGATGTTTATGATAGTTTTTTTCCTGGGTTAAAATCTTTGCGATCGAAAAATCAAATTCATTTTTAAAATTTGTCTCGTGTTTGTGTAATGCGGTCGTTGCGTTTTTTTTGTGTATTTATGTCCGTTCAATCTGCTGTCTAAATATTGTGTCATTCCAATATATTTCTGTGGACAATTTAGACATGGTATGGAATAGATAACGTTGGATTTCTTTTTGCGGGTTACCTTACTTAACTTTGTAAACAGTGGTGACAAGTGATTCTATGTTTTGTGGTAAACTATAATATCATGCTGTTTGAGGATGTGTGTAACCTTTTCTGACAATAAAATAATCTATGGTATCTTACATATATTCTTGGGTATATATATAGTGGTGAAAAAAGTACGGAAACTTTTAGGATCACGAGTTGTATTTATTCCTGCAAATTATTGCAACGTAGACATAATTATAATGTAATGTAGAGCAATATTTGGTTAGTTTTTTTTAAAAAAAAAAGCTATTTTCCGTGAGATTCACATTTTTCAATTATAAGGAATTTTCAAATGACAGTTGAAAATAAGTATGGAAACTTCTAAAATTTCATCAAAACATTTTTTTAGTATTTTGTAGAATACCCCTTAGCATCTAAGACTGTCTGGCATCTTCAAGGCACCGAGTCAGCTAATTTTTGGAGGAAGTTTCGCCTACTTTGATTTACTGATATTAAACAGTTGTTGATTTTTGATATCATAATGAATTCGAATACGGCGATCTAAGCCGTCACAAAGATGTTCAATTGGGTTTAAGTCTGAGGATTGGGATGGCCACTCAAGTACAGTTATATTTTTCTCACCAAACCATTGTTTTACTATTCCAGACGAACGCTTCGGAGCATTATCCTGTAGAAATATCCACTATAATGGCATGTCTTCTTCTGCAAATGGAAGCATTGTATTTTCTAATATTTCTTTATATTGAAATTGGTCCCTGCACTTGAATGATGGGTCCTGTCTCAGATCGAGAAAAACATCCCCAGACCATTATGTTCCCTCCTCCATGTTTCACAGTAGGAATTTAGTACTTTGCCTTGAATCTTGCGCCAACCTTACATACTTCCTGCCATCAGATCCAAATAGTGAAAATTTGCTTTCGTCGCTTCGAAGCATCATATTCCATTTTTCTATAGACCAAGAAAGATGAGCTCTAGCAAACTCCATTCGGGCCTTCCTATTCTTTTTTGATAGAAGCTGCTTTTTCACAGCAACTCTTCCATAAAGACCTCCATCAAGTAGACGATTGCGTACTGTTCTACTTGTCACTTTGTGTGACAAGTAGCACTTTAACATCAAACGCTCCGAGATTTGTTTTTTATTTATCTGGATGTTTTTCTAGAGTCAAATTTTGAGATCCTTTAAATAGTTTTATCGATTGGAGAAGTAGTTTTACAAGGTCTTCCCGACTTAGACGCATTTCTTACATCACCACAACTATTACATTTCTGTATTATTTTCGTTACGACACTTTTAGAAATATTTAAATATTTTGCGACCAAGGACTTTTTTCTCCACATTTTGAATCGATCCACCATTTTTTGTTTAAAATCACATAAAAAATAACGGTGTTTTGACATGATAAATTAATATTTTTACACGATATTTGCACTGTAGAACTGAAACTGAATACTTTAAAACCAAAATATAAGTAGTTTCCATACTTATTTCCAGCAACAAATTCCTTATCGCAAAAAAAGTAACAACATTATATATATATATATATATATATATATATATATATATATATATATATATATATATATATATATATATATAATGCCACTGATATACATAATTATCGCGTTTAACGATATAAAAAGAAATGTTGTTACTTTTTTTTGCGATAAGGAATTTGTTGCTGGAAATAAGTATGGAAACTACTTATATTTTGGTTTTAAAGTATTCAGTTTCAGTTCTACAGTGCAAATATCGTGTAAAAATATTAATTTATCATGTCAAAACACCGTTATTTTTTATGTGATTTTAAACAAAAAATGGTGGATCGATTTAAAATGGGGAGAAAAAAGTCCTTGGTCGCAAAATATTTAAATATTTCTAAAAGTGCCGTAACGAAAATAATACAGAAATGTAATAGTCGTGGTGATGTAAGAAATGCGTCTAAGTCGGGAAGACCTTGTAAAACTACTTCTCCAATCGATAAAACTATTTTAAGGATCTCAAGACTTGACCCTAGAAAAACATCCAGATAAATAAAAAACGAATCTCGGAGCAGTTTGATGTTAAAGTGACAAGTAGAACAGTACGCAATCGTCTACTTGATGGAGGTCTTTATGGAAGAGTTGCTGTGAAAAAGCAGCTTCTATCAAAAAAGAATAGGAAGGCCCGAATGGAGTTTGCTAGAGCTCATCTTTCTTGGTCTATAGAAAAATGGAATATGATGCTTTGGAGTGACGAAAGCAAATTTTCACTATTTGGATCTGATGGCAGGAAGTATGTAAGGTTGGCGCAAGATTCAAGGCAAAGTACTAAATTCCTACTGTAAAACATGGAGGAGGGAACATAATGGTCTGGGGATGTTTTTCTCGATCTGGGACCATCATTCAAGTGCAGAGTAAAATGGACCAATTTCAATATAAAGAAATATTAGAAAATACAATGCTTCCATTTGCAGAAGAAGACATGCCATTATAGTGGATATTTCTACAGGATAATGCTCCGAAGCGTTCGTCTGGAATAGTAAAACAATGGTTTGGTGAGAAAAATATAACTGTACTTGAGTGGCCATCCCAATCCTCAGACTTAAACCCAATTGAACATCTTTGTGACGGCTTAGATCGCCGTATTCGAATGCATTATGATATCAAAAATCAACAACTGTTTAATATCAGTAAATCAAAGTAGGCGAAACTTCCTCCAAAAATTAGCTGACTCGGTGCCTTGAAGATGCCAGGCAGTCTTAGATGCTAAGGGGTATTCTACAAAATACTAAAAAAATGTTTTGATGAAATTTTAGAAGTTTCCATACTTATTTTCAACTGTCATTTGAAAATTCCTTATAATTGAAAAATGTGAATCTCACGGAAAATAGCTATTTTTAAAAAAAAAAAACTAACCAAATATTGCTCTACATTACATTATAATTATGTCTACGTTGCAATAATTTGCAGGAATAAATACAACTCGTGATCCTAAAAGTTTCCGTACTTTTTTCACCACTATATATATACCCAAGAATATATGTAAGATACCATAGATTATTTTATTGTCAGAAAAGGTTACACACATCCTCAAACAGCATAATATTATAGTTTACCACAAAACATAGAATCACTTGTCACCACTGTTTACAAAGTTAAGTAAGGTAACCCGCAAAAAGAAATCCAACGTTATCTATTCCATACCATGTCTAAATTGTCCACAGAAATATATTGGAATGACACAATATTTAGACAGCAGATTGAACGGACATAAATACACAAAAAAAAACGCAACGACCGCATTACACAAATACGAGACAAATTTTAAAAATGAATTTGATTTTTCGCTCGCAAAGATTTTAACCCAGGAAAAAAACTATCATAAACATCAAAGAAAGGAAATGCTACATATAAAAAAGGAAAAACAAGCAATCAATGACAAACAAGATATCAAAAACCTAAGCCAAATATATTTTAACCTAATAAACTAAACCAACTGTTGTAGCCCTTATTGTTTTGCAACACATTGTGTAGTTGATATTAATAAAACTTATTTGCAAATCAGAGAAAACTAAATAAAAAAGGCGCCCAAATAAAAAATAACAAGCTGATATGTTTTGCGAAACGTCAAGCATAGAATAGTAGTATTGATTTAAAACCTAACCTAATATATATATATACATATATATATATATATATATATATATATATATATATATATATATATATATATATATACAGTGTGACCAGTGAAGTCCGCATCATATGGGATTTTTTTTATTAATAAGGTTTATTCAAAATATGACTTTGGCAATAATTTCTGCTTCGATCGAGATGAAGATTAACATTGTCTGCCAAATTTTAATTTTTAGTCCATATGCAAAATTTCAGCTGTATAAGATAATTTAGATCCTTTGCCCATTTTTTTCAAATTGCTCCACTATTGCAAAATAAGACTTAACGCAACCTACAAAAATTAAATAGGAAATTCGTGGCTATGCGGACAAAGACCTTTGATAAATATTACTCTCATGTTAAAAAGTGCGGAGAGTTTCAAGATCATGGCAAAACTCCGGGTCCGAAAAATGACGATAGTGTTGTTTCGTCCTATTATGGGACTCATCAGGCCATTGCATTCGGTACGAACCATCATCTGGCATTTATATATATATATATATATATATATATATATATATATATATATATATATATATATATATATATATGCATATACCTTGAAAACAGTAGTACCCAAAAAAATATTATCTTCCAGATATTTACAACTCAAATCTCAATACCTTTTTCTCACAAAAAAAACGTTCTTACCTCGCAGATCGCAGTATTAAACTATCAGATCCCGTTCAAAAAACAAAAAAAACCCTTAAAAATTAACAGCTATCCTAAAAACCTAGTAAATAATATTTTTAAAAAGAGAATTCAAAAATTTATATATATATATATATATATACAGGGTGTCCAAGATAAGGATCCTAAGCATGGGGATCTCGGAAACAGTTGGAGATACGAGGTCGGTTAAATTAGAGAAAAGTTGCGCAATTTAGTGCTAAATTAAACGCAGTTAAAAAAATTTAAAAATTTCAAACACTTCCGGAGATTTCCGGAAAAAAACGAAATTTGGCAAAATCGTTTTTAATTTTTGCAGGCTTTATTTAAAGAGATATCCGAAAATAAAAGGTAGATTCTCATTGCCACTTTTTATTTTTTATAATTTGGTCTAAACAAAATTTAAATCCGACGTTTCGTTTCTGAGATACCATCATGAACTTTCATTTTTTATATGGAACAAAAAAAAGTATTCCATGTATTTGATAGCATTTTTTATTACAAATTCAACGGTGTATCACCCTTGCATATCGAATACGTAGTTCAAGTACTTTCCATAAGAGCTCCGTGAGAGCGAGAGAGAAAGGTATATCAGTTTTATAAAAGCCAATGAACTACACACTTGATATGCAAGTGTGATACACCGTTGAATTTGTAATAAAAAATGCTATCAAATACATGGGATACTTTTTTTTGTTCCATATAAAAAATGAAAGTTCATGATGGTATCTCAGAAACAAAACGTCGGATTTAAATTTTGTTTAGACCAAATTATAAAAAATAAAAAGTGGCAATGAGAATCTACCTTTTATTTTCGGATATCTCTTTAAATAAAGCCTGCAAAAATTAAAAACGATTTTGCCAAATTTCGTTTTTTTCCGGAAATCTCCGGAAGTGTTTGAAATTTT
Source organism: Diaprepes abbreviatus (assembly GCA_034092305.1). Classification (NCBI taxonomy): domain Eukaryota; kingdom Metazoa; phylum Arthropoda; class Insecta; order Coleoptera; family Curculionidae; genus Diaprepes; species Diaprepes abbreviatus. The sequence goes on from JASJET010000031.1 coordinate 10,929,339, forward strand.
TAAATTTTTTTAACTGCGTTTAATTTAGCACTAAATTGCGCAACTTTTCTCTAATTTAACCGACCTCGTATCTCCAACTGTTTCCGAGATCCCCATGCTTAGGATCCTTATCTTGGACACCCTGTATATATATATATATATATATATATATATATATATATATATATATATATATATATATATATATATAATTTTTCTTCTTGTACCTTGAAAATATGTTCTTTTTTTTGAATAACTTTCTTGGGTTTGAAGTATATCGAAAAAAAAAAAACAAATAAGCCCCATTCCTTTATTTGCTAAAATCAATATGATAAGCGAAACAAAACAGCATTAACAAATCATGGTTTTGAGAGTGGACGTAGGTTTGATTTCGAAAACACCAAAATTTGAAAAATTGAAAGCCTCTTAAAAAAAAAGAGAGATAATAGAAATGATAGAAACTCAGAAGGAACAAAATTCTGTAAATAATAAGAACGACATAAAAAAATCTCAACAAAATAAATCACAGTATAATTAAATAATTAATGAAATTTTCGCCATTTTCCCTTATAATCTCTTCCCCAATAATAATTAGTGAATTAAATATATGATCAATACATAAATACTAAAACAAGAGAACAGTACCATTTGAATTTAAAAAAACCTTCGGGATTTAACACTTTGTTTGTGCACCAAAAAAGACAGGTATCACTTTTTTTGAAACATGTTTTAATGTCTGATGTGTTATATTTTTAACTAAATATATATATATATATATATATATATATATATATATATATATATATATATATATATTGTTGTAAAATAGCAATTTTACGATACTTATAAAAATCCAAATAATGGACAACGCTCCGCGATTACGGTATAAGGAGCGAGAAGCTTCGCTGTTTAACCCCGTCTATGGTTCACTTGGGTAAACAGCGAACTCCGAAACTATAAATACCGTCGGAACGCGACGCCCGCCCTCATTTTTTGTTAAGCCTAACAACGAGGGAGACGAAGCAGTATCCGTAGGCTTAGAACGGGCAAATTTCTTCAGACCGTTTGGTTAATTACAAGCATTTTGCTGATTAACCCTCATGACGCGAGATCGCCTCCGTTATCTGATTAACTAGCACTTGCACCCAGCTAGTGAAAGGATACAGAGATCTTCAATTGGCGGGCTTCATCCTCCTGCAATTTCTCCCAAGAAATTGGAGGATTGATTCCTGTCCAGAAGAAACAGAAGACTCGATTTGTCGCCGGGGTTAGGGCAGTTTTAAATTGAGTTAAATTGTCAGGCAATAATCCGGATCTCAGCAGAGACCGGAAGGTAAGGGCGCGAAATACTGGCTCACTTCCGAGTCGCTGACCGTTGAAGCCCTGACAATTTATTCTATTAGAAAAATCCTGGTTTGGCTAACCTAAGTATCCGATAAGGGTTCAGTGCTTAGGGAAAACCTCCATTAGTATTTTCTTACGTTCTTATTGAACTTTGACCAGTTTTACTGACTTTTTAAAATCTTTAAAAACATTTATATTTTTACATTAATTGTGGCTTTTCAAAACTAACTTTTGAACTCTTTTAAGTGCCGTTAAAAGTTTTTAATTAACAATTGCTAACAACCCCTTTGTGACTTTTAAAACTATAAACTTTTTATCGTTATAAAATACAAAAATTTGTATTAAAACATTTAAGTGCACGCGCACCGAAACAACCCCTGAAAAAATACTGAGATCCGAACGTCGGTGATTCACACATATCTTCTCTTCTCGACCGTAGGAAAAAACCCTTCGAACATACCCCTGTAGAAGTAGCATAACGTCAGAACTAGGGCCCGGTTGTTTGAACGCTGAATAACGTAATAATATTTTTATTTATATTTCAAAAAGTGTTGATAAACAGTAGATATTTAATTTCTTGGTATAGACATGCCAATTTTATGCTATCCTTTTCTAATTGCATTATTTAAACGAGTATCATCGGTACGTCCTTCGAACATACCCCTGGGTACGTCAATTCTGAAAACAAAGTATGAATATATGGTTGCCTAAATTTTTATTATTGTTATTTTCAATATGTAAACAATCTAACAATATTTACCGATAAAAATAAGTTTTTAAATTCTCTTTTTGTTAATAATAATTGTAAACTTCGCATTTATAGTAATTTCTAACACTTAAAAACACCGAAAAAACTCACGACAAGCAATTAAACTGAAAGACAAGATAAGTAAATATGTTTATGTCTGTCAAACATCAAAAAAGCGTCTCCCCCACCGACCATAAATAGCCTTCAGACAAATCTATTGTTGTTTATATCTAGAGTATGATCGAAGAAAAAACCAGACTTGTTTTAAAATATTCCGTTGCAGAATGTTTCATCACATAAACACCCGAAATTGACTAATTCTAACTTTATTTTTTTAATAAAAAATTATTTTTTAACCGACTTCTAAAAGAAGGAGGTTCTCAATTCGTCGACTATGTATTTTTTTTTATGTATGTACACCGATTTCTCCGGAACGGCTACACCGATTTGAATGAAATTTTTTACGTTATATAAAGGAAGTTGCTGCGGTGGTCCCATATTTTTTTAGATGAAATTGGTGCAGTAAAATCCAAGATGGCGTTTACAATATGGCTGCCAAAAAAATTAATTTTGTCCGATTTTCTCCAAAATTGGTATGGAGGAATTTTCGGGGTTGTACCCAACGAATCTGAAATTATTTTTAAAAAAATTCAAAATGGCGGATCCAATATGGTGGACAAAAAAATTTAATTTAGTCGGATTTTCTCCGAAATTGGTATGGGGGAGTTTTCGAGGTTGCACATAACGAATCTGATATTATTTTTAAAAAATTCAATATGGTGGATCCAATATGGCGGATGAAAAAATAAATTTTGTCTGATTTTCACCAAAATTGGTAAGAGGGACTTTTCGGAGCCGCATATGACGAATCTAAAATAATTTTAAAAAAATTCAATATGGCGGATCCAATATGGCCGACAAAAAAATTTATTTTGTCCGATTTTCTCCAAAATTGGTACTGGGGAGTTTTCGGGGTCGCATATGACGAATCTAAAATAATTTTTAAAAATTCAATTTGGCGGATCCTATATGACTGACAAAAAAATCGTTTTTGTCCAATTTTCTCCAAAATTGGTACGGGGGAGTTTTCGGGGTCGCATAGGATGAATCTAAAATAATTTTAAAAAAATTCAATATGGCGGACGAAAAAATCAATTTTGTCCTATTTTCTCCAAAATTGGTATGGGGAAGTTTTCGGGGCCTCACATAAAGAATCTGAAATTATTTTTAAAAAATTCAATATGGCGGACAAAAAAAATCAATTTTGTCCGATTTTCACCAAAATTGGTACGGGAGAGTTTTCGGGGTCACACATGACAAATCTAAAATTATTTTAAAAAAATTCAATATGGCGTATCCAATATGGTGGATAAAAAATTAATTTATATTCTTTAAATATCGATAATGGGGTTTTTGGGGCCTATATTACAAATCTAAAATTAATTTGAAATTTAAGATAGTGGATTCTCTATGACAGACTAAATATTCGTTTGACCCAATTTGATTGGTATTTGGAAAACTCAAAGAACTAAAGAATTTTTAGTGGTTCATTTTAGGGTGATTTATAACTTTGGATAAAATGGGTACTTTTTTGCCAGTTTGGAGTCATTGCGAGGTACACTAATCTCGATTAGTACTTAGTTCAAATAATTTATGAATGTCATAATGAATTCTAAAACTAAAAATAGAAAAATAAAATTTTTATAAAAAAATTGAACCGACTTCTAAAATTGCGCTAAAAAGTGAAAAATAACCATAAATTTTTATATGAAATTGAACTTTTTGAAGTCGGCGCCAAATTATTTGTACACAAAATAAATAACTATTAATATATACAAATTATGGAAAGAACGCTACTACAAATAAAGTATTTTTAATCTGTTTATGCAAATCACATTTTGTCAGGTATTAGTTTGACGCCGACTTCAAAAAGTTCAATTTCATATAAAAATTTATGGTTATTTTTCACTTTTTAGCGCACTTTTAGAAGTCGGTTCAATTTTTTTATAAAAATTTTATGTAAATGAGCATTTGAGATTATTTCTCGCTCATATTAAACCTTGTGAAGGATAATTAACAATCCTTAATTATTAATTATTAATTAATAGCTATTATTTTTATAAACTAAAAGGTTCATGATTTTAATTTTAATTATTGAATATTTCGATTTTTTTTGTCTACTGAGAAAATAATAAATAATTTTTATTTGAAAAGTCTTAAGAATTTTATTTTATTTTTAAATTAATAAAACAAATCACAAGAGATCTGTACTTAAGAATTTTACAATATTAAATCCAGTTGTATATTAAAACCAAACAATAAACAATTAACCTTTTTTATACTAAGTTTTAAAACATAATACTTTGTCTTTTGATTCAAATTTAAAATCATCTTCATCATTTGGTCAATAATGTATGTTAAATAATCTTTTATTATAATTATCTAAATAATAACTAATTACAACTTTCAAAAATTCAGTAAACTTAAAAAACTATGTGTTTAAACTATAGTCTTTAGTTCTAACTAATTTGAATTTTTCTAAAACCCAAATTTGCATTTTTAATTGAAAACCAATAACCTGTTTGGAAAATTCCATTATCTGTTCGAAATCAACTTGTAAAATCTCTATAGATTTAAGTTTTATTTTCTTTGGTTAACTAAACATTAGTTAACAAATTTTATATTAAAAAATAATTTTAAATAATTTGTAAAATAATATTTTTGTAAAAGATAAGCGGGACGCCGCATATCTTTAGGTTCATATATTTTTAAAACAACTGCGTAGAGCTCTTTTTTAATTTTGGGAAATACGGGGGTAAAATAAAAAGTAATTTTTTTTTTAAATAATAATAACGCCAGTTTAATTTAACGAACTTTTAAATAAAAGGCCTATTACTAAAACTTTTCACTTGACTTGACAATATTTTCATACGTAGCAATAAATTCAACTTTGCTAAAAACAATAAAATACGAGACTGACACATATTAATAACTAATTGACAAAAATTCCCCCCCGTGATTAAATACTTCTTGCCAATCGCACTTCCCAGAATATTCTGATATATATTGAAAATTAAATAAAACAAAATTACTTCTTTCATAAATATGTCCATCCCTTTGCGAATTCAGTCCGTGTCCAATGAGGCGAGTGGCTATTCAAGTCACTCGGGTGGTAAAGGAGGGTCCTCTGCGGCCGGGAGACCGGTCGCCGTAAAACTGTATACACCAAACAGGACACGACAAAACTGGACATATGACAAAAACGGAAATTAGCACCCAAAATGAATTGATCAACCTTTTTAATTCGACCGCAATTAATAGTGAGAACCTTGATAATAGTTCTAGCTCGCATTTCTCCGTTACAAACGCCAGAACTATTGGGGGCGAGAGCAGAGGATTGTGGCGCGCCTTGAGATCTCCAATTCATATTTCCTCTGAGGCACAATTAAACTCCAACAAAAAACTTCAAATCGCGGAAAATCGCTTAAGAGTTTTACAGAGTCTTGTCGCCGTTGATGGTCATAGACGCGAAACCTTGGAAAAACCGCGACGTGAAGAAAATTTTAATCACCCGAAAGGTGTGCTTCCACAATAATATATATACATATATATATATATATATATATATATATATATATATATATATATATATATATATATATATATATACATACATATATATATATATATATATATATATATATATATATATATATATATATATATATATATTATACATTCGTCTTCTTGAAAACGTTTTGTCTGATATGTGCACTTTCTAAAATTTTACACTGTATTTTAGGTAGGTTTTAATTAATTATATATTTGATGAAGGTCAATAGGTGACTGAAACGTCATAAAATTTTAGAAAATAAGTGGCCTAAAGTGAGCACTTTTGTACTTTTTTCTCTACAGATTTATGATCTAAAAAAAGATTTAAAAAATGTATTATTATTTATATATATATATATATATATATATATATATATATATATATATATATATATATATATATGGCGTCTACGAGTTCGCTCGTAGACGCCATACAGTGAGCTTTGAAAATGGTGAATGACATTTCACTAAAACGTCAGCTGCCTTACAGTCCTGAGAGGGACTCAGCACATACACGGGATGCCCGAAAACCTTCGATTACACATCACACCGGTGAGAATATCAGACATAACATATATATATATATATACACATCTTTCTATATAAATGTATGGTAACTTCTTTGGATTAGGTTTCAAGATTAATACTACTATTCTGTGCTTGACGTTTCGCCCAACGTAGTGGGCTTTTTCAAAAGTATAATCTAAAATAAAAGCAAAATACAACTAACATGGTCACAAACGCACACTCACATGACTTAGAATTAACACTCAAACGATGCAATATTAATTAAAATATCAATTTATAAAATAATGTTAATTAAAAACAAAAATTAAAATTAAAAATTAATACGGTGCGTATCTGGGATTAATTTTTAGTTTTCATGACTTTTAGAAGTCGGTTAAATTTTTATCATAAAAATTTTATTTTTCGATTTTTAATTTTGAATTCTTTTTGATATCCATAAATTATTTGAACTAAGTACTAATTGAGATTAGTGTACGATGCAATGACTCCAAGGTGGCAAAAAAGTACTCATTTTATCCAAAGTTGTAAATCACCCTAAAATGAACCACTAAAAATTCTTTGATTCTTAGACTTCTCCAAATACCAATGAAACTGTGTCAAACGAATATTTAGTCTGTCATAGTAAATCCACTATTTTAAATTTCAAATTAATTTTAGATTGGTAATATAGGCCCCAAAAACCTTCCAATATCGATATTTAAAGAATTTGAAACGTAAATTTCTTAGCCCGCGATATTTTATGTTGCATATTGAATTTGTATACGCCCCAAGAACCTCGCAATATCAATTTTAGATGGAACAGGAAAATGTAAAATTTTTAGTCCCTCATATTGAATCTTATCAACCTAATAGTTGTAAAAAATTAACTTCATATTCGTAATACACGACCCCGAAAACCCACTAATACCAAATCTAAAAATACAAATAAATTTTCATTAAATTCATAATTTGCACTCTCAAGAACACCCTATATCAGTTTTGGAGAAAATCGAAAAATGTAAAAATTTTATAAGGCCATATTGAATCCACCGAATTGAGTTTTTTAAAAAATATTTTAAATTCGTAATTAACACTAACAGAAATCCCCCAATACCGATTTTAAACAAATCGGGAGATGTAGAATCTTTAATTCGTCATCTTGGATCCACCATATTTAATTTTTTTTAAATAATTTCAGATTCGTAATGTGCGATCCCAAAAACTCCCCCATATCAATTTTGAAAAAATGGGACAAAATTATTTTTTTCCGCTATATCAGATACGCCATATTGAATTTTTTCAAAATAATTTCAAATTCGTTATGTGCGACCCCCAAAACTCCCCCATACCAATTTGGGAGAAAATCGTACAAAATTGATTTTTTTCGTCCGCCATATTAAATTTCTTGAAAATAATTTTAGATTCGTTATGTGAGACCCCGAAAACCCTCGGTACCAATTTTGGAGAAATTGATTTTTTGTCCGCCATATTGAATTTTTTAAAAATATTTTGGATTAGTTACCCCGAAAACTCCCCCACACCAATTTTGGAGAAAGTCAAACAAAATTAATTTTTTTTGTCCGCCATATTGGATCCGCCATATTGAGTTTTGTAAAAATAATTTCAGATTGGTTATATACGCCCTCGAGAATTCCCCCATATCAATTTTAGAGAAAATCGGACAAAATTAATTTTTTTGGTCGCCGAACTGTCAGCGCCATCTTGGAATTTACTGCATCAATTTCGTCCAAACAAATATGGAACCACCGCAGCAACCTCCAGAACATAACGTAAAAAAATCATTCAAATCGGTGCCGCCGTTCCGGAGTAATCGGTGTACATACATAAAAAAATACATGGTCGACGAATTGAGAACCTCCTTAGAATATTTCCTTGTTTCAAAACTTATTTTTTCAAATTGGGAGGTGGTTAGGACGGAGAGGGGAGGGGAGTGGGAAGGGGGGAGGGGAGTGGGAAGGGGGGGAGGGAAAGGGAAGATATTCTTTCACTATGGCTTTATTATCCATTAGAGCATACATACAATTCCTAAATGAACTTAATCTTTACATAATCAATATTAGGACAAATAATAAGAATAATTAAAAACTAAAACATCACTTAATATATTAGGAATGTGACCAAATGTTTTCATAAGTAATAGAAGCACAACGTTTAAAAAGAGAAGTTAGCTAGCAACCAACGAATATCGTTGGGAAGGTTCACCTTACATAATTTGTTTATTGGCATACAGAAGTTTGGTTAGATCCTTTTTTTTATATTATTGTAAATTAGACAACGCAAAAGTAAAGTTTTTAATATACACAACACTTATTACAAAATACTTGTACAACAACACAGGCTTACCTGTCGTAAAAGATGAACAGCAGTTTTTAATATCCTTTGCCATTTTTGTGCTTCAACACTATGAATGTTTTCTTGTTGTTGTAAAAGTTTTATCCAGTCATCATGAGACTTCGGGGAATTTCTGAAATTAAAAATAAAAGGTAATCTTTATAATATTTACAGGAGCCCTTTAAAAATTGTGTATTATTTCATGGGATGTAAACAACGAGAAAAATATAAATAAGGCGGATAAAAACTTTTAAGGAAAATCTTTTTGAATAATTAACTCAATACTGATCGATAAAAATCATAGACTGATAGGATGCAATATTGAAACATGAGAAAAATTAAAGAAGCTTGCTTTAACTCAGACCAAAATTAATACAGTTAAAACTTAAAAAAAAAATAAATGTTTGTAGAAAATTCTTGCTAAATTAACGTGTAAAGTATAAGAGTTCATATATTATGCCATTTATTTTGAGTAACCTTTAACTCTGTTCTGACAATTTTATGAAAGCATTTACAGCTAAGACTTTGAGTGCATACACATTTCTCTATTCGCTAACAAAAATTCGAAATATACTAAATTGTTAACTGTAAAGGAAAATATTTCTAAAAAAATTATATTGTAAAAACAGTCGGAAATTTAGTTACCGATTTTTTCTCAAAAACTTTACTTAAATGCTTACAGTTGATGTTACTTAACTTCAGTGCTTGCCGGGTAATATAACCCATCGAGTATATTTCCGTAGATTTTAAAAAATTAGTTTTATCCAGTCAAATTATATTTAATTTAAAAAATAGCTCCTATATACTACTTATTTTGATGCAAATAATAAAATTATGCCTTCCAGCTAACTGTGAAGATTTGATAGCAGTTCTTGGAATAATTTTTAATCATTGATATAATTTTGAGGTAATTTTACATTTTTAATTAACTTCTAGATTTATTAAAAAATGCGACAAAAAATATGTTTTTACAGTCCCGTTTGGCAAAAGGACTTATTTATATAACTCTTTCGTCTCATTTTAACATATACATTAGATTGACTCCAAGGCTTTAAAAAATTAAAACTTTGGATGTTATCATCGTCTTAAAGAAACCTGTAAACTCAAACAATAGAGTTATATTGAAGGGCCGCCAGAAAAGGAGAAATTGAATTTATCATATGAAACGAATTTAAAAATTTATTCTTGTAATAGTAATAATTAAAAATGTAATTTGCAGTATGTTAAATTTTAACTAGTTTCTTATCGCCTGGAACTACTACTGATCCTAGTGAATTTTTATTATGAGATAGGCATGCTAACTCGTTTTAGATAATGCACTTAAAAAAGGTTTATTAGTAAAAAAACTTCTAGTTTTCGTCAGTATAGTCTGTATTTGACTGTATTATATTTACATATATATATATATATATATATATATATATATATATATATATATATATATTTATATACATTAGAACATTACACGAGTATGAAGTGATTTAAAATGTTTATATACAGCAAGTAATCTAATATTAAAATCGAAAAAAAAATGAAATTATATAAATATTTTTGAAGATATTTTACAGAATATATGCTTTTATTTCATCAAAAAGTCATTAAATTATAATGACTGATAATCAAATTACCGTCTGATATCTTTTTTATTGAAAAATTAGACTTTATAATTAGTTAGATAAGTTTATATTTTTCCAAAACCCAAAATTCTGTCCAAGTATACCGAAAATGAAAAATACAGTGGTTTAAAGTGCAAAAATATCTTATTACAATTCAGAACCAAAACAAATCTAGTACTATCGTATTATTAACAATTTCATTTTAAAATATGAAATGGGAAAAACAATCATGTGGGTAAAAAACTTAATAAGTAAAATAATACACGTTTTAAATTTTTGTTTCAATGTATAGCTTTTAACTTTCTGATATAATTTTAAGCATGTAAAGCATTTTAATATAATAACAGATAACTAAGATTGTTTTATATTTTATACTTCATGAATCTATGACAATATTTCCAGTGAAGATGAATTGTTATTCTTTAGTATTTTATTTAGATAAAACCTACTTACTTTAATATATTTAAATCGAAGAAATTACTTGAAGGACCCTCTTCCAATGACCACAGTTTATAATAGAGCATAACGTTAATTACTAACAATAATAATAGAACACCAAATACTAAAGCAGTACAAACATCCGTGGTGAAAATCCCACTAGATTGTGATAATTTTTTTCTAGGTATACCTGAAATATAAATAAATACGACATGATCCTCAAGTCCGAAAATGTAATATTTTCCTAAATCAGAGTAAACATAAACTAAAACTATAAGATAAATAAAAATTATTTTTAAAATTGCCGACAAATATCTAATTTATAAGTTTTCAAATTTTGGTATTGTAGCCAACAACGCTGTGATTTCCGTCTTGATATTAATACAATAGACTTCTTCAAGTCCGTCCTATATTAATACAGAACTAACCGTGATAAAACTCATTATTAATCCTAGTTCGATGCTCAACAAACCAAATAACCACAGAAACGATCGCGTGCATTATGTTATGCATTACAGACGGCTCGCAACAGCCGAGAATATACGTCATTGCACTTGGGCGAAGCGAGTAAAATATTGTCTCAAAGCAAAACTTTGAATTTTTATAACTCTGGAATTTTTTGAACTATCATAATTTTTCTTTCACAGTTTTACTTCGTCTTGCTTTAATTTTTTATTCGTTCATAGAAAAATATTCAAAAATTCTCACTGTTGAACAACGAAATATATAATGAGACTATTACTCACTAAAAATTAATATAAAAATAAAAGTCGTTTACCAGAGATCTATTCAGTTTCTTACCATCTACTGTGTAATATATATATATATATATATATATATATATATATATATATATATATATATATATATATATATATATATATATATATACTTCTTAACGTTAGATAAATACATCAAAAATTTAGAAAACAAGAAATAAAATTAAAGCTTTCGAATATTTGTATTAAACAGTTTTGTTTAGAAAGACATTCGAGTGTTACACTGATGTTTTTGACGCAGCATATTTACATTATAAACAATCTAACTTACTTAATCTGACATCTTCGAGGTTGTACTTAGGTAAAGTATGAAGCCTCCTTTTTCGTCTTGATTTCCTCCTCTGTTCAGGAATATTTTCTTCTCCTTCTGCTTGTAAAGCTTCTTTTAATTTAGAAAAAAAGTCTTCCAAGCCAGACCAAACATTTCTTTCGATCATCCCTAAAATGAAAAAAAGTTACTTTGAATAATTTCTACAAATAATTAAGTTCTAATTTTGAAATTAGGTTACTTTAAATTTAGTGATTTTTTTTTATGAGATATGAATCTACTAGGGGCAACAAAACAAAAAAAACAGCAATGCGGCGGGGAACTGTCCTTTAATTAATTTTCAACAACAAAATATTTCACGACATTGGTTAAATAGCTAATTATTTTACAATATTTCGTCCACGAGACATCTTCAGAAATCACGAAATCGCGCTGAACAAGAATTTCAATTTTTTTTATTATGATTACACGTTTTTAGGTATTAATATACAAGATAAACGCCGCAAAAAATATATATACCAAACTTACCTTTAACTAATCCCCAAACATTTTTCTTAAATTTTAATTGACCAGTAACATGGATTAAACTATTAGTGTCTGAAACTTTCTTTAAACAGTAATGGACAGTAACGTAAAAACTATCCGCATAAGGAACACCAGCATTGACAGTTTCTACATCAACAGCGTATAGACTGCCAGATTTACTACAAGGAAGCATTGTCTAAAAATAACATAATATTATATATACTATATATATATATATATATATATATATATATATATATATATATATATATATATACGATTTTAAAACTTACAGCTAAATATATTTTTTACAAAGGGTTTTTATAAAAATTGCTAGATTTCAATAGGGACATCCAACGGTGACATTGAATTTAAGGGCCAGCATATATATATATATATATATATATATATATATATATATATATATATATATATATATATATATATATATATACATATATAATGTGTGTGTACCCACAAATTATTCTGTTGTTTATCATTATAATATTGACCTTGTAACAGGTACCGTAAATAATTCCTGTATTCTGTTGATTTATCCGAAAAGATGCAGGTGTTTAGCGAAGACAATGAATCTGCTTAAATAACAATAACCATAATATCAGATGTCGTACCCAAATCGAGACGCTGAATAATGTCCTGGATAGGTCAACCGACACCTGATATAGTATGAGATCATACGAATTGCGTCTATAATTAATGTATTATTTGAAATAACACATTGTCTATAAATACCTGCACTCGTATTGCGCTTCTTAGTGAGTAAGTTAAGCGATTACGAATATAACTTAAAGTTATAACTAACAATGAGCAAAGTCATACTTTAAAATTATAAATAGTATTGTTAATCTCCATCTAAAGTTAAATCAAAGTGTAAAAAGTTAGAGTTCAGAATAAAATTATTGTTAGTCGTGCCACTGCAAATTAAGTTTTTTTTTTTAAAAAAAAGCCTTACTACTCGCCCACGACCTAACATATATATATATATATATATATATATATATATATATATATATATATATATATATATATATATACGTATATATAATACGTTCCCGGAGGGGTTTACCCGAGATTAAGCATACCAAGACTTTTACCTCTTATAGCAAGAAATGATATAACGAAGTGTTGCCGTTTTGGACAGTAAATCTAAACTATGGATACACGTTTTTTAACCCTTCGTTATATTCATTTAAATTTAAAAAAGAAATATTGCAATGAATCGAGCGATAATTTTATATTAATAGTTATGAGTTTTTATGGACGCGGAACAGTATATTATCTATTGTTTTTAGATATACAAAATATGATTTTAATACTAATTTTTTAACCGATATGTATGTATGTATGTATGTATTATTTATTTATTTATTTATATATGTATATGTATATGTATGTATGTATGTATGTATATATATATATATATATATATATATATATATATATATATATATATATATATATATATATATATACATATACACGGAACATTCTCTGTCAAATCAGCCATCCTACCCCACAAACTTTATTGGGTTTAAACTCTTCTACTTTTTATTGCGACATGGCATATTTGGATTTTTGGCACCACAAGAAAGTATATATATATATATATATATATATATTATATATATATATATATATATATATATATATATATATTGTTACGAACTTTATAGCGTTGTACATTTCATAGTATTAGTTTGTGTTCGTAGTTTCTAGGGTTTTAGGTATATTTTCTACGAGTTCATAATTTATTTAAGTAATTTTATCTTATATAAAGGGTCCAGATCGGCTTTCTTAGTCAGTATATTTTGAGAGTTTGTCGACGCAAGTTGAATTAGTTTGACAAGTCTCAAAAGTAAGGTTGACAATAAAAAGTTATTAAAATAATATACAGTGTGTGTAGTTTGTTTGAAGACCGGCCGTCCGGAACAAATTGGTGTCAGAAGTGGATCAAATCCAGAAGAGGTTAGTTTAGGTTAGAAAATTAGAAAAAGAAGGAAAAAAGTAAATTGAAACTGTATGCCAGTGGAAACTAGAAGCCAGAAAGCAAAAATGGAAGAACACCTTCAGGCTAGTTTAAATCAAATACTGATGATGATTCAAGATATGAAGAAAACCCAAGAAGAGATGAAACAAAAATTGAAAGAAGATATGACGAAAAATCAGGATGATATGAAACAAGAATTAAAAACAAGCCAAGATGATATGAAACAAGAATTAAAAACAAGCCAAGATGATATGAAACAAGAATTAAAAACAAGCCAAGATGATATGAAACAAGAATTAAAAACAAGCCAAGATGATATGAAACAAAAATTAAAGACAAGCCAAGATGATATGAAACAAGAACTGATGACACTGAAAATGAGCCAAGACGATATGAAACAGGAATTGAAGACAAGTCAAGAAGAGATGAAACAATAATTAAAGACAAGCCAAGATGATATAAAACAAGAACTAAAAATAAGCCTGGAGGACATGAGACAGGAACTTAAGACAAGTCAAGAAGACATGAAACAAGAACTGAAAGAAGACATTAAAAAAATCAAGACGATATGAAGCGTATAGAACAAGAAATGCAACAGGAACTTAAGACAAGTCAAGAAGATATGAAGCACATAGAACAAGAAATGCAACAGAAGATTAACAAAATTATAAAAGACGTACATAGCGAAGTACAACATGAGGTGACAGGAATCCACAAACAGATGCAACAGTTACATTTGCAAATGGAGAAGGTAGCCAGTACAGGTGTAATAAAGGTAGATGGTGTTCCTGCAACTAGTGTGATAAAGCCACCTACCTTCGACGGCAAGGTACCTTGGCTTACCTATGTCCGTCAGTTCGAAGCCGCCGCCACCGGCAATAACTGGAGTTTACCGGAAAAGGCACGTGCTCTTGTTCTAGCACTACGAGGTGAAGCTATGGAGGTTCTACGTAACATTCCTGAATAAAAACAGAATGATTACGAGTTCATTGTTACTTTCCTGGAGATGCGCTATGGGGAAGCGCACCTCCAAGAAGTTTATAAAGCCCAACTCCAAGGAAAAAGACAAAAATATAACGAAAGTCTTCAAGAATATGAGGCGGATATAATGAGGTTAATAAATTTGACCTACCCAACATACCCAGAAGAAATAAAGCAAGAGTTAGCAGTGAATAGTTTTATTGAAGGCTTACGCGACCCAGAAACAAGTCAGACACTAAGAATGGCCAGATTGAAGAGAATATCCGAGGCTCTTGCTTATGCCCTTCCGTTTGAGACGGCCAAACAGACCTCAAGGAACCAAGGGAGAGTCATAAGAAGAATCAGTTTTTCTCAGGATGACCGCAATACCAATGAAGAATTATTCATGAAGTTAATAAAGGAGATGCAGGAATTTTTAAAGAAACAAAAGGCACATGACGACAAAAACACAACCTTCCATAGCAGAAAAAGAATTCGTTGTTGGAAATGTGGCCAAGAGGGGCATGTATAAAGCCGCTATACTGGCAATACTGCTCCTGACAGTGATCAGAATCAGGAAAACTTCCAGTAGCCAGCTTAAAGGGCGAAAACTGGCTAGGTACTACCAAGCCCCACCAACAATAACAATTAAGGTATCCCGACTGCAAAACAATGGTTCCAGCTTGATAGTAAGCGGAAAAGTATGCGGTCGAGAATGTGAAATGGTATTAGACACTGGTTCTACTCACACCATTCTAAAGCCGAACATATTGGCATTGTAAAACTTGTCTTCCAGAAAAGTATTATGTCCTGCAAACCGCCAATGGTGAAGTAATACCTGTGAAAGGAATACATGAAGCCGAAATAACCCTGGGAAACACTATTTTCAAATATGTAGTTATTGTTGCTGATATTTTGGACGAAGTAATATTAGGTCTAAATGTCATGGAACACCAGAAGTTTGTCCTTGATCTTCCTCAACGAGTACTGCGAACTAAAAATGATATATGAATAGTCAAGTGTCGGTCCGGGACATTGTACTTCTTGAAGATGCAATATTATCCTCAAGTTCAGAATGTATAGTAAAAGTAAAAGTTGATGATTCGGAAGAAGATGAAATAGTTTTGGTTGAACCGATTCAAGATTATTCATTGTATGCAAAAGGAATTCTTCCTGCAAGAACACTGATCTAGAATAAAAAAAAAGCCGTATATTTGTCAAAATGCTGAATTTGAAGCATTATCCTCAACAGATGAAAAAAGGTGACAAGATTGCTACCTGTCAACCTGTCGACATGATAATTACCGGTATCCCATTACAACCTGGAAAATTACCTGATAGTTTACCTAAGGTACTTCAGGACCTAGTTAATACGTCAACACCTTTACTGAATCAAGTTCAAGTGGCTAGACTGGAAAATCTTTTAAGAAGAAATCAGAATGTTTTCTCTTTATCAGATAGCGACTTGGGAAGGACCAATATAGTTGAGCATCGAATAAATACTGGTGAAGCAACTCCAATTAAACAAGCTCCAAGGAGAATACCGTGAGCAAAGCGTAACGAAGTGGACAAGATGCTTAAAGACATGCAGAATCAAGGCATTATAGAACATTCTCAAAGTCCCTGGACATCCCCAGTTGTACTAATTAAGAAGAAAGATGGCTCAACTAGATTCTGTGTTGACTTCAGACGGCTTAATGACGTCACAAAGAAAGAGAGCTTTCCTTTGTCGCGTATTGATGATACTCTAGACACTTTAACAGGATCAAAATGGTTTTCCACATTGGACTTAAAAAGTGGCTATTGGCAGGTACAGCTTCATCCAGAGGATAAAGAAAAGTCCGCCTTTTCTACTGGAATAGGGCTATGGCAATTTAATGTTATGCCATTTGGTTTATGCAATGCCCCAGCCACTTTTAAACGTTTAATAGAACGAATCTTACATGGACTAACGTGGAAAACATGCCTGGTCTATCTAGATGATATAATTCTGGGAAAAACGTTTGACGATCATCTTAAAAATGTCGAAGATGTATTTCAAAAACTGAGAAGTCACAATTAAAACTCAATCCAAAGAAATGTCAATTTTTCCAGAAAGAAGTGAAATACCTGGGACATATAATCACAGAAGCTGGTGTACGAACCGACCCAGAGAAGACAGAAGCCATTCAAGGTTGGCCAATACCGAAAAATAAGCATGAACTAAGAAATTTTCTAGGTCTCTGTACTTACCATAGAAGATTCATAAAAGGATTTGCCGATATTGCAAGACCTTTACATCGACTGACTGAAAATAGCAACAGCTATGAATGGTCCGCAGACTGCGAAACCGCTTTTAATGAACTAAAGAAGGCACTTTGTAATCCTCCAATACTGTCATATCCTGAGCCCGATCAGATGTGTATTGTGGAGACTGACGCTAGTAACTCCTCTATAGGTGGAATTTTGTCCCAGGTACAAAATGGCCAAGAGACAATGATTGCTTATTTTAGCAAAGTACTTTGCAAAGCTGAGCGAAATTATTGTGTAACAAGAAAAGAACTACTTGCCATTATAAAGACATTGGAACATTTTCACAAATATTTATATGGCCAAAAATTTCTCCTGCGAACAGACCATGCATCATTAAAGTGGCTTTTACAATTTAAAAATCCTGAAGGTCAAATAGCACGATGGTTACAACGTTTACAGGAATATGATTTTAAAATTGAACATAGAAAAGGCTTATACCACAAAAATGCAGACGCTTTGTCGAGAAGACCATGTTCAGAAGAATGCAAGCACTGTAACAGACAAGAAGAGCGAGAAAATCCGGACGATTTCTATTGTCGAAAGACACAACTACAATGTTCTTTGGATTGAGATCCCAAAATCATCTCCAAAGAACAACAGGAAGACCCAGATCTTAACATCATCATTAAATTAAAGAATAATAAATCCCACTTTTCAAGAAATCTCATCAAAATCTCAAAAAGTAACAGGTTACTGGGCCTTATGGGATTCCTTGATTATCCACGATGGTCTATTAAAAAGAGTTTGGTAGAGTTCTGATGGCAAAGACTACAGATACCAGACTATATTACCCACCAAAAAGGTTCCAGAAGTACAGGGTGAGTCAACGATTGGATGAAGTAGGTTTGCGCCTTTTCGGTGAAATTAACAAAGAAACTATATTTATTGTTTGATACAGTTTATTTTTACGCAGATTTTAAAAATATTTAGGACTCTACAGGGTGAGCCAAAAAACTAGGACAGCATAAAGTTGTATTTTTTTAAATAGAACACCCTATATACCAATCGTATTTTCGATTTAGCTTATGATTTTAAATCTTTTTTATTAAGGGTTTACTATAACAAAACTTTATAGTTTCTGAGATAATTAAGTTTAAAGAAAAAAAGTCACATTTTCAAGCATCAATTCAATCTTAAATAACGTTTTCAATTTTGTGACAAATATATTCAAATTTGGAATTTAGCAAGGCCAAGGACAAGTTAACATAATTTTTACCTAATATTTGCAATAAAAGCCACAGGGTGTTGAACACATCGGCTCAAATTTGAACAAGTTTAAATGAATAAATATATATTTTTTTTTTAAACGGTACACCCTGTATATTTTCATGTTATTTAATAGAGTAATAAAAACCCTAAAAGTTTTGTTCAATATATCCTATACCTATTTATAATAGTTTTTGAGATATTTCAGTTTTTCTTATTTTCCATACTTTTTTACAGAAATAGTCTTCATTATCATAGTAGCCATGTAAAATAATAAAAAGAAACTACAGAAACAAACAGAATGTGGTTAAATATGATGAAATACATTATTCGTTATATTACAACGGCAATAGTTTAATTAAACATAATGTGAAAAAAAATAACACAACAATAACGACAAGGCAAATACATATGTACTTTTATACTAAATTGAAACAAAAAAATTACCTATTAAATACTGAGATTAATTATTTCTTTTTAATAAGTGTTCGAATAAACGATCCTCTTGTGCAATGCACAAATTTAGTCTTTTTTGCAGATTTTTTCGGACCCTGGACAAAATTAGTGGCGTTATTGTTCTACAGGTATCCCTAATCCTGTTTCGCATATCTCCCACTGTTGTTGGTGGATTAACATAAACCTTATTTTTAATATAACCCCATAGGAAGAAATCTAATGGGGTGATGTCGCAAGACCTTGGTGGCCACTCAATGAAACCCCCACGTCCAATCCATTTTTGCGGATATCGTTGGTCCAAAAACGCACGAACTTCACGATGGTAATGCGGAGGCGCACCATCGTGCTGGAACCACATACTGTCGAGCTCATCCCTATCGAGACCTTGAAGCAGTTGGGGTAGTTCTTCTTGTAGAAAGTTCAGGTAACATGGCCATTTAGTGGTTCATTAAAAAAGTGGGGTCCAATAATTCGATTATGATGAATACCACACCAAACATTTAATGACCAGTGGTTTTGATGTTGCACCTCTCCAAAATGGGTTTTCTATGGCATAATAATGCATGTTGAGTCTATTTACGACACCGTTACTTCTAAAAGTAGCTTCATCACTAAACATTACCTTGCATAATAAATTTGGATTTAATTGAATCTCCGCATTTATTGTACGACAAAAGTTTACACGACTTTCAAAATCCTGTCCATGCAATTCTTGGTGTAATTCCATGTGATATGGATGATACCTATATTTCTTGGTAGTACGATTAGCGGTGGATTGTGATGTTTCACATAATGCTGCTAACTGACGGTTACCAATATAAGGATTTTCCTGAACATTTAACAATACTTGTAGTTCTTTTTCTTCATTAGTTACTGGTTTGTTGACCACTTTACGTTTTGGATAATCAACAGTACCAGAAGAATCAAATCTTTGCATTAAGTTTTGAAAAGTATGGGTATTAGGCCGGCGTCGATCAGGATACTTCATTATGTAAATTCTTTGAGCAAGAAGGCAATTTTTTTGAGCCTCTCCTATTGTATAATTCATATCTATTAACTCATTCTTTGGAAAATTCATTTTACAATATAAGATGAATGCAAAAAAAAACAAACTACACTACATAAAAACCAAAAGAAGCGATTGCGGTTATAAATTTGACACACAGAAAAATGTTCTTTTACATTGTTTTTGCCATGGCTACTATGATAATGAAGACTATTTCTGTAAAAAAGTATGGAAAATAAGAAAAACTGAAATATCTCAAAAACTATTATAAATAGGTATAGGATATATTGAACAAAACTTTTAGGGTTTTTATTACTCTATTAAATAACATGAAAATATACAGGGTGTACCGTTTAAAAAAAAAGATATTTATTCATTTAAACTTGTTCAAATTTGAGCCGATGTGTTCAACACCCTGTAGCTTTTATTGCAAATATTAGGTAAAAATTATGTTAACTTGTCCTTGGCCTTGCTAAATTCCAAATTTGGATATATTTCTCACAAAATTGAAAACGTTATTTAGGATTGAATTGATGCTTGAAAATGTGACTATTTTTCTTTAAACTTAATTATCTCAGAAACTATAAAGTTTTGTTATAGTAAACCCTTAATAAAAAAGATTTAAAATTATAAGCTAAATCGAAAATACGATTCGTATATAGGGTGTTCTATTTAAAAAAATCCAACTTTATGCTGTCCTAGTTTTTTGGGTCACCCTATAGAGTCCTAAATATTTTTAAAATCTGCGTAAAAATAAACTGTATCAAACAATAAATATAGTTTCTTTGTTAATTTCACCGAAAAGGCACAAACCTACTTCATCCAATCGTTGACTCACCCTGTACTGCAAGCTTTACATAATGGTGTAGGTGGCGGACACTTAGGGGTTATGAAAACTTTTGAAAAAGTTCGAGAGAGGTTCTATTGGCTGGGGAGCCGCGCAGATGTAAAAGATTGGTGCAAAACCTGTACCGACTGTGCTGCCAGTAAAGGACCGAGAACCCGTAGCCATGGTAAAATGAAGCAGTACAATGTAGGAGTACCTTTTGAAAGAATTGCTATAGACATAACAGGACCATTTCCTATTAGTAAATCCGGGAATCGCTATATGTTGGTAGCTATGGATTACTTCAGTAAATGGCCAGAAGTCTATGCGATACCAAATCAGGAAGCCACCACCGTTGCTGAAATATTATCTGAACAGTGGATTTGTAGATATGGGGTGCCAGGAGAGATATACTCTGATCAAGGCGGAAATTTTGAATCTGACGTTTTTACGCACCTTTGCAAGCTTCTGAAAATCCATAAAACTAGAACAACACCCCTACATCCACAGTCAGATGGAATGATTGAAAGATTTAACAGAACGCTGGAGAATTACATCAGGATACAAGTAAATGAACAACAAGATAACTGCGATAAATGCATTCAGCCATTTCTACTAGCCTATCGTTCAGCCGTTCACGATTCCACTGGAAAATCACCTGCTAGCATAATTTTTGGAAAAGAATTACGTCTTCCAGTCGATTTGCTTACTGGACGTCCTGGAAATCCTTCTAAAGAATTAGGGAATCTTCCGGTATCGACCAAAAAAGTATATAAAGGGTCCAGATCGGCTTTCTTAGCCGGTATTTTTTGAGAGTTTGTCGACGCAAGTTGAATTAGTTTGACAAGTGTCAAAAGTAAAGTAGACAATAAAAAGTTATTAAAATAATATACAGTGTGTTTAGTTTGTTTGAAGACCGGCCGTCCGGAACAATATATATAAATATATATATATATATATATATATATATATATATATATATATATATATATATATATATATATATATATATATATATATATATATATATATATATATATTGTATGTTCGCAGATTACTCCTGAACGGCTCGACGGATTTAAGCTATATTCAAAGTTCCTATGTCATTTAGGTCAAAATTGTTTCAGTAAATCCAAGAAGCGCATGTAATATGGCGGACAAAAAATTAATTTTGTACAATTTGTACAAAACTGACATGGAGAAGTTTTCGGGCTCACGCATAACGAATCTAAAATTATTTAAAAAAAAAGTCATTATTGTAAACCAAATATTTTACATCTTTTAATTTTGTTAAAAAGTGGTCTAGGGAATTTTGGCAGCGTAAATTACGAATCTAAAACTAATTTTCAAGATAGAAGATTTTCTATGACGGACTAAATTTCTATTAGGTCCAATTTCACTCAATACTGGTGCTTGACGAATTCTTAGAATCAATTCATTTACAATAACTTTGACTAAAATGGAAACTATTTGTGCGATATTGAAAGCATTGAGAGGTACACTACGTATTTCACATATTACGTAGTTCAATAACTTCATGACGAGTTCAAAACTAAAAAGTGAAGAAACAATATAAATTTTTATGTAGAATTGAAATTTTTGGGGTGGGCGCAAAATTATTACGACATAGTAAAAATAACTACTAACACGAGAAACAAACGACTATACTCAGAAAGCAATCAACGCACAAAAGTTCTTACTAGGTCGAGGTGCTGTAGAGGGGCAAAAAAAGGCTTAACGGCCCACTAACAATCTACATGAAAGCAATTACCAAAAATTCATTTATAAAATTATTCGCACTATCTTTTTACTATTCATATTTTTTAGGTAAAAACTTAACACGGCCTTTAAAACTTTCATTTCCACATAAAAATTTATTGTTTATAGCTTTTTTAGAAAGCGGTTCAAGTTTTTTATAAATATATTTTGTTATAAAGTTTTATTTTTGAGCAGAAATAAAGTCTAGAGATTTCAGTAATTGATTGACACCATGCCAATTTTTTAATATGAGAAGGAAAAAAACTTGCGCCATTGACAAGATTTTATTTATCTAAAACGTTTTACAGTACTTTGATAGAAAAAAATTGAATTTCTTATATTTCGCATTCGAATTCAAATAATGATTTATTTAATTAATTAATGTTATTCAATAAAATTTAAGAAAAATTCTAATTTTGTAATCGATTGATAAAAGATAAAAAGAAATAATCTTTTATTTTTTATATTATCATTTTTATAGTCGTTTATAAAAATTTATTGTGAAGATTTGATTATATATGAAATATAAGTCATTTTTTATGCTAGTTTTTGTCAGATTAAAATTATACCCAATTTTTTTTATTTCTTAAAAAAAATGGTATTGTTTAATGACATAGTTTATTTTTTATGTTGTTGAATGCGGGAGGTAAATTTACTTTTTTCTTTTATATTTGTGTAAGTGTATTTTTGACATTTAACAACAAAATTTGACTTTTAAAATATTTTGGTAAAAAAGCAGATCAATGGTTTTTATGTTATTACTTTTTTATGGTACTAGTTTTAAGTATTTATTGCAGATAGTGCAACGAAGAGCTTTGCAGATATCATGTATATCAAAAAGAAAACATTTCAATTAAAAAAGGTGCGAGTTAAAAATTATCCAATTATACCAGGTCGTAGATAATTTTATTAGTTCTTATAATATGTTAAAAAGGTTTTAGCAAAAGTAAAGTTCTAAGTTATAGAGGATAAAGAGTAAAAGTATTATAAAAATTCCTGTGAAAAAAATATCTAAGATTGGACATTATTTTGATATCCAAGTGTTAGTTTGAAAGTTGTAGACAATGTTGAAGATTGGCTAAATGTGGCTGTCGGGCTTGCATTGTCTTTATTTTTATTTTGTTTTACATTTCGATAAGGTTGTATCTCTAATCGTTATCAAGTATAAACTTTATCCAAGTGTTACTCTAATTCTTTGGGTAGTTTCTTTTTAAATACTAAGACTGCTATATTTTTGATGTTTTAAGGGAGAGCCTTTTTTTACGACAGACTTCTTCTTCTTCTTCTAGGTAGAACCAAGTTCTGTTATCTATACAATGCCTCATCGATCCTCATTTGAGGTCGAAATCCAGCTGTCTCTATATTGGGGGGCCGTCCAGGCGGCCGTTTGGTGTTTGGTTTCTCTCTCATCACGGTTTTTGCTAGTCTGTCATCGTCCATTCGTTCCACGTGATCTCTCCACTGCCTACGACGGTTTCGAACCCACTT
This sequence comes from Diaprepes abbreviatus, assembly GCA_034092305.1. Classification (NCBI taxonomy): domain Eukaryota; kingdom Metazoa; phylum Arthropoda; class Insecta; order Coleoptera; family Curculionidae; genus Diaprepes; species Diaprepes abbreviatus. The sequence continues at coordinate 10,953,507 of JASJET010000031.1, forward strand.
CACAACATCCCCCACTCCGCTGTCCTCGCGTATTTTTACGTTTGTTATCCTATCTCTTAAACTTGTTCCCGTGATCATCCTCAGCGTTTTCATTTCTGTGGTTTTCATTTCTGCGCCGTAGGTCAGTATCGGTCTTACACAGACCTTGTAAATTCTTGCTTTGCTCTCAACCGTCATATGTTTATTGTTCCAGATTATGTCTCTTAGTTGGCCTGATATCATGGCCGCTTTGTTGGCCTGTGTGCATACTTCTTCCGTTACTGCCCTGTTACTTGTTATATGTGCTCCTAGGTATTTAAACTTCCCAACCTGTTCGATATGTTTGTCATCAACCATTAGTTTGCATCTTACCGGTTCTTTTGCTATTACCATTGCTTTGGTTTTCTCCACAGATATCTTCATATTATACTGTTTGGCTGTTCGATTAAGATGGAAAAGCATTTTTTGTAAGTTGTCCTCGCTATCTGCTGTCAAGGCAACATCGTCTGCAAAGCATATAATCTGAACGGTGTTGTGTCCCATTGGGTACCCAATATTTATGCTTTTTACCACATCAATGATTTCGTCCATGATTACATTGAAAAGTGTTGGACTTAGGCTATGGATAGAGGGATTTCCTCTGTTAGAGTGTTATTTGTTTTAATTACCATGGTGTTTTTGGAATTCAGCTCGTATATTGTGCGTATGATTTCTTCGTCTACTTGTTTTCTTCGCAATAATTCTGTTATGTGTTTGAGTTTGACTCGGTCGAACGCTTGTGTAAAGTCCTTAAAACAAATGAACAGCGGTTTATCGTATTCGATACATTTTTCAACCAGCTGTCTGATAATAAACATATCGTCGATAGTAGAGCGGTTATTCCGGAAGCCCTGCTGTTCTTCGCACGCCCCTAACTTGTCTACGATCCGTTGTGACAGTATTTTGGTTAACAATTTGGCTGAACTATTCAGTACGCTGATTCCCCTATAATTTTCGGGTTGTTTCTTTGATCCTCTTTTGTGGATCGGAATTGTGATGCTTTTCCGCCATTCGTTGGGTACTGACGTTGTGCGGAGTATTTTTTTTAAATAGAACAGTGAGCTCTGTGACAAGGCTGGGGCCTCCGTACTTTAGCATCTCATTCGTAATTTGGTCGGTACCAGGTGATTTTCTGTTTTTTAATTTCTAAATTGTCAGGTGCATCTCCGCTTCACTGATGTTAACATCTGTTAGTTCTGTGGTTTCTTGTTGGTTTTCGTCTACGTTGTTTTCTGTAGCTGGTGCCTGGAGTAAGTCCTTAAAATGGCTGACCCATTGTTGGCTGTCGATTGGACTTAGTTGAACGTTTTTTTTTTTCTGTTCTTCGGCATGTTCCATATTTTCTTTTGTCCTCCATATAGGTCGTGTTCCATGTCTTTTGAATACTTTTTCCAGTATTTTTTCTTTAGTTGAGCTATTTGACTGTTGATTCTGTTTCTCACTGTTTTGTACTCTTCGAAATGGTTTGTTGTTTTGTGCTGTCGGTATTTTGTAAATGCTTGTCGTTTTTCTTTTGCTAGTATTTTCACCTCTCTTGTATATTTCTTTTCAGTTTTTCCCAGGCTTTCTCCACTCCGTCTCTCACGACAGACTTTAGGCTCAAATTGGCGGTTAAGAAACACTAAACTAAAATATCCAAATAAGTAACTAACACTGTATGAATAAAAATCTCTGTTGGAAAGAAAATTAACAAATTACAGAAATTATGAATTTATGTACTATATGCAAATGATAAAAGCTTTATTTTCGTTTCAATTTCTCAAGTATGAATATAATTATTTAACTAGGTCAATTTGTCGACTAAAATTAAGCAAGTGGCATTTAATTATTGTTTTAATGTACGAGGTGTCGGGAATTTGTCAATAAAAAACAAGCAAATTAAGTTTCGGTCAAAATTTTATTATCGGCCTTCACAATAGTCTCCCTCTACACAACGATTCCAACGTTGTTCCCACGATTAGAAGCACCCTTGGTTATCCTCCGAAGTTAACCCATTTAGCACCACGGTTACAGCTTCTTTGACCTCCTTTACGCCACCATGGTGAGTTCCCTTGAGATGCAACTTCATCTTGGGGAATAAAAAAAAGTAGCAACATCGGGGCTATAGGGTGGGTGCGGCAATGTTGGAATGCCTTTTTTCGCCAAAAATTTTTGCATTATGGATGAGGAATGGATCGGCGCGTTATCGTAGATCCAGCCGTTCTCGATGAGTTCGGGTCGCACACGGAAAACACGTGCCTGCAGCCGCTCCAGGACGCCAACGTAGAACTGTCCGATCACTGTCGGGCCGGCAGGAACATATTTACGATGAATGAAGCCGCGGATATCGAAAAAAACTATCAACATTGCCTTCAGTCCCGACTTAGACATTCTCGTTTTCCTTTGCCGCTCCCCACCCTTTTCCACTCACTGATGACTGTTCATGGGTGAGAACTTTTGGCACCATTTTTGCACAAACTTTTCGCATGTTCAAATTCTCGTGTAACATCTTACTAACAGTTTCTTTGTTCATGTTTAATTCGTCAGACAACGCACGAATGCTTAGGCGTCGATCAGACGTGATCAGCGCGCGTCGGTACGAGAGATGACGGGAGCTCCTTCACGTGGATCGTTTTCTACCGATTCACGCCCCTCCTTGAAGCGCTTCGCCCATTCAAACACGCGCGTTTTCGACATACACTCGAATCCATACACCACCTGCAATTTTGTCAACAAGTCCGAAAAAAAATAATACAGACTACAGTAATTCAATTAACACTATCAAATAATTTGTTCTAACATAAAACTTTACTTAGTTAATAAAATGTATTAACATCCGAAGACAAAGAACGTTTTTTTTGTTAATATAGAAAGAAAAATTTTCACATTTAACTCTCACATCTATAGATATGAATACAATGTTTATATTTTAATAAGTAGAAAATTAATTATTTTTACTTTACACTACTTTGTAGACTTTTTGATTTTCATTTTTAATGACAATATCTAGAATTTTGTATTTAAAACTGTATGATAAAGATCGAGTTTCTTTCGACATAAATAACTTTAATATTAATCTTTAAGAATAAAGGCTGAAAGATCCAATATTTATTAAAATATAAGTATTTTAAAAAATACTAAAATTGCTTTTCACTATTTACACTATTCACTTATTTTCTTATAAATTATTCACATTGTTTTAATTAACTATTTATTTTTCAAAAAAAGTTCTTCAGAACAATTGATGTGCAATATAATCCTTAAATTATATTTATTATTTTTAGGACAGGTTAATTTTATTATTACGGGTTTCATAGTTTTATGTTAATTCTTCTTAGTCATAGCAGTAAATTTACTATTACCAGAACGGTAAAAATGGAAAATTTTATTTATTTTCGAGAAATTAGATTTTATCTTTAATCTAACCATATAAAGATTTGCACGACACAGAAACTAATATGTTTATAATATTGTAACAAAGGGCTAAGATAACTTTTTAATATGTCCTTGTATACAAATATTATTTTGATGCTATGAGTCATCTTTATTAAAATGAGGCACAAGAAATATATCGATGATTCGTCATATTTCTAGGTAGTTCTAGGCTTTTATGCTAACATGTTTCTGGTCATTTCTAGTAGGTTCTATAGATATATAAATAGCAATAGGATATGAGTTTTAATATAGCTGTGTTTGAATAGTGAAGGTATTAAGAAGTAGTAACTAGATAGTTGTAATTTGGCTTTAAAAGTGTTAAGAAGTAGTTAATATAGTATTGGAATTGTTAGTGAAAAGTGTTGTATTTTATTCTGTAGACCCAACGAGTGATTTTAAGTAGAGAAAATCGTAACAATTGGTGTCAGAAATAAGGATTATCACCGAATTTCCAGAAAATTCTATTTATGGACCAGAAGAGATAAAGAAAAACTGATTTCATTGTTAAATTTATTATCAAGTAAGAAGATAAGATTAATTTTCGATAAAGTTTTAGAAAATTTGGAAACTTAAAGAGATAGCGAAAAACTTACTTCAATATTAAATTGGTGATTAACAAAGAGGCTTAGAACCGAATTTTCGATAAAATTCTACAATATTCTATTGGGAAATTAAGAGTTAGCGAAATATTTACTTCATTATTGAACTTGTTACTAAGATAGATGCTTAGAACCCAATTTTCAACAAAGTTCCAGAACATTCTATTTGGAAACTGATTTTACCATCGGAAAGAAATTTAAAACCGCATTTTCAAACAATATTCTAGAAGATTTTATGGTTTAACTTAAATTAAACAGCCGAAATGGAGCAAATAAATAAAAGACTGACTGATTTAATGAAACTTATAGAACAATGTCACCTTAAAGACAAACAGGAAGAAGAAGCATGTCGCCTAAAAGAAAAAATAGAAAAAGAAGAACGTCGCCAAAAAGAACAACGTCGTTTAAAAGAAAAACAAGAAGAACGTCGCAAGAAAGAAGAAGAACGTCGCATTAAAGAAGAAGAAAAACTTTCCAAATGGATACAAGAGGTCATTGTAAAAGAAAAGCAAAAATTTGATCAAATTCTACAGGAACAAATGCAACAGTTTAAGAAAGATATAGGCGAAGTGCAAGGCATAGGAAATGTACGCCGAAAAGTGCGACAAGAAGTAAAAGAAATAGTAGACGGGATAGGATCTAAAATGAAAAGCCTTCAGATAGAAGTCAATAAAATAAAGAAGCATAGCCCTTCTGAAAAAAATAATAACCACCGACAAGAACATCAAATTCCCAACTTACGATGGTCAAACATCTTGGATAATGTGCAAACGCCAATTTGAAGCTGCCGCTAGTGCAAGTAACTAGAACTCTGAAGAGATAACTACTGCATTAATAATTGCACTTCGTGGATCAGCACTGGAGTTATTGCAAAACATTTCTACAACCCAACAAAAAGACCATGCAATCCTAGGTGCTGCATTATAAAGTAGATTTGGAAATCAGCATAGGCGTCACTTATGTCAGTCCAGCTCAGGTTAAGACATCAGAGAAATGGAGAAAGTTTGCAAGCATATGAAACAGATGTCCAACACCTTTTTCATCTGACTTACCCAGAAGCTACAGAAGATTTCCGAGAAGAGCTTACGATTCAGTACTTCATTGATGCAATCAGAAATCAAGAAATACAGCATATGTTGCATATAAGCAAGTTTAGTTATTGTAGTAAAGCATTGGATAGGGCTTTCGAAATAGAAGCAGCTTATAATAAACCATGGCCAAAAATAAGAGCGGTTAGTATAGAGAAAAACAAAGATTGACCGAACCAAACAATTCTGAAATTCCTAAGAAACAAGACAATAGAGGTGATACTTCACGTTATAGAAGAAACCAGATAGAGTGTTACAGATGTGGACGAACGGAACATATGAGAAGGAACCATCGGGTGCTATTAAGATCTCGTTTACTATCCAGAAACCGCAAAGAAGAGGACCAGGGAAATTATAATTAGTCAACATTAAGGGTCGGGTGTTGAGCAATATTGAGAAGGTCCCCAGAATAATTTCCATTCGTCACCTAGGGAGGACCGCCGACAGTCTTATAATTGAAGGAAAAATCAATGCTACACCTATTACCATAACTGTTAATACTGGTGTAGCAGTATTTCTGATAAAGTCAAGCCTTGTGGGTAAATTTAAGATCCTACCATTATCCAGAAAAGTAACGTTAAGAATTATAACTGAAGAAGCGGCTGATGTGATTGAAGAAATGCAAGTAAAACTTCAATTTGGAAGACTAAAATTAAACCATTTGGTGTTGGTTGCCGACCTAGAAAATGAATTTATCTTGAGTTTGGACCTGATTCATCAACATAGATTTCCCCTCAACAATCTTAACATTCTAAAGTTTGACACTGAAGAATTTATCCTGTCAAAGAACCATAATACTGAAACAATCAGAGTCATTGCCGAACAAAGTACAGAGAAAATCATTTACGAAAAACTGGACAAGAGTTCTGGAAGTCACGTTAGACTGGTTCAACACCTCAGTAAATCCTGTAAATATCTAGTAGCGAAGGCATTAATCAATTCAGATGACATCATACAAATACTAGTAGCCAATATTCTTCCTGACCTTGTCAAAATTAATGAAGGAGACGAAACACCATTATACGAGACAGTAAAATGGGTAATAAATGTGAACAAACAGGAAAAACACCAAAATCATCACATAACGGACTAACTGAGCAACCCAGATAAGCTGGAAACATTTTTCACCACAATAACTTGAAGAAGCCAAGAAGTTTATAAGGAATCATAATGATGTTTTTGAAGCCAAAATAGTAATATCGGTAGGCAGTGGCGTAACTAAGAGTATGCGCCAAACGGTAGTTTCCAAAATAGAAATCCTAAAAAACACAATATTCTCCTTTATTTTTAAGGAATTTTATTTTTATTTAATAATAAAATTTAATTAAATCTCCTTCACGTCACGTTGCAACGAACACCAATTAAAGTGAATGATGTCACTCCATACGAACGTCATCGCTGGCACTCTGTCCTAATACGGTTATTCTTTTGAGTCATTATTACTTTCAATACTTCACTTGAAGTAATCATGATTACTTAGACCTAATGACAAGTAAATGCATATTCAAAAGAACATGAAGTTGTCACTTTCACTTTTTTCACTATGATCACTTGATAATTACTCTAAAGAATCGCTGTCACCAACTTGATATATACATTTTTTGGTTTTATGTCACATTCGTGATCGCTGTCAAGGGCTATGTTGCCTAGTTAATACTTTTAAGTTATTTTCATGTAATTTCTTCGAAATTTGCTTACTACTCCCTTTGAAAACCATTCTAAGAAGTTTTTCCACGATGGAAAGTGGATTTGCCGAGAAACAGTAACTTTTGATCTGCTGAATTAGAAATGTAAAGACTTCCATGTAAGTAATATACCAAGGATTGTTATTTCCATAAATGATAATGAATACATAATAGGAATCATGGGTATTTATACGCTCAAAACTAAAATAAAACAAGTAGTGCCGGGCTAGCTGAAGCCAGATTTTCCTATTATTTTCAGAACGTGGAGTGAATAAATAACTTTTCAGGTATTTTAATTATGTACTTCTACACTGAGGCACCGCACAACATTTAAAAAAATTACGAAAAAAAATTATATACCCTTGTCAGTTTACCAGTGTGAGGGGAAATTTTAAACGGAACTGAAAATTTATGATTTTTAAAGTACTAGTTGTATTAAAAAAATTTTTAAATATTTTCAGCTACATTAGGTACTTATGCATGGTTTTAAATATTTTCCCAAAAATAGTCAACATCCCAATTGATGGCACTTTGACAACGTTGACTGGATCACAATGGTTCTCCAAACTGGATTTAAAAAGTGGATATTTCAAGTAGACATCCATGATCAAAATAAGACGAAGAATGCTTTTTCTACTGGGGCTATCATTTTATCTTATGCCGTTCGAACTCTGCAATGCTCCTGCCACCTTTGAGTAACTAATGGAAACAGTACGGTGAGGTCTTACATGGAAAACAAGTCCTATCTACCTTACTGATGTCATGGTTATGAGGAAAACATTTGATTAATACTTACAGAATCTACAGGAAGTTTTCGCAAGAATTAAAAACGCTAACCACGCGGAACAAATACATCTTGGTTGCTATTAGCTACTTCAGTAATTGGCCTGAGGTATTTGTCATTCCTAACCAGGAGACCTCAATAGTAGCTGAAGTCCTAGTCGACAATTTGTTCAGCCGATCTGGAATTCCCTTGGAGCTACATTCTAACCAAAGACGAAATTTTTAAAAAGCTTTACGAACTACTTAGCATCTGTAAAACCAGGATAACAGCTTTACATCCTCAATCAGATGGAATGGTTAAACGATTTAAAAGGACCATTGAAAAGTACCTCTGAAAAGTTATGGACAGGCATCAAAAAGATTGGGACAAATGTTCCAATCTTCTTGTATATCGATCCACAGTTTATGAAACCACCGAGTTACACCAGCCAAGATCTTATTTAGAAAGGAACTTAAATTGCCTTGCGACATAATATTCGGTTCCTCAACTCATGAAAGTATGGAGATTGAAGACTTACAAGAAAAGTTGCGAGATATTCATGACCTAGTTAAAGAAAGCATGGATCTGACCACAAACAGAATGAAGACAAGATATGACATCAAGGCAAACTCGGCAGGGTTCCAGCAAGATGATAGAGTTTGGTTATGGAATCTACAGAGAAAGAAAGGCAAATCGCCTCAGTTGATGCCATCATGGGAAGGACCATATACTGTTCTGAAAAGAATCAATGACGTTGTTTATAGAATCCCAAGGCCAAAATGAAAGTAGTTCATGTCCACAGGTTGAAACGTTGGCAACGATGTAGTGATGGGTAATTTCAATAAAAAAATCGTTACGATCAGGCAACCTTGCATTTTTGGGTCGGTAACAAGAAGGAGAAACGGTCACGTTTTGAAAGCAAATCTAAAAATTTAAATCCATTGGTACTTTTCCGTTATAAAATCATGTATATAACCTTTTATATATGATATCTAATCATTGGCAACATTGTAAATTGCTTTATATGAATAAGTCCTGTATCCCAGTATTGCGTCCCATCCATGGGCATCAAAATTACAGCACAGGAGTAGTTGTCTATAGGTTTACAAAAGGACAAATGAATTAAAAATTTAATGCTTCAAGAAAAAATATTGGCCTCATTTAAAAGCAAGAATTGTTCAACTCGAATCTCCTATATTATATAGGGTGGTCAAAAATTAGCAAAACGTAAAATTGTTCTAAAGTAGGCTACAATTTTAAATTTTTGAACTACGGAAAATAAACAATAGATTAAATTGTTTATATCATTATGTTGAAAGTACATCGCTCTACAACACTTCAGGTTTCAATGTACGTAGGTTGGCAATAATTCTAAATGGCTAAACAAATGGTCTCATAGAGAGTCAACACAATTTACATCATTTTTTTTTCGGTAAATTACATTGACTACAGATCGAGTTTTTTAAAATTTATTCGCTATTTGTGTAGCCCCATAAGCACAACTTACGAAATTTTACATTAAATTGTCCTGTGGAGTCTCATAAATTATCTGTTCGTTATGTAAATTTTTTTAGTATTAAATATTACCACTGAGGAAATAAAAAATATTGACACATCTTGTCCATGATAAAGGTAGCAAAAGGAAAAAAGTTTTAGAGCTATACGTACCAAACAAGGGTATAATGTCAGTTTTATTGCTTAAAGGTAGCCTATCGGTTTTTCTAGACAACAAATATTTAAAAATCTGCCAAAGAATCTTTATCCTTGTCAGTAATTAAAATAAAACCGTTTATAGCTTTAAGGATGCATGTCAACTTCCCTCTGGTACCATGCTGTAACGACCACCATTAATGTTGGGTAACTGAGCAAATTTTTCCGTCACAACGGTCGGTGCTAGGGGAGTAGCGTGAAGCGTTTGGCGCAGCGACGCGTTTGGCGCGGCGACGCGTTTAGCGCCCTAATATCATTAAAAACATTGGTCTGTCCTACATAAACTGTGCCGCCTACTCGGCGCCATTAAGGCGTTTTTCGGACGAAAAAAGCAATTTGTGTCCTACGTGAACAGCGTCTAAAAATGTGAGTTCGAAGCAGGAAAAATTATTTATTGCAAAATTACCAAACTTTACGTATTTTTCTTCCTTTCTTCCTTTATATCTCCGTAAATATCAATCCTAGAAAAAAATTACATACAACATAATTTATTCGTCAAAAAATTTCATTTCGACTTGAGCTATTCCGATTTTCGAAATATGCAAAATTGCACTACAAAATGGAGAAACACGCAAAAAAAAGTTGAGACAAACGACTTGGACTTTGGGACATGTAAAATTCGAATTTTCAACAAATAAATCCCCTTTTGTCCGATCCCGATCGGTAAAATAGTTTTTGCACAATAATTTGTTAATCCAGTTCGGTGCGCGAATAGAGAGTTGCAAACAATTGTTGAAAATATGTTTAATAATGATTTTTTGAGGGTACTGATTATTTGCGTATATTAGACGTCACTTGCTTTCAAACCATTTTTCATTTTTTAGAATTAAAGAATTAAGAGAGCCTACAGAATTAAAGAAAGAGTTCTATTTTTCTTATAAAAAATTGAATATCTTGATTTTTTTTCATCTAAATTTTATACACAAATATATAGGCTGAGAGGGTTCGGAAAGACCTTCCTTCTTTAAAAATTCGTTCCGATCTGATCGATAGCTTCGGAAATATAACACTTCAATATGAAAACTTGTTTGTTGCTACTTTATTGATATAAAGCTTAGATTTGACGTACGGATCGGCTTCATTGTTACAAACGCGTTAAAAGCTTCTAAAATTGCTCGAGAATTGAAGCGGGACAACTAATAGGTCGGCGGCGGTGATGGAGGTAAGAGATGACAACCAATGCGCCAAAACCGAACTTGAAAGTTTAAAATCACACCACGCATCGATTATCTCAGCTTCTATACGACCAATTCTGACATTTTTTTTTCTTTTACATGGATATGCAGTGAAATGAGGAGACAGCATTTTTTACCCTGAAACGTGCAACCTGTATACTTACCGAGATGTATGTTGTTTTATATTTATTGTACTTTTCTATATTAATAATTAATATGAACTCATACATTTTTCGCGTAACGTGTAAACATTTCAATATATGGAATACTTTACTTTTATTTTAAGTATTTGTAAAACTTTATTTATCTGGAAATTTTAACTTTGGGTTCAACAGCACAATTAATTCTACATTTAAAAATATATATATATATATATATATATATATATATATATATATATATATATATATATATATATATATAATATATATATATATATATATATATATATATATATATATATATATATATATACATAATAAAATAGAATAAAATATTGGCGAAGCGGACGTGAAAATTTGTCAATCTACATGATTCTCGTATTAAAAAGTGCGGAGCACTCCAAAGTATGGAATAACTCCGGGTCCGACAAATGGCGACAGCGCTGTTTCGTCCTAATATGGGACTCGTCAGGCCACCGCAGTCGGTACAAACCATCATCTCGCCTTTGCATCGTATAAGCCATACTTATAATCAAAATACGGCAAATAAGACGACAAAGGCGACATCTCGATGGTCCACTTGATAATACAAGAACCATACAGATTGACAAAGTTTGTAAGAGAACCGTCATATGGTGGCGCGACGGTGAATTAAAACAGAAATATGTAAAATCGAGTACACGAAACGCGCTGCCCAAAAGATTGGGGTCGCATTTTTCGGTACTGGCAAGCAAGCATACCGCTATTTAAGCAGCCAAAGCCACGTGCCGCACCAAACGATCCCACCATGAGAGCATCGTTTAGCGTGTTTCAAAGCCAAACAAGTAAATAAATATGTAGATAAGTTTTTGTCCGTGTAATTTAAAATAAAATAGAATAAAATATTGGCGAAGCGGACGTGAAAAATCTACATATTTATATATATATATATATATATATATATATATATATATATATATATATATATATATATATATATATATATATATATATATATGTATTACAAAATTAATAAAAGTACATATAGAGAACCACAATAAAATATTACATCATTTGCGGAGTTTATCTGCCCTACAAAGATAATCAGGTTCTGAGGAGCTATCATTGCTTGACAATTCAGAACGATTTTAAATCTCCATTTCTCCTGAAATGGGTTCGGGTGAATTTGAAATTATTTCAGTATATCAGTGTTATCGATAATAAAATGATCTATGTTATGGCTATCGTCGTCATTTAAATAAACTGAATTGGTGCTGATGATAGCTGCACTTGAGCAGTCTTGTCCATGACACAACGCACAATAATCTGTACAACGTAATCCATGCTTCAAACAATCACAACTTTTTTGACACCCTTTCATACCTTTACAGCTTATAACTTACAAAAGGTCATCGGAAATTCACGAAGAGTTATAGGTAATAGAAGACCATTACAGATCTTTCAGCCCCAATCAGTAGCTTTCAACTTATTATTGCCGAGCCAAGTGCGAACCTGATAACATACACGATAGGAATGCTCTTTCCGGCGAGTTCATTGAGTAGCAGTGAAGATAAATTACAGGATTTTTTTGAACAATTTTCCTTTAAAATATCAATATCTATAATCGTTCAACTATTTATGTGTCGTTTTTCCTACATAAAGGGTGGTGACTATATTTTGGCTTACAACCGTTATTTCACTTTTATCTGCATCGGTCCTATTAAAAACCGGTGCTGCAACAGGTAGTGTTTAGTTTTTTCAAGAGCTTTAACTAACATTTTTCCATTAATTAAAAAAGACCGACATAGTATCGCATCCCGAGAAAGAATGTATAAAACCGATTAAATATTTTAAATTGGGATTTCCAAAACTGTTGCTATCGTAAATTTATTCTGCGATTTTGACTTTGCTTGGCTTTACGAAGTGTACTTTTTCATCATCAGGTACAGGTTGGGTTAAAATTACCAACACATCAATGTTCTCTGTAATAACCACAGCTGACCTCACAGCTAAAACTTGAGCAATCGTTTTTTCGACGATTAATGTGTCGGCATCTCTTTTTAGAAAATTATATAGTGTTATTAACAATGAAGCCGACGCATACATCAAATATCAAATTTACGTCAAAAAGCACTTGGAAAAATCAATCGAATGGTTAAAAAATGGTCCCTACATATTGTATCGTTTAACAGCAAACAAGCTTTCACTGTTATATGTTATACCTCCGGAGCTACTGATCGGATCAGAGCGATTTCTTTTCAGAAGATAGATCTTTTTTAGCACTTCCGTCTATATATTTATTTATAAAATTTGGATGAAAAATTAAAAATTCTCTAGGTTCAATGATAATTAAATTAAAGAAGGTCTGAAAGCTAGTGACGTCTAGTATACGCAAATAATCAGCACAAATATAATACATATTTTCAACAATCGTTTGCAACTCTACATTCGGACGCCGAGCTGGATTAACAAATTATTGTATAAAAACTATTTGACTGGTCGGGGCCGGACAAAAGGGAATTTATTTGTTGAAAAATGAAATTTTACATAACGAAACATTGGCTGACTTTAAAACTTTTTACCGTGCACGTGAAAAAAGGTCTTTTTTTCATCTTGTTTTACGCATTTTTCCGTTTTACAATATAATATTGCTAATTTCGAAATTAGAAATAGCACAAGTAAAAAATGAAACAAATTATGTCTTATACATTTTTTCTCTAGGATTAATATTTGCGGAGATATAACGGAAGAAAGAAAAAAAAAATTGACAAATTTGGTAATTTTGCAATAAATAATTTTTCCTGCTTCGAACTCACATTTTTCGACTCTCTCCAGAGTGAATGATAATTCCTGGCATCTTTATGTAGTGATTTATCCCAAAACTTAAGTCAAATGCAAAAACTGCACATTTTAAATACTTTTGAACCTAATTTAACTGGACTATAAAAGCATTGGTTTGTCGTATGTAAGCTACGCCACGAAAACGTCCTTTTCGTTTTGGCGGCATCGAACAGCTCATAATAGGAAAGCTTATAACGAATTTTCGATAGATGTTTTACGAAGTTACTGATTTTGAATGGTCGTACTTCTATAGTAGCTAACTACTGAATGTCACTTCTAATAGGCCAAGTAACCTGAGACATCAGTCAGGTACCAAGCAAGGTAAAAATTTGTCTGAGAATAAGTACCAAAAAATATGTTTTAACGATAAACACATTTAAATAATATGAAATTCAAGTCAGTTTTAAACAGGAAATTAAATACCCCATACAATTTAGGTGGTGCTAACAACCCCAAAATTACATTTCGAAAAAATGATAAAAATGTGTTTTAACGACGCTGTAATTTTAACACGTGATAATTACATATATTTAACGATATCAGCAAAAAGCCAGATTATTTTGTCGATTCTTAATAATTAGTAAAGGTGAAAACAAATGCAACCTAAGAAGAAAGAAGCGTTACCGGGCAAGAATGAGTGTTGCTACACTGCACGCTAACCCCTATGCCGGAGAGTAGGGGTGGGTGTTTAAGGGAGCCACTGCATTTGAGCCAAGGCAAAAGCAGAAACCCTCCACGTTATTGTGTGGACCTAGCTTTCAATTCAACTCTTAAAAATTAAAAAAAAATCAAACGAAATACCAAATGGGTCAAAATAAAACTCTTATTGACTAATTCTAATAAGGCTCTTTAATTAAAATTAAATTGTTGATGAAAATAAATATTCTTCAAATCAAAATATTTTTCTGCAGCGAAACAAATACACAGAGGGTGGATTGCGGTGATGATACAACCCGTAGGGTGGATTGGGATGATAATATAACCCGTGGGGTGAGCATAGTGAACTTAAACCGAAAATTGAACTGTGACAGTGTGAGCGAGAACGTTTTCCGCAACTTCCGTAAGCTCCGACACGCTGCATCGTGATTGACTCTTTCAAGGTAACTTGATCTACACATGGTGTACTACTCTTGATTCATAGGAAGAAAAATTTTAGAGTAACTTATTATGAATGCTTTGATATTTTATTCGTTATGACTTGAAAACTTTAGAGTTTGGTTATTTTTGAAATATTTTAATTTCCAAAAATAAAATTAAATAAAAAGCTCTAGATCCATCTATGAGGGGTAAAAATATCCAAAAAACGGTCTGGAATATTTAAAGACTCCCCCCCTTTCTCCCAAGGGCACGAGGGAGAGGAGAAAGGGAAGGAGAGAGGGAGAGGGAAGGTGAGACGGACGACCGAATATTTTACCGTTCTTAGATGGATTCTAGAGCTTTTTATACTTTATTGGAAATGATGGATATTTAAAAAATGACCAAACTATAAAGTTTTCGAGTTATAACGAACAAAATATCAAAGCATCCATAATAAGTTACACCAAAGAGCCAATCACAATAATGCACTGTGTCGAAGCCGCCGAAAAACGCACTCGCTCTCACTCATTCTTGCCCGGTAACGCTTCTCCCTTTCTCGCTTTGTGTTAAATTAAATTTTTTATAATTGTATAAAAATTACTAGCAGCCGAGGATAGCAAGGGAAAGTCAAACTATAAACAGTTTGTTTTCAGAATTGATTTTTCACAAGGAAATATCCCGCCATTATAGTCCAAACGGTGTATATCTTTATAAATTTAGTAATTATAACAGTTTTTAGTTGCCATAATCCAAAAAAAAATGTTCTTCGTAAATATAACAAGGGTTGTTCATTTCGATTTTCTGTCTTCTTCTCGGAGTATAAAAAAAAGCTATTTCTAAAATTTGTTGTCAAATACTAAAACATTTAGTGGCTTTCTCTCCTTATTTTTATCCATATGAATGAAAGAGATTAAATTTTCTCACAGGGCCGTAACAGAAAAGAAACACCAAAAACAGCTGTTTTCTTTGAGAAGAATTTTAATATATAACCGCACCTCAGACTAACAGCGTTTTTACTCTGTCGTTCTACAATAACGGCTATAAAATATTATTAAACACATATTTTGTCAACAACGTTGTGATATTCATATTATATTAAGATATAAAATATGTATTTTTAAGAAAACTAGGTTATATAAGAAGGATGATGAACTAATTATTTATCTCTTTATTCAATATTCTTGGAACTTAACTACTCCGGTTATTGCAGTCAGAAGTAATAAAGTTACAGTAATTAAGTATAAAACACTTATAATTTCTAGGATATTGTATACATACCTATTGTTTCTAAAAATACTGTTTTTTAGTTCCGATTCTCTTAGAATAATCATCCATTTTTAATTTTCAATTAGACTACCCCAATTTTGTTATACCTAACTGTAGTATTATAATAAAAAAGACCTTTACAAACAAATTGTGTATAATTTTTTCCATTACCGAAACAGCTACCAACAATTTGAAATATAAACGATTTATTTTATAAAATAAATAAATAAAGCTTCCATCACACACACACATACATACACACACGCACGCTCACTTATACCTTCAAGCATCACCCTAATAAAGGGTGTATCTAAAATTTTTTGTACAATAAAAGTTTCTACAATTTAAAAATTACTAGCGAAAAGCAACACATTAAAAACTCAATGCTTATTAACGAACGTACTAATACGTAAATTATTTTTGGCAGTAATACATCTCTCAGTGTAGTAATATTCTAAAAGAGGAAGTGAAACTCAGTCTACTCCACTAGTGTGTTAAAAAGCTCTAGTTCAGTTTTGGCAAAATACTGTATGTGTTTCGAAAACACAAATTTTCATCATCAACAGTAAAATATTTAAATTACAAACAGATAAAAAATGTCTTAAAGCAGAAAAAACATTAAGGTAATAAATGACAAAAAAACGCATGTAAATCGAATTAGTGGTTTTCGAACCTTATAAAATGTAGGGATATGTTAATTAAATGTTTTATAACCTGTTCAATAAAAATATGAACTATCCGTTGTTCCTTTTTTTATATGTATGCAGGCGAAGACGCAGTTAAGTGCTAGTAAAAACAGGCTAGAATCTGGTAAGACAATGAATTAGAGAAAATTATTTTTTGGTCATATCGGTTCTACTTGATGTTCAGTTTGATTTTTGTTGATTATTTTAATCCGCTATTAAAATATCTCTTTTCATATTTACAATTCCACTTAAAATAACAAACCCATTATAAGCATTTAAACTCCTTATTAAATAACCCTTTACAAACGTGACATAAAATTATCGATATGTCTATACAGAAGGAAGAACTTGGATTTGCATTTAAACTCCTTATTAAATAACCCTTTACAGACGTAACATAAAATTATCGATATGTCTATACAGAAGGAAGAACTTGGTTAGTTAGTTAGTTAGTTTAAAGGTTGAAGGCGCATCAGTAACTCAGACCATTTAGCGCCTACTGTAGAAATTGTTGGGATCAGTTAAACCTTATTATAGAGATCAGTGTGCCTCAAGAAACACAATAAACGTTTGGCTTTAGCAAGATCAAAAGACATAACTGTCATAAAGTCATTTGGAGTTAGATACCTCTCTCTAGCGTTTCTGTATGAGGGACAGTCAGAAATTATGTGTTTTATAGACAAAGGGGAAAGACAAGATGGACACTGAGGGGGGTCCTCGTTTTTAAGGAGAAAGGAATGGGTCATTCTGCAATGCCCTATGGCGATTCTCTTCCAAACAACATTTTCCCTTCTGGACAGTTGGAGGAAGTGATATGTCTCTGAGAAATTTCTCTTGATGTGGAAGAGTTTATTGGGGTTTTCTAGAGATTCCCAGCGAGCCTGTGCAATGTTGCGAATAGTGTTATCAATGTATCTATTGAATTCTTTGGGGTTGAGTAAAGAGAAGAAAGGGGTGCCCTCAAGGATTGCAGATTTTGCTTGAGTGTCGGCCAATTCATTCCCCTCTATGCCGATGTGGCTTGGGGCCCACATGAAAGCTAAGTACAGATTACGTTGGGATCCCATTTTTAGGAGGTCAAGAATTTGATTCATGAGAGGGTGGGATGTGTTAAAGGCTTGGATCGATCTCAGGCAGCTGAGGGAATCAGAGATGATTAAATGATTGGAAGTGTTGATTGATGATGGAGGGTAGAGTATTGCTCTTATCATACTGCAGAAGATCAAAATTGATTTCAAAATGGGGATAATCCCAGGGGGGGGGGGAAGATCTGAGGGAGGATGGGGGTAGTATCGGGAATGGAGATGTTATGAGAGGCTATAAACGCAGAAGCTCTGTCGTTGGCACCCAATGTGATATTTGAGACGAACTTGGATTTTAAAACTTTTATGTATAACATTTTTCTTTCTTAAGAGCAAACAGTAGTACGGTGAGTCATCGCAATCGGAGTGTTCGATTTCTCCACGTCCTAAAATTTTGACTTTACGTCGTCATAGCGCCGTCCTCGAGTACATTACCGGTTTTTATCAGATCTCGCCCTTTCATGTGAAAATAAATTCCTAAACAGAGGTGCCGTCAATTATTGTACTTATAGTGTTATTTACTTATTTTATTTCAAAAGTTATACCAAGTTTTATTTAAAGACGGTGGATTTTATTAAGGGTTTTGTAGATTTGAGAATTTAATTTGAAATTGTAACTTTTTAGGTCGATTTTTTGTAAAACAACATCTATTAAAAATATTTTGCAATATACAAAATGGTCAAAAATGTTGAACCAAAACTACCTTTTCTATTGGGTTAAGTTAATAATTATATCTAGATATCACTACATAGCATAAAACAAAGTCGCTTTCTCTGTCCCTATGTCCCTTTGTATGCTTAAATCTTTAAAACTACGCACCGGATTTTGATGCGGTTTTTTTCAATAGATAGAGTGATTCAAGAGGAAGGTTTATATGTATAATAACATCCATTAAATAGTGGAGAAATACTGTTATTTTTGAGGTTTCTAATGTGATGTCGTTAATTATCATATTTTTTTCCGCTTACATTGCAAACGCAGGCTGAACCCTACGAGATTTATCAAAATAATGTACTAATTATTTGTACACATTGAAAAGGTCTACAGAAAACTCCGCGATGGTATATGTCTATCTCTCATGGATATCCCACAATAACATTTTTTTGTCATTTACTTTTTACGACAAATAATGGCAAATTTTGAAGCGATTTTAACCAATACAGCATTAATCCTTATCCAATTAAATAGCTTAAATACATTGTTGATTTAATATAGATCTATATGGTCCTTTACAGCACAAGATTTAAATGAATATTTTCGAAGATATTACAGATTTAAAATTGCGGGAAGTAGCGCTTGCGGCGGTACTGGCCGACCGGGGCGGCGGCAGCGTGCCTATAAATAGCGCGTCGGAGGCCGATGTAATAATTGTTGTAAAAATAAAATAAATAGTCACAGTTTTTCTGTAGTGTATTTAGTATCAGCATTGCACCCGTGCGAAGCCGGGGCGGGTCGCTAGTATTTTATAAAAGAGAAATATTCTGAAATTTCAGAAAGATATCTGAAAAATGAGATTTTTACATTTTGGGGCTGTATAAGCCTTGACGCAAAATTGTTAAAAAAATAAATATAGAATTACTGTTTCAAATAAGTAGCTTCGCGGAAGCAGCCAAATGAATATTCGTATAATATGAAATCATAATTCCATTTAAAAAATCATTTAGGCATTTACTTAGAGTACGGATTACCTGTGAGATTGATTATGTTCCAGGCCTATTCCAATTACTTTTACAAAGAGTTGAACTACATTTAGCAATTACACTTCCAAAAAGCCATCAGTTACTGACGTTGCTTTGTTATGTGATCATAATTTTGTTTGCAAATAAAGGATATTATTATTATTATTATTATTAAATAACAAACAGTTTACCTTAAACTGCTCATTAGCTCACGGACCCTTTGTTGTCAGCCGCTATCTTTTGAAGCAGTTTAATTATTTCTAAGAATTTTCATTACTTTTATGGTAATTAAATAGTTTGAGATTTATAAAAATCAATTACCAATTACAATTATTTTATCCCAGTAATTACTTACTGAAAAATAATAAAAAAAAAATTTATTTCAACTACCGACAACTCTAGTTGCAGCCCACTTTTAGAAGATCAAATTTATGAAAACATTCCTAATATTTCCTCTTTCACCATTACCATTTCTTTTTATTACTTTATCCAAATATATTACGTGCAAGGCTGGATTAACATTTGGTGGCGACTATATAGCCTATGCCTTAATCTGACTTGATGCCGTGCACACTATATTCTACATACGTCAGTTGAAGTTTGAAGGAATTAAAAAAAAATAGTATTAAGGAGAAATAAAAGACTTTTAGTATACTTTACAAAAATACAGTATTAAGTTTATTATACTTCCAACACCAGATAAAGCATCATAGTTTACATTGTAAGAGCGTTTAGACCAAGCTCCATCTGTAACTACCGTAATATAAGGTATTCCGTCTTTGCTAACTTCACCTAATTCAGTAGCTATTTGGGACTCTTCTTTAGCAGATTCTTCCATTACAGACCAAGCTGTTTTGCGGATAACTTCGCTAGCTTGATTATGACGTTCAAAATATGTTTTTTCGCTCATCATAGGCAAATTAATAGCTGCAGCTATTTCGTTTAAACTTGAATAACCAATTCCAGTTGATACTGCTGCCAGAGTCAAAGCTGTGTTGATTTCTATGCTGTCAGAATCTTCTACGCTTTCAGTTGAAAAATTTTGCATAATTCCGCACATTTTACATTTTAGGACGAATGTGGAGTTAAGGCCTCTTCTATTTTCTGATATAACTTCCATAAAAGTAATATTGCAATCAAATGGTTTATGAGCTTCGCTATTAAGGATTTGATTAAACAAATGTTTGACATCAAATATCCTTCTCCCGGAAAGATCATACTTACGGCTGTCGCTTTTTACAACAATATTCTTGATGTCCTTATTATAATTGTCTTTGTTCCAAAAACTACATCCAGGTTGCGGGGAAGGACTGGTATCGACAATTTTCGGCGGCACATTTTCATTTTGTGAAGTAGCTTTTGACTCTTTTGCTTTGGCCAGTGATCTATAAAAAAAGCAATAATACCACTACATTTATTTCTTAAAGTTATATAATTTAATAGATAACATGTAATTCGAAAAATTAGTAGATCCAGTGCGAGTTAAAATAAAGGATGTATGAAAAAATGAAATGAATTGTGAAGAATTATTTTGAAAATATATCTTTATCTTATGAGTAGTGAACATAACCCGATTCTCTCAATCCCCCCACTCCTCGACCTTGACCTTGACCTTGCTTCACCCCTCTTTGGCCCCGCCCACATGTCCTTGTCATTGACCTTGAAAGTGCACGTGTGCTTTGGCCTTGGCCTTGTGTTCAAGGTTGTGTGTGTGACCTTGACCTTGACCTTGGTCGAGACGACCTTGACTTTGTTGAAGGTCATCTTGGGTGTGTGACCTTGAAGATATTTTACGTGGTTGGGGGTGACCTTGAATGGTTTTATATAGAGTATGGGGCAGTTTCATTCATCAGTTGGCTCTGACTTGTATAGGTAGTACATGTGTTAATATTTGACAAATCATGGCATATGTTTGTGAAAATTGCGGTTCTAAGTTTACTAAGAGTTATAATATGAGACGTCATAAAAGAGAATCGTGTGCGGCGAGATTTAATGAAGTGCCTGGAGGAAAACGGCTCCGAATTGAAGAGTATACATCGACGATTCCGGTAATTAATTGCGCTACATGTAATGTAGATGTTCCAATAAATCATATGTCAGCGCATAAACGAACACAACAACATAAAAATAATTCATGTTTGCCGGTATGTCATGGTGTGCAACTCGTTGAATGTGCCTTCAAAAGGAGAATTGCAACCTATCGGGTTAGCAGTGATATGGAGCATTCCGATTACGTAATGTTCTTTGCAGACATTAAATCCAAGGTGGTGGAACTTGTTAATAATTTATTGCGTGTGCATCATGCTTTAAAAGTTAACATGACAGCTGTTGGCGAGTACATGCTTCCATCACAAGAAATATTCAGTGAAAAATCCTTCAACACTGCTAATCAAATAATTAGTGTAGAAAGTGATTTGGATGCCGTTTACCATTCTTTCACCGAATTAATAAAAACGCAGGCGACAGAGTTCCAGGAGAAAGATTCAGGTATGGAAAAATCAAAACCCGATATATTAAACTGATTTTTATATATTATTTTTCTTGTTATAGGATGGGCTCTTGTGCGAATTTTATACTTGGAAGTTGGTATCAACAAGTATATGCCTATGGGTGGCTCATCATACATCAAGTTGCCGTGTTCTATTGAAAAGAAAGGAGCTGTCGTCAATGTGATTAACCAGGACGAATTTTGCTTTGCGTGGGCTGTAACATCAGCATTGTTTCCTCCAACAGCAGAGCCTTCACAGAAGACATCCTACCCCCATTTTTCTAGAGTGCTAAATGTAACAGGTATGGATTTTCCAGTAAAATTACGTGACATTAAAAAATTTGAGGAAATGAACAACATATCAATTAACGTATACGGTCTGGAATCTAAATATGAAAATAATGAAATAATACATGAAGTTATTGGTCCACTGAGGTATGCGTCAAAAAAGTTGGATAGGCATGTAAATTTATTGTTAATTACAAAAGACTGTAGTAGTAAAGATGGCGGTGAACATTTTTGTGATACGACTTGTTCAAAGAGTCATTATTGTTGGATTCGGGATTTATCACGTTTAGTTTCAAGTCAAATTAGTTGTCAACAACATAAAATATATTTCTGTGATGGTTGCCTCATTTATTTTAGTACACCGTCAGCTTTAACTTTACATCAAAGCTACGATTGTAACCACATTTTCACGCAAACACCCTCAGTGGATTTAAAAATCGATAAATTTGGAAAGAGTGTGCCGGAAAATATTTTAAAATTCGAGGGTATAGAAAAGCAAATGCGCGTTCCATTCGTGGTTTATGCAGATTTCGAATCTGTTTTAAAACCCGTTGAAACGGTACAACCAAACCCACAAAATTCTTACACTGTAAAAAGTTTTAAACATGAACCATATTCTTTTGCTTATTTAATTAAATGCTCTTTTGACGACTCACTTTCGAAATTTGAGCTATTTCGGGGGAATAATGCAGCTCAAGTCTTTATGGATCGTATCGAGTGTGATTTAAGGGCTCTATACAACACATATTTAAAAGACATTAAGCCTATGAAACCGTTAACGCCTGAAGAAAAAAGGGAGTTTAATGATGCTAAAATATGTGGTATATGTGAAGGCCCTTTTGAAGAGGGTGAGATTAAAGTACGAGACCACTGTCACATAACTGGTGCAAAAAGATTTGGTGCTGCACATTCCGTTTGTAATTTAAATTATAAATTACCCTCTTTTATCCCTATCATATTTCATAACTTAAGCGGCTACGACAGCCATTTATTTATAAAAGAGTTATGTAAATATGGGGATAAAATTGGTGTTTTGGCTCAAAGTAAGGAAAAGTACATATCATTTACCAAAAGCATTTATGTGCACGATTATTTTGATAGTAAATGTGGAAAAGTCAAGAGGAAATATTTAAAGTTGCGATTTATTGATAGTTTTAAATTTCTGTCAACGTCTTTGGAAAATTTAGGCAGCGGTTTAAACGACGACGATTTTATTGAAACGCGGAAACATTTTTCAAATATCAACCAATTTAATTTGATGCGTCAAAAGGGTGTTTTTCCCTATAGCTTTATTGACTCTATAGAAAAAATGGAAAATACATGTCTTCCAAGTAAAGATGAATTTTATGATAATTTACGGGAAGAACATATTAGCGATGAAAGCTATAGAAGAGCAAAAGAAGTATGGCGCTTGTTTGGGTGTAAAACTTTGGGGGACTATTCGGACGTGTATTTAAAATCAGATGTGTTGCTATTGTGTGATGTTTTTGAGCAATTTCGGAATAATTGCTTAAAATTCGATAAACTTGATCCAGCACATTACTATACCCTTCCAAGTTTATCATTTGATTGTATGCTACGTATGACTAAGGTAGAGTTAGAGCTCTTAACTGATATAGACATGATACATTTTTTTAAGAAAGGTATACGCGGCGGCATAAGCCAGTGTACAGAAAGGAAGCACATCGCTAATAATATTTTTTTACCAGACTATGACCCAACAAAACCTTCTTCATTTATAACATACCTTGATGCTACAAATCTATATGGTCATAGTATGTCACAAGCATTACCATATGGTGGTTTTCGATGGTTAAGCGAGCGCGAAATTCTGGATTTAAATATTATGGCTGTTGGTGATGATAGTTTACATGGCTACGTTTTGGAAGTGGATGTGCATTATCCGACTGAGTTGCATGATGCACATTCTGATCTTCCATTTCTAGTAGAAAATATCATACCGCCAACAGAAAACGCTAAATTACCGAAATTAATTCCCAATTTACAAGATAAAAAAAAATACATTGTACACTATAGAACTTTAAAACAAGCCATCGCCAACGGCTTAGTGGTAATGCAAACCCATCGAGTATTACAGTTTGAGCAATCAAAATGGCTAAAATCGTATATTGATTTTAATACCAATTTACGTAACAAGGCCACCACAAAATTTGCGAAGGACACTTTTAAATTAAAAAATAACGCGATATTTGGTAAAACTATGGAAAATGTGGAAAATCGAAAGGATATAAAATTAGTAACACATTGGGAGAACAGTGTAGGCAGAAATGGAGCTAGAGCACTAATATCCCGCCCCAATTTCAATAGTAGCTCGATATTTACCGAGAACTTTGTTGCTATACATATGAATAAAGTTAAAATATTGTACAATAAACCAATTTATATCGGTTTTTCCATATTAGATATATCAAAGACTGTAATATACGATTTTTATTATAATTTTATTAAATCCAAGTTTGGCGATGATGCTTCGTTACTTTACACCGATACTGACTCGCTTATATTAAAAGTGTATACGGAAAACTTTTATCAAACTATATCAGAAAACCCCGAAAAATTCGATACATCAAATTACCCCGAAATTAATAATTTCAACATAATTAAAAGTAATTCTGTAGTTGGTAGAATGAAAGATGAGTTTCCTGGTGATCCGATAATAAGTTTTTATGGTACCGGCGCGAAGGCTTATTATGTAAAGTCCATTAATAATGAATTAAAAAAAGCCAAAGGTATCAAAAAATGTGTTATCGAGAAAGACCTTCATCAGGAAGACTACCAAAGAATTGTTGAACGGGGTGGTTTGATATTAAGAAAGATGAAGACATTTAGAAGTGAATTACATAACATTTATACCAACATAATAAATAAAGTAGCATTGTCACATAGCGATGATAAACGTTATGTAATTCCCAGTTCAACCAAAACTCTACCTTGGGGGCATGCAGACATAGATTTTTACAAAACAGACCCGGAAGAAAACTTAGCAAATTTAGTCACCGTGTTGGAATCATTTCTAAGTCAGGACAGCACGTAATCTGGAAAATCCATATTTCATTATTTGTATTGTTTTTATTATTTCTATTAAACATACAACATTAATATGTAACGATAGTATTGTAATTTTTTTTTTTTTTTTTTTTTTTTTTTTAAATAAAAAACATGTATTCATTGATTGATTGCTTTTTTATTGAACCTTTATTTTAAAATTATAAATATAATGAAGTGTCGACAAATGACAAACTGTAAAAGTTATTGTTGAAAAATTTGTCTAATAGTAAATTAAACGCACAGGTCTACGAGTAAATGTTTAATGTGAAACAGGTTTGCTGACAAGATCCTCCATAGTCTTTTCAATTTTCAACATTCTAGAGTTAAGTTCATCACGCAGTTCGTCTTGCCTAAGTTCATATATTGCAATAACAGTATCATCAATGTATCCTCTAAGTTCTTGACCGGTTTCAATTAATTTCTTGCGTACGTAACCTTCAAGTTGGTTTCTGAATATATCTTTAATAACAATTGTTGAGTCATGTAAAGCTTTCTGCGTATCTTGCACACACTGAGCAAGGTTATTATCAACATAATTTCGTGTGGTCGCATCGTCTCCTTCAAGAGGTTCTGCTAAATAGCACAATCTTTTGCTTCCCATGTCGTAATCTCCATTAGGTGTAAGTTTAAAACCTATTCCTGAAGGACCTCGCATAAAGTTAAAATCCTTAAATTTTCTTTTGCGACCGAACTTATCAATAGTGTTTACTTCTGACATTGTTATGTGAGACTGATTTGAAACCATTAGATTTCACCCTAATATATGGTTCTATTTCATTAATAAACGGACTCTGCAGAAAAATATGGATTGCAAAACGTATTTTAGGTGATGTTTAATAAATACACATACAGATTCATTTTACTATTGTTTTATTGAAAAAAAATTAAAATATAACAAAAGATTGAGTTTACTTTTTATTATTAAAAAAAAAATAAAAAAAATAACAAACAAAAAAATTAAAAATTAAGAAATAAAATACATGTTAATTTCTTCTGTACAGGTAAGCTTCTTCTATGACCCAATTTCTTCTCTGGATGGCACGTTCATTAATGTCCTTGTTTTTAAAATAACCTTGACAGGACCAAAAAAAAATCCTTGAAAATTACAACCTCGAAAACGACCCTGACATTGACGGGTACTTTGACCTTGGCCTTGGCCTCGCATCTAACAAGTTTAGTACTATATTTATATGCTTCTTTAAAATAACCTTGACAGGGACAAAAAAAAAAATCCATGAAAATTACAGCCCTGAAAACGACCCTGGTATTGCCGGTTACGTCGGCCTTGGCCTTGGCCTTGCATCTGACAAGTTTAAATATTATACTTAATGCATCGAACAAAAGGAATAAAGGCGGTGTAGTGGGGGAAATGGGCATAAAAGCAGACTTGCTGGCTCGAGCTCTTCACAGTTCGTCAGAACAGCAAACAGTACAGTGCTAAGAAAAAGTTAATTGTGTGAGTTTGAATATCGAAAATGTCTAGTGTACGGTCTCTTTTAGATGCTCTTGACGTGAGCTGCGGTTCACAGCAAGGCATGCTGGATAACATGAGTGGTTTAGAGGTGCTAAGTCCGGGGGTGTTCGAGAACTGGAATGGCGTGGAGCATGAAGATGCCGAAGACCGAGCCCTCAACGATGGTCGCGACGAGGAGTTAGTTCAGTCGGCAGCGCAATTCCTGGAATGCTGGACGGAGGAGAAAGAGCCAAAAATTAATGTGATTAGTGATGTGGTTGTGCGAAAAGCATCGCGGCCTAGGGAATCTTCTCCGAAAGCGTCGAAACTGCAAAAGCTCTTGACTATGCGGAAGTCGGAAATCGCCGATAAAAAAACATTTTATTCGGCGATTAAAGGTGTGGGACAAGGGAAGAAGAAAAAGTTTAACTTTAAGCGTCCCTCCACCCCTGTTCCATTACCCGACTTCCTAAAAACAGCACCGCAAGAGCCACTGTCAGTAGAAGTGGAAGTCATAGAAGGCCCCGATGGACCAACACCACCAACGCCACCAACACCGGCCAGCGTCGAGAATGTAATAGTGTCGGAGGTGAAGTCTTCCCCAGCGCCAGCACCACTGTCGCCGATATTGGGGTGCCGGAAACCCATGAAGAAGCGGTTTAAGCGGTGTTTTGAAGGCGATGAAGTTTCCGCTGCTTCGTCGTCGTCGTCGTCGTCATCGTCTTCACCAAATAAAACCGCGTCTTCTTCCGAGCCATCACAACCGGAGTGGGTCGAAGACTTCACCAACTCTCAGAAGACCAAATTGACTGACATTTATGCCATGAAAAAACGGTTAGTGAATGAAGTGAACGAGTGTGCCAGTGACATTATAGAACTTGAAAAACAATTAGAGATAAAAAAGGTGAAATCTGCGCGGTTAAAAAGACAATTAGAGGACTTTAATAAATTATGTAGTAGGTGTTAGGTAGTTGTAGATATTAGCTTTTAATTTATAGTATTAAGTTTGTAAATATATATATATATATATATATTGTAGTTAATAAAAAAGTGTTTGATCAAATTTTTTATATTTTATAATGAGAATAAAAATGACTTGAAAATTTATTTTTGTGTGTTATTTCATATAGGCCCTGTCCCACATAATATTAGGTAATAAAAAAAAAAAAAAAAAAAAGTGAATAATCCACTAAAACTACGCAATAGCAATAGTTGTAAATATTTTCTGATAATATTTACAAGTATGCTAAAACATGGTTCGGTTTATGAAGTTAAGGTTCTGTCGCCAGAACTTCTAATACTTTGTATCTCAATATTGTATGTTTTTATGAAAAAAACATAAAATATTGGTTACAAAGTATTATAACCAACTAAAACTACGATCAAATTATTTTGTGGTCCTGAAAAGGACCGTTTGGTTTTAAAACATGCGACTCTTTTATTGAGTTGTGGAGTCGCACGGCCCGTCATCATCATCAGCGGGGGTGGCGGTGCTGTCCTCTGTGTATTCGATGATGAACCGCCAAAGTTCATCCCATCTAGGATCGTTCGGCTCCCACTCCAAACAATTCTCTGTGGTAGAATCTACCACAGGGCATTGGATGGGTTGTTGTTGTTGTTGTTGTTGTTGTTGTTGTTGAGTCCCTGACATGTTGAACTAAAATGATTGTAATAAGTATTGATGGTCGTATATATAGAGACAAATTAATGGTGGGGGGTGAAAACAAATGTCATATTACGTATTGAGACCAAAAGTTGTTTGTGGTCTCAAATACGAACGAACGATTTAGCTGGGTTCCACCAGCACTTAAAGTTTTAATACTTTGTATCTAATATTGTATATTCTATACATACAATATTAGTAACAAAGTACTAATATGTACTAAAACTACGATCAAAGTATTTTGTGGTCCTGAAAAGGACCGTTGTTGTGTGCCCTTAAAAAGGGCCAGGGAGAGTGTGGGGCTTATGGTGCCCCATCCTCGCTGGTCGACCACCAGCTTGACGAATCGCAGGGGCCTTGTGGGTCGTCGGGTGTTGGTGATGCTGGAATTTCCAGCACCGCATCTTCCGTCGAGTCCGGCTCTGGCTGCGGCGACGGAGTTTCGAGTCTTTGTAAGACCCAATCACCCGCGTCGTCTAATTCCACTAGACCCGGATCATGGTCATATACTAGCGGAATCGGCTCATCCAAGTCGTCCCAACGTAGGACGTCAATTTCAAAATCCACCTCGTCGTCGTCGTCGAAGACTTGCAGGTCTCCAACGTTGTCGGCTACGGTGTCATCACTAAAGATGGATGAGCCTCGGCTGGCGGGTCTTTCTTCCTCCATGTTTATCGTATGAGGGTTGATGAATATATGACTGTGTAACTGACCCAGTCTCATATA
This sequence comes from Diaprepes abbreviatus, assembly GCA_034092305.1. Taxonomy (NCBI): domain Eukaryota; kingdom Metazoa; phylum Arthropoda; class Insecta; order Coleoptera; family Curculionidae; genus Diaprepes; species Diaprepes abbreviatus. The sequence continues at coordinate 10,982,417 of JASJET010000031.1, forward strand.
TATAGAACTACCCCCACCCCACCAACGGATTCTAAATGTTATGTATTGGTGAGAGCTTATAGAATTATTGATTTTTTTCAAAAACTTTAAATAAGGAATTAGATTTGTTTAGACAATAAGACTTATTCTTAATATTTTGTGAAGAATACATTACAAAAAAAAAAATAATAGAAACCTTGTTTGAACTGTTAACATTTTCATAGGTTCTCAAGCATATAACTTGGCACTTAAGCTACGAGACAAATCGTCGTTAAACGAATATCTCGCCCCATAAGTGACGATTACTAAACTACGATCAAAATATAATGTGGTCCTGAAAAGGACCGTTTTTGTGGCCCTAAAAGGGCCTGGGGGGAGGGTGGGGTGCCTACCGTGGAGTAATACCCAACGATATTAACACCGACCTAGGTGCAGCCCTTGGTCTTCTCATTGGCGGCACCGTCGTCGTCGCTGGTGGTGTCGGCGTTGCAGGCGGTGCCGAAGGTGCCGCTCCTGGTGCGGTACCCCCGCACTCCTCACACTTGCATATTTTGCCGGGCACGAATGGCCTGACAATGCCAATGATCCTTTTTGGTATATCTTCCATCTTGCCGATCGAATGTGTAATGATGAAATAATTCTAATACCGGCCTCTATATACATTCAAAAAGTTGGAGGGGGTAAGGTGGAGTGCATATATGCATTATATAAGTTTGAGAATAATATGATTTTATAACTCACCGTATCTCTGGTATGGACACAAACTACCCCCCTCCACTTTTCTAGCATATAGTACTAGACTTTCTCTACATTTTTTTCAAATAAATTTTTTTGATATTTCTAACCATTACTTTGCTACATATTTACAAAAAATGCAAATTATGCATATATTTTAATTATTTTCAGGCAAGGTAAGGAAAATTTTGAAAATGTTTTGACGGAATCGTAATAAGGAAGAGTTGAAGTATATCACACTATTTTTCCCGATTCGCTAATATAAAAAAAATTTTTTCATCGCATTTTGGATGGGCTCTGGCATCGTAACGGTTGACGATAAAAAATTGGAAAAATACATATATTGTGGGAAATTTTCTCTAGAATCCAAAAAAAAAATTTCCGAACTTCTGTCACCGCAAATAAAAAAATCGATACCTCAAAAATTGCGAGAAAATGGTGAAGGAGCCGCGCAATCGCTCTGAAACCATCAAAAATCGATTTTTTTTCCCTCCGCGGGTGGGAAGCTGGGGGAGGCGGTGGTGGACTTAGAAAAAAAAAAAAAAAAAAAAAAAAAAAAAACCTCCCCCTACAACTTCCACATACTCCCGTTCGGCGGCCCTAGCCTCATAACTCGAGAATTTCAATTTTTTCGTCTAAATTTTTTGTCATTTTTAAGATTTTCCAAATTTTTTTTCACCATTGTATTCTACTCAAAATTCTAGGTAATTAAAGTGCTTTTATTTTTTCTCTATCTTGAACGGTTCCCGAGCTACAGCGCTTTAAAGAATTCAAATTACTAACTTTCTATAACCCTTTTTTTCAAATTTCATTTTTTCGAATTTTCAAAAATACTACAATATGTAGAAAAAAGTTCTCTCTTTAATTTCCCAATACCGTTTTTCTCTAAATCTTCAACTTTAGCGCGTATTCAGCATTTTCAAAAAAAAAAAAAAATTATAATTTTTTTTACACCATCGCATTCTCCTCAAAATTTTGGGCTATCAAAGTGCTTTTATTTTTTTTCTATCTTGAACGGTTCCCGAGCTACAGCGCTTTAAAAAATCCAAATTACTAACTTACTATAACCCTTTTCTTAAAATTTCATCTTTCCGAATTTTGAAAAGTACTACCATATGTAGAAAAAAATTCTCTTTCTAATTTCCTAATATCATTTTGCTCCAAAACTTCAACTTTGGCGCGCATTCACCATTTTTCAATTTTTTTTTGAAAAAAATTTTTTTTACGTTTTTACTATCGAGAAAAATGCTTGCTTATAGTACTCGATTTCCTCTATAATTTTTTCTTATAACTTTTTTCCCTATTCCTAACCGTCACTTTCCTACAAATTTTCTAAATCGTTGTTTTCATATTTTGCCTTAAAAATTTTTTCTTGTGTTATTTAAGCTCTTTTTTCCACTTAATAAACCACCATTTTCTAAATTCCCGTACTCTTTTCTTAAAGAGCGGGCTTTTCCGCCAGCTTTTTTTTTTTTTGGTTGGGTTTCAAATAAATATAAAACTACTACTTCACTCATTACAAATTTATTGATTCAAGAACATTATTTTGTGTTACATATAATAGATACATTAAAATATAGATTTATTGGTCACCGAACCGTTTAATACATTATAACTAAAAAATGAGTCGTGAATAACTAATGCGTACACTTTAGTGTCTTTGGGGAATTTATTCTTTCTCGTTTGGAACTCCAATTTTACATCCACTGTCGATGAGTTAATCGCCTCTGGTTGATGACTGCAATTGATAATAAAAACGGGGTTTTTCATATATTCCGCGAACGTTATCATCGGATCGTTTATCTCGCGCCCGTAGTAGCTGCTTTGGAAGTTTTCGTAATTGTAATAGGCTGCTGCGTACAGTTTCTTGGCGAAATCTAAATTCCATCTTTCGTATGGATAAACGGTTGAATTCAGATACAGTCTAATGTCGCATACGTCGGCGTGGGTAAACTGGGTTGCGTTTTTTTCTTTCTTGTCGCAATTATTGCTGTCTTGAAACCCGACGATTATATAGCGCGGTCTTTCCAGACTTGTACTCGTTCTCAAGGCCCACACGTCGGAAGATGTTTGCCTTAAAGCTGGTAATTCGTACAGATCCCATTTACGATATGCCATTTGAATACTGGCATTGTTTCCTCCTTTATTAATGCGAGACAGTATTTTCAATTTTTGCTTGTCGTCTGGAATGATGTGACGAATTTTCCATTCGATTTTGTCGATACTAATTTCTGCCTCTACTTCGCCGACGTAACAATTGGTAAAAGTGCGAGCTATAATCATAATAAGCTCTTGTTTTACGTTGAAAACACCTTTTGCGTAATCTTCGGCGAATCCCATAAGATATTTTAAGGGTAATTTCCCGGAGAATACGTTACTTGCCGTGTCTACGATATCTTGGTTTGCTTCGTCGAGACCCCATCCGCACGTCATGAGAGATCTTTGTTGCAAACTTCCGAATGAAACCATGGTTTTTAATGTCGTCGTAACTCCAGGTTTACGAACCACGGCGACCTGTTCACCTCCCATCTCGTAGCGAATTTCATCGAACAAAAATGCGAGGGCATTATTTGATAAAAAACATCTTTTCGTTGCGTCTATGGGTTTAAATTTTCCTTCGATATATATGTAACTTTCGGCGATATCCAGTATAATATCTTGAAAATTAATGGGGATACGGACTTCATCCGAATTGTTGAATGATGGAGATCCGTATGGTTTATACGTATGCTCTTCTAGACTAATAATGGAATTGTCCAAGATGGGCTCGGAGAAAACCTCTATTTTATCGCTGGTGGTGGAAATCATTTTCGCACTTTAAGACCGATTGATTTTAAAAATTTATAGTCTTCGGCAGATAACTGTTGAGATGTTTGTGATCTAACGTCTGGACGACGACTAACCTTGACGTTAACTCTTCTTTTACTTTTATTATGTTTCGGCGGTTCCCCCATCTTAGTCGACAGCACACACAATTGACGATTGAAGCAAAAACCCATTTCTATGAAAGTTTCTTCAGTTCCAATTTCACGATTATTTTCTCGCCTTGAAAATTGATTAGATCACCGCTATCGTCCAAGATGCGAAGAGTAATGTTGTCGATAAACTGACGTCCTGCCGGCATTAACGGCATATAAATATTATTTTGTGGTTCTTTACTGATTTTGTAACCGGGCTCCACGTCGATATCGAATTCGAACAAGGTATGACCTTCCACCGAATTCATATATGCTCCGGAAATTATATTACAATCTACGCGTATGATGCGTACTTTCATTATTTCCACCATCTCGGTTGATTCGTGCTTTTTGTCTCTTTTTAACACTGTATGATTAAATCCTAACATTTTACCGATACTCGCCTCTCCCCGGAAATCTATAGTATATTGGGATTTCAGTTCACATTTCAACGTATTATTATTAGCAACCAAGTAAAAGATTCCATCGTTCTTTTCTTCAGTTGAAATCCTCAAAGCCTCCAACATAGCTTTACCTATCTCATCTATTTCATAGGCCCCAGGTGGAATCTGCAATTGTATCGGCTCGGTGGTGTAACCCTCCTTCATGTAGGCAAACTTATTGTTGCTTTCGTCCACATTAAAAATTGAATTGTATGTGTAAAATCCCAGCAATGCCAGACCATATTTGTTTTCTCTATTTAATTCGACTGGTGGATAAAAATCGGCGCTTAAGACGCTCGAGTGTCCTGTTAGTGTGAACGTATAAGACATGACTAACCATTAAAACATCACACATCTCGGTTTTATTCTTAGCGGCAACATTTAAAAAGATTCATCGTCACACCTTTTCTCACTGCATTAGATAGTGATGTTTTTATGCTATTTTCTGCTTTTATGCGCACATCGCTGATTTTGCAATAACAACAAAATATTTTTCTAGCCGTAAGATCCTCATCAGTCATAACCTCGTTTAAATTGCTGCTGCTGCTGCTGAAATAATGTTTGCAACCGCACTGATATTTTAATATATCGATATCGCTTTTAAGGTGCTCCGGCAACTTTTCCCAAACGAATGGAATTTCATTTGGGGCTAATGCAATCATTACTTCCTTGGGCATGTTTTCTAACTGTTTCACGGTCATTTTCCTTAATCCACCGGCTAGATGAAATGCTTTCAGTGATTGCAACATTTTAGTATAGTTATTGCGATCCATTTGCGGTGTTAATGGTGACGATGATGATGATGACATCTTTTACGCTGATGATTCGACAAGAAACTTTAAGCACAAATGTCCACACCAGACTGTTCCAAAATCCTGCTGACGATCGTATGTATAGTAAATAATTTTTGATGGTTCCGATCCCGTTTGTAGATATCGTACCAATTCGATCGGTGGGGGTAAATCGCCGAAGCTGTCATAATATGTTACTTTAGAATTATTTTTTCTATAAGCTACCCAATGAGTCCCTGCACCACGCGTACTATCCAAATTCACTATTGCTGCTTCGTAACGTCGAGGACCTTGTCTAGGTAATAAATCCCTCATATAAACGCCTCGAAAGTGTCCTATTCTTTTCTTTTTGGCATATTTTTCTATATCGATGTTAGATAGTGGTCTTCGAGGTAGGGATTCAATTAGTTTTTTGATCTACGATTTAAAAATAATCCCATACCTTTACGATATGGCTTTAGAAACAAACCATTTCCTTTCGATTTTAAATACAGGCCGGCACCGGTTTTATCTTCGCTGCTTTTTTTTACTGCTTTTATGGCGCGCACAATTCCCGCTGCCCCACCGGCTAATGAACCCAAAGCTGATAACCCGGCAAAAATTGGTATTAATGGTAATATTCCACCAGTTTTAGGAATCGGTATTATTCTCGGTGTACGAACCTTCCTTTTGCCACCTGCCGCTTTTACCGATCTACGTGCTGCCGACAGAGCTATTTTAGATGCATTCATGACATTTTTTTCCAACACATTTTTACTTCCGGCTTTTAATAATTCCCTTCGAACTGCTTGTCGAATAGCTGTTCCGAAACTGGCTTTCCGAACATGTCGATTTTTATTAACACCTTTCCTTTTTGTATGACGCGTGCCTTTACTAGATGTTTTTTTTGTTGATAATGATGATGATGGTACACCCATACCAAAACGTTGTTTTCCTTTCATAATGTTTGTAACTAACCAAGCTGCTGTTTTTTCACCTAAACTGGAATCTTTCGATTTTACTCTATTCCAAGCACTTTGTTCGAGCTCGTAATCCGCTCGATGTCTCGCACTTATGTTGTCTTTATTATGTAAATAGGCTAAATCGTGTTTTTTGCATGCGGCATCCAAAGGATTAATGCCTGGATCACCTCTTGTTACACGTTTTATTACTTTTGTTCCGGGTCCGCAATATTGATAACCAGGAATGTGTACCTCGAATGGTAATTTATTTATTAACGAATTCACAATACCGTATCCAGTTTTGTTGGAAACGTGAGACCGTCCACTTCGTTTGACGCTCGGCATCTGAATGACAGTTTTTGTGAAAAATTGCCTATAAAATATCAAATTTTCCTAAGATGCGCGTTATCGATCTTAAACAAAAACTTCCTATTGACAATCTCGATGAAAAAGTCGGACTTGGATTTGAAAAGAAGATAATGAAGAGACACGGTCCTCTACTTCCTTCCTCTATTCGCGGCCTGTTAATTGGTCCATCCAATTGTGGAAAAACTAATGTCATGATTTCGCTGCTTACACACCCCCTTGGGCTACGTTTCGAAAATGTCTATATTTACTCGAAATCTCTGTATCAACCGAAATATGAGTATTTAAGGAAAATTTTAGCGCCCATCAAAGGTTTAGGCTACTATGCCTTTAGTGATTCCAGTAATATTGTGGTACCGTCCGATGCAAAACCAAACTCTATATTTATCTTTGATGATGTTATATGTGAAAAACAAGATGTTATAAGATCGTACTTTAGCATGGGACGTCATAAAAATATCGACTCCTTTTACCTAGCGCAAACATATTCGCGAGTGCCTAAACAGCTTGTGCGAGACAACGCCAATTTTATTATTATGTTTAAACAAGATGAGTTGAATATGAAACACATATTTTCCGACCACGTTTCACCGGATCTAACTTTTACTCAATTTCAAGAAATGTGCTCAAAATGTTGGGATAATAAGTATGGATTTTTAGTAATTGATAAAGACAGTGATGTGAAATCGGGAAGATACCGCAAAGGATTTGATAGCTATATATTACTGTAATAATAAGGGAAAATGCTCATTTGATTGTTGAAACGTCCTTTGTTAACATCATGAATAACGCGATCGACTTAAAACGTAAACTAGTGGAAGCTACCAATGCCGTCAGAAAAAAATTTAAACAAATTAAAGCGGCTAAAGAGTTTAATGTTGTGGAATTGGAAAAGTTTTACGAACCCATTTCTAAGCCGTTGACAACTATATCTGATGTGGTTAAGCAACGTCAGCAGCAGCAGCAGCAGCAGCAACAACAACAGCAACAACATTATCCAGCTACAAAGTCACATAGTCTCAGTACATCAGTGCAGTCGACTCAAATATCAGGTTTTCCCCAACCTACACATTCCTTTCAAACCTCCACACCTATTCAGCAGCAGCAGCAGCAGCATCGCATTTCAAAAGAAGATATTAGCCAATCGGTGTTTGATACACCCTCAACTTCAACTAATACATCTCTCGCATCCGCTGACACCACAACTTCCGATACTTTAAACGCACACCTGAAAGGATTACGTTCGAAACCATCTCTATACGATACTGTATATGGTGTACGTTTTGGTTCAAAAACAGATAACAAAAATTTTATTGGTAATTTAGAGGTGCGTTTTCGAAATGGAAATATTGTCTTATACAAAAAAGGGAAAAATATTGCAGAATATGGTGGATCACCGGCACTTTATGATTTGTTATTTCTTAAAACACCCCCAAGTGTAGGCAAGGAACAACAACAATTAAGTGATAATGTACTTTCAACGTACAAGGAAATTTTGGAATCAACGAGTGCTGTCTACAACAATTTTAAAAAAAGTGATGGTTTACGGGAGACCAGATGGAACAAATATTTACGAATTATTAAACCTCTGATAATGGGCACAAAATTAGGTGGTACTATTACAAGAAAAAATCTCTCGGAAAAACTACAGTTACCCACAAAAAAGAAATTATCTTCGAAAAAATTTCAATATGTCTACTGGAACAAAGCTAAAGAGTTGGTGGATCGTTTACGTTTGTTGTGGAGTTCCAAAATGGCCGGTCACACTGGACACGAAAATGAAATTATGTCAATCATAGAGGAATTACGAGAAGAAGATATAATATATTAAGCTCAATATTTAATGATATTATTCAGTTCTTCCTTCGATCTGAAACCTTTAGTATTACTAATAATATGGAGCCCAGTCTAGAAAAAATCAAGATTGTTAATGAACTACATAGAACGGCTAGAAAAAATTTTGTAAGACGGCGCACGATAATAAAAGGATACGGAGATTTGTGGCAAATTGATTTGGCTGAAATGCAACAGTATGCTGATGAAAACGATGGTTATCGTTATATTTTGGTCTGTATAAATTGTTACTCGAAATTTGTCTATACCAAAGCCATAAAAAACAAGACTGGTATAGAAGTTACTAATGCGATGAAAAGCATCATTGAAGAGGCATCATATACACCAATAAATCTGCAAAGTGATCAAGGAAAGGAGTTCTATAATACAAACTTTCAAGCCCTGATGAAAAAATATAATATAAATCATTATTCCACTTACAGCACAAAGAAAGCTGCAATTGTTGAGCGAGTCATAAGGACTTTAAAAAATAATTTATATAAACAATTCTCGACAAGAGGATCTTACAAATGGATACATATATTATCGGCAGTAACAAAAACCTATAACCATTCGAAACATCGCACCATTGGAATGAAGCCTGCAGACGTGCAAGAAAAAACACATATTAAAGCATATGATTATTTAAAAATTGTACCTAAAAAATTTAAGTTTTCCATGGGTGACATTGTGCGTATTAGCAAGTACAAAAGCTTATTCGAGAAAGGATATACGCCCTCTTGGTCAACCGAATTGTTTAAAGTTGTAAAAGTTAACGTTACAAATCCACCTACTTACTTGTTGGAATCGTTAGAAGGTCAGCCTATAAGAGGGTGTTTTTACGAATCAGAACTACAAAAAACAAGCAGTCCTGACGTTTATCTAGTAGAAAAGGTCCATAGACAACGCAAGAAAAATCACATCGAACAATTATTTGTCAAATGGCTAGGATTTCCCAACCACTTCAACTCTTGGATAGATAAAGCTAATATTGTTTAAATAACATATTGTATGACTATATTTTTTATTTAAAATGTAAAATAAATAAACAATATATTGTAAAATAAAGTTTTTTATTTCAATCTTCATTATTAAAAACAATGACAATAAAACATCATACACATAAATAACATTTCAATATTCTTGGAGGGAAGGTCCAATTCACCGACGACTACGACGTTATCTTCAAGGCTATGCCACTCGGAGTGCGTTCTCCTATTCTTTAACCTGCTTTTTTTAGATTTTTTTTGAAGTCGAGTCGTACGACAGTGCGCTTAATGAGTCATTTAAAGGCTGATGATAGAGTATTTTCTGCATAACTTCAATTTTTGTTTTAAGCTCACTATTATTTTTGTATATCATGGGGAGGACATCCTTGTTAAATATGTCACATATTACAACTGCAAAATTGTAAAACTTTCTATTAACAAAGTGTTTTGTCACAGCATCGTCATCATCTTTAGGTTCGCCTAAGTTGGTTATGATTTTTCCACCCATATCATACTGCCCATCCGCTGTAAGTTTAAAACCAATCCCTTGTGGCCCAGATAATATATGATATTTTTCATTATATTTCTGACGACCAAATTTATCAATTGTGTTGTTTCCTCGACTCATTTTCAATCTTTACTAAACTATTTTATTTTTATTTGCCCTACTTATATTAAATATTTCAGCTGAGAAAAAGAAACACTGCCTATGATCTACTGGGTTGGTATGTTTATAAAAGAAATAAAATAAAACTGTGATTGTAATAGATATTTATTTACAGTTATTTAATTGCACAAATACAAAAATTATAAAAAATTAATTTTCCATGTCTTCGTTTTCGTTGCTCAAAATTCTATCCCATCCGACACTATTTCGATCGTCAACGTCTTGGGCTGTTGCTGTTGCAGAAACCAATTCATATTTTGCAGCAAGCTCACCTGGTAAATGTGGAATATTGACGAGGTATTCTTTTAATTCTTCTTCAACCATTTCAGCACAAAATGTATCCATGTCTATGGAACCATATAAAAATTTGTCGCACAAGTGTGCCCCAGCCATAAAATTGATTGTATCCCTGATCTCGTTCTTATATTGATCTTTGGTTACATCAATATGCGACCAATCATTTACGCTATCTAACATATCGTGAGCCCTATTTCTTAATTCTCTCCCCAACCAAAATATGTATCTATCTACACATTCGTTGGCGGTCGTCGTCGTCGTCGTCGCATCAGCAGACATCTTTAACAGAAATAATGAACACGCGTAAGTATTCTGACATGTGCAACTATATTTTAAATTTAATTACATCCTTTTTTTCAAACAATTTACATACAATTTACTCCAATGAGCCAAAACGTAATAATGTTCGAGTATTGTTTCCAAAAACTCTAGTGCCCTGTCCCAAATAAGTTAGAGTGTATTTATCTTTAGTTTTACTCATAATATCTACAATATCGTCAGATAGTGTTTCGGCCACACGTTTTGGTAAAAAAGTCTCAAATGTGCTATTATCACCGTCATCGTGTAAAGCCACTAAAAGAGTTTTACCAAATCGTGTAGTCATTGAAACCATCTTTACAATTTTATACACTTTGCCTACAATCATTTCGGTAACCTTTTTTTTCTCTAAAACCTCGAAATCTTTGCTAAACATTTCATTAATTTCATCTAGAGTTTCTTTTGCAATACTCATTATTGAAAAAATGGTATATAAATCCAAAAATTACCGTGAATATAAAAGCACTTTCAGAACACTACACGAACACAATATTTGATGTTTATGCCACTGATATCTGCGACTGTTTGAAGTCACTTCTTCTCCCACGAACCTTTATAGCGAGGTTTCAAGGTCGAATTGTAACAATGGTGGGGGTAGCTTAACGATAGAAATAGTGGGAGGAGTATTCAAGGTCAAATGACGTCACACATTTAAATTGGTATAAGGATAACTTCAAGGACAAAATATAATGAAACAAATAACTACATTTTATGTACTTTATTCATTGATTTTTTTCTGCCATTCTTCTATGCGTTTAACATTATCACCTAAACCTAATTTCCTTAATTTGTTCAATAATAAGTGTTTGTTTTTATTTCTAAGAAAATTCTTACAAACTATACTAGCTAAAAGACACACTTCGGCATGGTCCATATACTTAAAAAATACACTAAAGTCCTGAGCCTCCGAATCTTGCATTTCATATGCGTAAAATTCCGAACCGGCTGCAGAAATTAGAAATTCCTCGTACATTTCTCGCACTAAACTTTCCATATTAACTACTACTACGTTAAACTTAAGTCCTACACTCTAATTTCATCTAACACAACCGGATCTGCAATGAACCTAATCAGTTTTTCCAAACAGTCACTAAACCCCAACTTTTTTATCTCACGAACAAAGTCTTGTAAATTTATTGTTTTGCTGCAATATTTACGACATGCATTCGCAGCCTTTTCATATTCATAAGCCAAATCACAATAGCGCGACGCCCATTCTGCTCGACTTTTCATTGCATCATTGAAATAATTATTAGCCGTTTCAGTGAACTCATCGCCCAATTTTTTTACTGTCTCTTGCAAAGCACTATTCATATTATTCACTCATTTTTACATTCACGACACTTTTTTATTGCTGGTGGTGGCCCATCTATATGATGACGATATATTTGTTCATAGTGAATGTAACAGGGTAAGCTTAACTGTAGTTCCTTGTTACACCGATATGACGCTGGCAGCTTATCCCAAATTTGCCGTAAACTCAGCGTATCAACGCAAGTTTTTAAATATTCGAGAGGAAAAAATGCTAGATCCTTCTCTTCAAAATCACACAAACTTTTTAAATTACTCTGATATAAACAAATTACTCTGCCGACTTGCTCTATAATTTTTTCTTTAGATAGTTCCGTATCTGACATTTCACACTGAATGAATGCAAGTAGACTCACACAATTTATAGAACAATTTGCAAGGTCAAAATCATTTCAAGATCATCCCACACTATTACAATGCACAAATAACTACTTCAAGGTCACACACCCAAGATGACCTTCAACAAAGTCAAGGTCGTCTCGACCAAGGTCAAGGTCAAGGTCAAGGTCACACACACAACCTTGAACACAAGGCCAAGGCCAAAGCACACGTGCACTTTCAAGGTCAATGACAAGGACATGTGGGCGGGGCCAAAGAGGGGTGAAGCAAGGTCAAGGTCAAGGTCGAGGAGTGGGGGGATTGAGAGAATCGGGTTATGTTCACTACTCTTATGAATCTATTTTTTTTCTTGACTGAATAAAGTAATGTTGCTAAAATTATTTTTCCTTGCAGTTTTCAACATAACTAAATATTTTTTTGCTACACCTAGATAATTGTTTCAGAGCAATTTGATAAGAAGTTAGAATTGATATAGTCCGAATGTTATTGCATCTTTTGAAAATTGTTCTAATTTGCTATTAAAATAATAAAAAATTGCGATTTAGAGCAAATTCTAACCCGAAGCGGGAAGTTCCATTTCGGCTTCGGACAAGTATTTTTTGGATTAGGTTTATCTTTTGGCCTACTACGGGCCTGATATCACAAAAAAAATCAATTTGTGTCTACATCTATCTGTGTGAAATTTTGACACCTTAGTTTGTCCAGTTAAAGTTAAATTCGAATAAAATCTATTTTTATTATCATGTTCTTTTGTAAAGAATATGATCAAAAAATTAAATTCATGTGAAACACAGGATAAAAAATTTAAGAAAGTTACGGAACTGTCTCCGATTTTGATAGATGATTGTACAAAGATAGAGCATCGAAAAATGACAGCAAATAATTTTTATAGCTCTTCATAAACGGTTTAAGATGGTGAAAAAGCATTTAAAGTTACTCCCACCGTTTTGGGCAGTTACAAGTTACAGACCATCATATTTTTTGGTGCTCTACCTATGTATACACAAAATTTTATCAAAATTAAGAAGTTTTTGACTATTTTTTACAGTACAGAGATACTAAAAAAAAGAGATAGTAAAGTGGTAGAATTAAAAAAAGGAAGTTTAACTATGTAACTGAAGTTTGCATCGATGAAGTCATAGAGCCGCTGCGTCACAAAAACCTGTAGACATCAGTTATATGAAATATTTGTCGAACAGCTTAATCCTCTCTTTTTATTTCAAAATATAAAAAATAATAAAAAAATAACACAACTAAAAAATGTTGGTTCGTTTCCACTATCCAAAACACCGCAATACTGACCTAAGAACGCGTTAATGATGAACCAAGTATAAGCTAATTTCAGGGTTAATTAACAGTTATTTAAGAAATATAAAAAAAGCACCTATTTTTCATTTGTAAATATCAAAGATATTACTAAAATATAGTCCCTTAAAAAGTGAGTTAAACTGAAAGCACTGGGAACTGCGATACTGGATTGCCAACTCGAAAACGCAAACTCGGGAGGAGGTTGATTTTCGATACTTATTAATAAATATAGTGAAAATAAGAAAAAAATAACTTTTTGTGTTTAGAAATATAGAAGATAATACAAAAATAAAGTTAAAAAAATTAGATTCATTTGTAATGTCCACAACACCGTTACGTTGACCCGCGAACACGAAAATGCCGAACATTAGATGAACTAATTTTGGGATAAATTAATAAATATTTCTAAAATAAGGAAAAAGCGGATGTTTTTTTTTATGTCGGAATATTAAGAGTATAAGTAAAATATAATCCCCCCAAAAATTTCAGCCAATTTTAAAGCATGGAACACTGCCATATCGTCCCGCGAACGCATGATTGACAAACTATATATAAACTAATATCAGGATTCAATAATACATAGACCGATTTTCGAAATTTAGCAATAAAAATTTCAAAAAATTTTAAAAGAAATTGGTATATTTCTAACATCCAGAACACCACCATATTAACCCGCGAATGCATTACTCACGAACTACGTATAAGCTAATTTCGGGAATAATTATTAAATAGCTGGAAAATAAGAAAAAAGCATGTCTTTTTTATTTCGGAAAATAAAAGATAATATAAAAACAAAATTGTTAAAAAAAGTTCGTTTACTTCATTCGGAACACAGTCAAATTTATCCGCGAACCCAAAATCGCTAACATGTGAACAGGCTGTTTTTTCGAAATTTATCAATAAATATTTTAAAAATATGAAAAAAAGTGTTTTTGTTTTTGCCTAATTATATAATTATACAATTTCATTAAGATGTTTTCGAGATCAGTGGTACTCAGAACTTATTTATATTGGTGATAAATCTTTTTCCTGGACAATCACAATACATGTACCATAAACGATAATTTTTAGGGTCGGTGGTGTAAAGGTACCAGTCATAAAAGGTACCCTTTAAGATCGGCAACAAAAAGATATGGGCTTCTTAAAACTATTATATTCATTTGAGTATCACAGTAGAGGAAAAATCCAACACAACTCTAATTTGTTACCTATTTTCTGAAAATCCTAATAATTACTAATTGTATAGAAACTACAAATATTATTTACAAAATGAAAGGTTTTTCTACCTGGTAACGTACGTTTTAGACAAACTGTAAATATATTTTACCTAAGATTATTATAGGTTAAAATATTATATAGTGTTCGTTTTCACGTTTGTAGGCCAACATGAACGTTTTTTAACTTTAGGAAAGAACCAAATGTTTTTAAGGGCTTTATTTTTCTATTATCTTCTATATTGTTAAATAAACAAGTTTCTTTTTTTGATATTTTTACAATATTTATGGTTGAATATCGAAAATCAGCCTGTACCCGCGTTTGCGTTTTCGCGTTTACGGGCCGATATGACCGTGTTCTCAACTTTAGAAATGAACAAATTTTTTTAAGGGATTACTTTTTTTACTATTTTCTATATTTCTAAATAAAAAAGTACTTTGTTAATGTACCAAATTTTTTAAGGATTTTATTTTTCTATTATCTCGTATATTCCTAATTTTTTTTAGGGATTATATCTTACTAAGATCTTGTTCTTTTCACACCTATATCTAAATTATTTTAAATTGGGAATGACGACAATTGAACAGCATTTAGTTTATCCCGTTTTTCAGTTTATAACTTGTTTAATATTGAATCAAATGGAACATGTAATTATATTTATAATAGCTGTGTAAAATAGATTTTGGTAATTTTTCTCAATTGAAAATATTTCGAGTATAGATTATTTAATATTTTTATATATTCTATAGCAATATCGTAATTTTTAATTGTAACACACTTACCTCAACTTAGCCAGTCTTTTGTTAATTCTTCGTGTAGACATGGCAACATGTTTTTTTTTTGGGGTTTTCTCTCTCTTTGCCTGTAGTGGCCCATAATATAAATTTCTTTCACCAAATAATAACACAATCAAAATAAAAAAATAAAAATAAATCGATATAACCTGCTTCCACAAACACTGCAAGTAAATAACGAAATGTACAAACAATAAATTATTAGCACACCACTGTACCGTGTTCGGCGTCTAAATACTTCCCGTCTCTCGGTCAAACGTTCTTGTGCGAAAAGGACCTACTATAAGGGATGGATAGATTTATCTATAAAATTCTTAGAAAACAGGGGGCGTCATTTTACTATTTAATGACAAATAGAAGAGGGAGTTGAATAACAGCAATATTTTATATTTTTATGTTATGTCTGTGGGATGATACCGTTTTTAATTTTACATTGCAAAAAATCGAAAAAAATTGTTTTTTTATTTTTAAAACAAAAAATAAGTGATCAACCCACAAATTAGAATTCTTAAACACCCTCTAAAAAATTTTTTTAAATCAGGTTTTAAATTATGCTAACTTAGAGATGCCGCCGCGTTTTGCTCTGGTATGGAGTGCTCTTAAGGATATTTAATTTATGCAACTTGCTTATAAACCATTCGACAAATTTTTTGTTAAATAAAGGAAAAAGAAAATAGTAGAATGGGCCACACCGATCCTGTTAAGAGTAGCCAAAAAAATATTCTTAGTTTGATGCATTTGTCAAATTTTGACGTAAAAATACAAACCGTTTGGACTATATATTGCCAAAAACTAGATTTCACAAAACAGCTTTTCACGCGTGCATTTGTAATAATCATGTCATTTTATCATAACATAAAGACGACATACAATTACAGATCATCGGTAAATTAATAAATAAATAAATAAATAAATATATGTATATATGTATATATGTATATATATATATATATATATATATATATATATATATATATATATATATATATATATATCCCATTTTGTGTAAATTGCACCACTGTTGCAAAATAAGACTCAACGCAACCTATATAAAACTTCTTAGTTTTGACAATTCTTCATCCCAGACATATTTTGTTTAAAGTAACGCCATATTAAATGTGTATTTTCTACAAAATCCAATAGGGCTATTAAAATTTGGTCACAATGGTGATGCAAAATTTATTTGTTTTTGACCCTGTATAAGGTAACTTCATAAAATAACTATTTTTGAAAACGTAGTTTACTTCTAAAAGTAATACACATTATAATTAGGACAAACAAGTACACAGTGTCATCAGTAAAGCTTACATTACGTGGAAAATAAATTTTTATTTAACTTTAAGTAAAGTTTATCTAGTTTCAACAATTTAATTTAAAACTCCATTTTTAAAACTTGTTATGAAGCTATGCTATTAAAAAAAGTTAAAATACTCTTTTGTTAATTAAATGCAGTTTCCAAAAAATTAATTACTATTGTACCTTACGAGGATGCATCAAAAACAAGTTGGCCAAATTGTATTAATATATGGTGAAAACACCAATCAACTTGACCTTCAAATAACCTTCAAGGGCAAAATCAACGTCACCATCAGATACGCCGATTGATTTGCTGAAACTTTGGTACGAAAAGTTTTTCTTCAGATTTCTCATTTTTCAAGTTATCCGCTGCTTTACACCAATCCATGATAAAAGAATATTTGACCTTCAAATAAATTCTAGATGTGATTTTATCAACTATGTTATTTAATTTTTATACTATGTTTCCTTAAATAGGAAATTTTCCTCGCTTTCTATTGCTGCAAAAAAAAAATAGGGGATCCTATTTAAAAAACTCAACTTAAATTTCAAATGGCTTTGTAAGTCAAACTCAAGGTCACCATCAGATGCGCCGTTTGATTTCCTGAAACTTTAGTACGAAAGTTTTTCTTCAGCTTTGTAGCTTTCTTATTTTTCGATGTATACCCTGCTTTACACCAATCCATGGTTAAAGGATATTTGACCTTCAAACAACCTCTAGATGTGATCTTACCCCCTTTGTTATTTATACCGTTGAATAGGAAATTTTCCCCGCTTTCTATTGCTGCAATAAAAAATGGGGTTCATATTTAAAAAAGACTTAATTAGATTTTCAAATGACCCTGTAGGTCACATTCAAGGTCACCATCAAATGGGCCAGTTTTTTCTAGCGCTCTTAGTTTCCGATATTTTCAGGTTGTCCCTATATATATATATATATAAATATTATATCACTTTCTTCAAAAATCACTTTTTAAAAAATTTTATTTATTTACTTTACAACTTTTTCAATACGTTAAATTAAATACAAAACAAAATTTCAACTGACAAAGTAACGTGCTACAAATAATTACATTACTAGTATCTAAAACTAAGTGTATTTTCCTATTTATAATAGTCTATCTGCAAAATCAGCATTTCCGTTCGTGACAATATTACGAAATGAAAATACTGATTACGTTTGCATTATTGGAATTGTGCAAATGCACTGTCGGTCGTGTTACTTGAGGTCAACTTGAACACGTGTAGGAACGGCAATATAACAGCTCCCCTTTTTAAAGAAAAGTTGGTGCTGCGCAGCAACTTTTAATGTTCCTGGCTGAACTGAAGTTCCATTTCTTCTTCTTCGTGAAGAGCATCGCAGGTAGAACGGGTGCTGAGTCTTCTCTTGGGTAATAGGTCTCGCCACCTTTGGTGGACGGGATGGAATGTATCCCTGGATTTGGGCACTGGAGAAGGTGGTGGTAGATCGGTATCATTGGTGATTGCCAGTCCAATTCTTGGGCTTCTTCTTCGCATACATTTGCAGAGGACATAAATGGCTAATAGGGCAGCAATTAAGGTGATGGTGAAGATTGTGAACCAATGGAGGTGTTTGGTCACAAATGGCTCATTGATAAGTTTATCCAAATCATCGGAATATTGGCCAAATTTGTGTTGGGCGATATTCAGATCTTCGACATCAATCTTACTTAGCTTCAACGGCTTGAGGTCTGGAATGTGAATTTTTCGGGAAGATGACCACAACATTCGAAAGGTATCTCCACTGTATGACTCGTGTATGTTACGGTTTGGTACTTGTCCACAGGGTACTTCGTGTGTACTCTGGTACTTCCAACGAAGGAGTTGCATTCGGGTTGTAACTGAAGCAAGAGTTGGTGTTTATTAGTCTTGTAAAGATTTCCTTGCTACCGCATTTGACTGTAACAGGCAGAGGGTCAGAGACCGTGATCAACCAGTAGTTTTGGCTAAGTTCTTGGACATTGTATTCCTTAGCTAGCAAAAGTGCAGGTTGGCAAGTTTTCGGTAATTCTCTTAAGGGCTTTAACAGTTGGACCTCGCAGATGGCATTGGAATCGGTGGGGTAAGGAAGGACACCGGAGCAAATTTTCGTGTTGATTCCCAGTGGCTTACATTTTTCCAGATTTCAGAGTGACAAGTAGAGCAATGAATCATCGTCTCGCGCGATATATTTTTGAGTTGTTCGTAGAATATGGTGAAGACCTGTTCGATTATCTAATATTGGGATAGGGTAGAGATGGTAAAGGGTATATGTTTCAAGATCAGTTAACGGTATTTTTAAGACAAAAATTATCTTTGCATCCGATTGATAGGCTTCTATCTCTATTATATCTAAATATTGTGCGACATTTGTAGAGTACGTTGGAAAAGGTAAATTATTCCTTATGAGAGAAATTTCATGTACGGAGGTAACCAGATCTCTTGGGGTAATAATTGAACTATGCAATATTTTTAGGCGTGCAAAAGTTATCGCGTTCAGGATGTCATTCAGAGAATCTTCAAGAAATATGTAACTTTCCATTAATGATTCACATAAATTTAGCATTTTTATTCTGCCTTCGAAAAATATCATAACGTCCGAAATGTTTGATATCGCGCTTTGAATTTCCTGTACAGGGTGAGTCAACGATTGGATGAAGTAGGTTTGTGCCTTTTCGGTGAAATTAACAAAGAAACTATATTTATTGTTTGATACACTTTATTTTTACGCAGATTTTAAAAATATTTAGGACTCTACAGGGTGAGCCAAAAAACTAGGACAGCATAAAGTTGTATTTTTTTAAATAGAACACCCTATATACGAATCGTATTTTCGATTTAGCTTATAATTTTAAATCTTTTTTATTAAGGGTTTACTATAACAAAACTTTATAGTTTCTGAGATAATTAAGTTTAAAGAAAAAAAGTCACATTTTCAAGCATCAATTCAATCCTAAATAACGTTTTCAATGTTGTGACAAATATATTCAAATTTGGAATTTAGCAAGGCCAAGTTAACATAATTTTTACCTAATATTTGCAATAAAAGCTACAGGGTGTTGAACACATCGGCTCAAATTTGAACAAGTTTAAATGAATAAATATCTTTTTTTTTAAATGGTACACCCTGTATATTTTAATAGAGTAATAAAAAGCCTAAAAGTTTTGTTCAATATATCCTATACCTATTTATAATAGTTTTTGAGATATTTCAGTTTTTCTTATTTTCCATACTTTTTTACAGAAATAGTCTTCATTATCATAGTAGCCATGTAAAATAGTAAAAAGAAACTACACAAACAAACAGAATGTGGTTAAATATGATGAAATAAATTATTCGTTATATTACAACGGCAATAGTTTAATAAAACATAATGTGAAAAAATTAACACAACAATAACGACAAGGCAAATACATATTTACTTTTATACTAAATTGAAACAAAAAAATTACCTATTAAATATTGAGATTAATTATTTCTTTTTAATAAGTGTTCGAATAAACGATCCTCTTGTGCAATGCACAAATTTAGTCGTTTTTGCAGATTTTCTCGGACCCTGGACAAAATTAGTGGCGTTATTGTTCTACAGATATCCCTAATCCTGTTTCGCATATCTTCCACTGTTGTTGGTGGATTAACATACACCTTATTTTTAATATAACCCCATAGGAAGAAATCTAATGGGGTGATGTCGCAAGACCTTGGTGGCCACTCAATGAAACCCCCACGTCCAATCCATTTTTGCGGATATCGTTGGTCCAAAAACGCACGAACTTCACGATGGTAATGCGGAGGCGCACCATCGTGCTGGAACCACATACTGTCGAGCTCATCCCTATCGAGACCTTGAAGCAGTTGGGGTAGTTCTTCTTGTAGAAAGTTCAGGTAACTATGGCCATTTAGTGGTTCATTAAAAAAATGGGGTCCAATAATTCGATTATGATGAATACCACACCAAACATTTAATGACCAGTGGTTTTGATGTTGCACCTCTCTAATCCAAAATGGGTTTTCTGTGGCATAATAATGCATGTTGCGTCTATTTACGGCACCGTTACTTCTAAAAGTAGCTTCATCACTAAACATTACCTTTCATAATAAATTTGGATTTAATTGAATCTCCGCATTTATTGTACGACAATGTTTTTTCTTGCGATCGCCCCCCTCCCCCACTAAGAGCTTTGAGTTCAGGAAAATCGACCCGATTTTCCTCTTATACTAGGAATCTGTATGCTGCTGGCATCTCCCTCCCCGTCGATAACTTGTTTTTTTCTTGCGATCCCCCCCCCCCCAACAGCTTTCAGTTCAGGAAAATAGCCCTGATTTTTTCGCTGATACTAGGAATATGTATGTAGCTGGCAACCCCCCCCCCCCGGCAACTTGTTTTTTTCTTGCGATCGCCCCCCCCCCAAGATCTTCGAATTCAGAAAAATAGACCCGACCCTGTCTTGTACACTAGAAATGGGAATGTTGCTGATGTTTCCCTCCCGTCAACAACTTGCTTT
This sequence comes from Diaprepes abbreviatus, assembly GCA_034092305.1. NCBI lineage: Eukaryota > Metazoa > Arthropoda > Insecta > Coleoptera > Curculionidae > Diaprepes > Diaprepes abbreviatus. Next base: position 11,003,502 of record JASJET010000031.1, read on the forward strand.
CGCTTGTCATACTGTACTTTTGTGATATCACCGCCCCCCCGCCCCCCACCACAAAAAAAAGAGAGGCTGGATCCGCCCTTGATCACATCTAGAGGTTATTTGAAGGTCAAATATCCTTTAACCATGGATTGGTGTAAAGCTGGAGATAAATCGAACAATAAAGCAAATTAATCGGCGCATCTTATGGTGACCTTGAAGGTTATTTAAAGATCAAGTTGATTTTTTCAAATGAAAACCTCCAATTTTTATTGCAGCGGTGAAAAGGGGGGAAATCCAACGGCGTAAATAACATGGGGGTAAAATCACATCTAGAGGTCATGTAAAAGTGAAATGTCATTTTACCGTGGATTGGTGTGAAGCAACCGATAACTCAAAAAATAGGAACGCTGTAGAAAAACTTTTCTCACAAAAGTTTCACAGAATCAAACTCATTTCTTGGAGATGAGGCTCAATATTGGCAAATGTTTGATGGTTTGATATTAGGCGGTTAGAAAATCCCTCCAAGTAAACACTAACAATTCAATGCATATTTCCTTCATAAAACCCATACACCAAGAGCATGTCAACCTTCTCGGAGTGCATGTAATTCTCTATGTTTAATAGTAAAATAGGTTTAAAAATTTTGAATGTTGATCTTATTTTAGTCGACTTCTTAGACAGCGATGGCAATTTGTCAATAGTCAAATTATTAAATGTCATAGCAACAAAGTCACTCGAAAAATTATTGTTCCAGGTATTTTTTATTGTTACAGTTAACTGGTGTATGCATATAATTGAAATTATTTTTTTCGTGGCGAAACCGCTCATCTAACGAAAATTTTCAAGAGGTAAAGAAGCTTCTAAATACATGCGATTATCCGATAGAAATGTCTAGGTTGTGATAACGTTAATGACATAAAAAAGTAGAAACGACATTTATAAGTGACGTTACTTTTCTAACATATTACTTCATAGCCGGTCGCTATACCACTAGAAAACGTCATATTATAGTGTTAGACCACACACCAAAAATCATTAAATTCAGTTACCACGTAATCGAGAAGTTTTAATGCAGAAAAATATTTTCTGCATTAAATAATATTACACCGTATCCGCTTTTACAATAATATATCGCGAAACTACTTATATTTCCAAAAATAATAGGCCTGTACTAATTGGAGTAGTATCGATTATTCTATTTCACTAACATTTATTATTGCGCATCACTCTTTATAACTCCGGGTTGTTTTTACTATAGCAAACATAATTTACATCCTTTTTAGACAACCTTATACATAAAATTCGAATAAAACTGGAATACATTCTGTAAAAGATAGCCTTATTCTTTTCTGAAAAAATCCAATAATATATCAACTTTTATTCTATATGTAACAATTCAAACTGCCCCAACTTATTTTTTCAAATGGAAAGATATGTCTTGCGGTAGCTTATTAAAAAGGTGGTAAAAGATGTAGTCTTATGTACTATTAACTTTTCTGATTCTGACCCTCTGATAAGCCAAAATAGGTAAAGAACAAAATTTTAGATTAGAGTACTGCCAAGGAAAAAATTATTCAACACTTGATATTAAATTATTTAACTAGATGGAAGTGTTGGATAATTTTTTTCTTGGCAGTATTCTAATCTAAAGTAAAAGTCTCCCCTAATATTATGTAACATTTCTAGAGTAATTTGCAGAATCTCGTATATTAATATTTCCCGGGGACCCGATATTTTCGGATCTCTCAACAAAAACTCTTATTTTAAGGCGACTCTATGAAGATTCAGATCTGGTAATCTTGCTGGATATTCAATAATACCCCCTTTACCGATCCAACGATTAGAAAAACCACATCCGTATGTTTTCAGCATAATAAGCTGCTGCATCATCTTCTTGATAACATATCCTCATGAAAATCTGGTTTCATGTTACTTGGCAATAAGATGATCAAAACGAGGATAAGATCTTCCTGTAGAAAAATTCAATACAAATGCCCCTTAACATTTTCCTTAAGAAATATTAGCCCTATGACTGAATATGAGTCTTCCACATCTAACGTGGTTTTTCCTCCCACCAGTACCAATAGTTTTGACGATTAAAGTGACCATCTAAGGTAAAAGTACATTATTCTGAGAAAAGTACCAATTCAAATAAAATTCTATTTCCATCAACTATTTTCATGTACTCAAAAAAATCAAGACGATGGTCTGGATGATCTATGTCCCAACCTCCGTATGCCCTGCTAATTCGTATTAGAATGTGCTTCACGTTCATTTCACCAATGACAACATTATTTTGCGATGCATCCATGCCTCAGCCAGGGTAGTTTCGACCTATAGAGCATTAGCAAGTCTATGCTTAGAGTTTTAATTCCTGATTCGGTCTAACGATCTCGATATGAACAATTTTCATACAAAAATTAATAAATATTATCCAAGTCTTTCTAAAACTAAAACTTTCCGTCAATGACTATGAGAAAAAAACTCCTTTTTAGCTATATTCTATGTATTTTACTTTCTTGTTAAGCAGTTTAAAAATAGTCATAACCTTTATACCATTTCCAACATTTGTTCTATATATGTAAAATAAAAAATACTATTTTTAATTTCAAAAATTTATACTTACATGCCTTTCCGTCACCTGACAGGTTTTTGGTCCCATTGTTTGACCCAAAAACATTGTGAGATTAACAACTCTACTTTTACTATTATCTATCGGATTGTGAGTCCAAGGAGTTTGAGTAAGATCAGAAGTTTTCCGTGAAGCGTGGAAATCCAAATAAAATTTGGAAGAAGTAAAAAGTAAAGTGAAAAGCTGATCAATGTGTATAGGATATATTTCATTTAACAGTACTCGTCCTTCGTGGGAAGATGTACATTCTATACTATCAATTTCACTTCTACAAATAAATATAACAGTTAATAATATACTTAAAAAAAAACTTCAGAAAGTTTGTACTCAAAAGTCATTTAAACCACTGAAAAATAGTTTTTAATATAATTCCAACAAAAATATTTCTGTAGCAAGTCCAAGTTCTATAATAGCTTATTAGCAGTAAAAGTAGTAAAATTTAAATAGGCCAAGTTCGACAATGGCTTATTGGCAGTAAAAAGTAGTAAAATCTAAAATACGAAGAGGTTGTTGTGAAGTACTTGCCTTGTGTTGTTTTTTGATTTAAAATATGAACATTTTATTTTAAAAATCATCGATAGTTTAATAATACGAAAACTTAAATTAAATTTGTTATCATGGCCAGTTTGAAATACACAACCAACACAAAATCACAATCGGTGTAGAATTCGATATAACCTTGGAATGTAAAGGAAATTATCGAACGGATAAAGAAATTTTAACAATGCTTCGAATTAAAAAGGTGAGAAGTTTGAATTTAATTCAAATTTCAGGTCACACATTTTAAATTTTACTGGTAAAGTTATTTTTTAAGACGAATTTTGTATAGAAACGCACTATTTTTATTTCTGAATTTAATTCAAATTTCAGCTCACACACTTGAAATTTTACTGCTAAATTTATTCTTAAAACGAATTTTGTTTAAAAACGTACTATTTTTATTTTTGGTTTATATTATTAAATTAATTTTCGTAACATAGCCAATTATTAAAAAGTGTTGTATGCGAAAAGTAAGAGATTAAAAATTTACAACATCGTAAGATTAAATTGTAGACTTACTTCATACTAATTGGTTTATCACTTTCAGAGTCTGAAATCTCTGCAGGTAATCCAGTTCTTATAGGGCTAAGTTGTTGGGTAGAATACGATAATTCGTCAATTTTTTCTTCTGTTGCCAGTTGATCCATAATATTATAGTTTGGTGACGTACCTTCAACCTGAAAAAATACGTGCAGACACAGCTATACTAGTAACGATCCTTGTCAGGTCTCTAATTTACGCGGACCTTATATATGTTATATTTTGACCAAAGGTCAGCTCGACAATAAAAAGTCGAGGAGAAAGGTGAGTCTGGCGCTAGGAACTACCTCCATCCATCAGTCTATAAAATAAGTAATTTAATAAGAATTAAACTAAAGGCAATGTCAAATTTTAACAGGTAAATTATTAACAACCGCTTTGGCTAACAAAATCGTGACTAATAATAAAATAAATTTATATTTACTTTGAGCTAAGTGGAAATTATGAATGTCTCCCGAAATGTTTTTCCTGAAAAATGGACAGAGCATCATATTTCACTGGAAGTTCTAATATCTAGATGTTAAGAGTTTTAATTTTTACGGTCAAAAACATCATCTAAAAAATATCTAAGATCTTGAAAAACTAAGAATTAGGAGGATTTCTTTACTCAAATTCAAGAAAACGATTGTACTAAAAGTCAAATAATTTTTCACTTACATAATATTTATCAAGTTTACACTAGCTTAGCAAATTTTTATGTTCAAAATGTTTAATAAAAATAATAATTTTAATGTATATTTTTGTTCCCTCCAAAACCTTCCAATTAAGTAATTTTAATAAAAACGAATTGATTCTGTTATTGGCAGACAATGTTTTATTTTTGTATTTCTCTGTAATAAATATAGTTTTTTAAATAATATAATAAATATAAAAATCAATTTAAATTCAATTCGCTAAATATTTAAGTCTTGTTTAAAGGAATGTAGAAAAAGTAGGCACAAGAATTATGTATAGCATGTAACATAGTTATTTTATTGGCCAAGAAACTAAAAAATTGTCAGAAATATTAAAATGATCAAAAGCCTATAAACTATAAATCATTTTTTAAGAACTTCAAAATAGAATCAACAATTTGAAGCTGTAGGGATCAATTATTTACATTGAACTAATGTTTTATATATTTTATCTAAAAAAATGCGTTTTGGAAACTCCAAAAATCAATCAAGACCACATTTCACCAATAAACTTTTGTCCTCTAATTAATAATTTTTACTGGAGCATTCGCTAAATATGCCGACATATTTAAATTATATGAACAATTTTACAAATGTGATTTACAATTCAAAAATTTTATGGAATCGACTTTTTGGGGCATCCTTATAAAAAATTTTGATTAGAAGCTGTTGGAGAATTATTTCATTTCAAGGTATACAATATAGCCTTTGATACTTTTAATACATTAAGTATTTTTCTTTTTCGAAACATTCGAATACGTTTTAATATTACTGTTTAACACCAGATATGTGTTGTGTCTTGGAAATTTTGATTATATTAACGTAACACAATTTTTAATAAAGTACTAGTCATATGTATTTTAAGAAAAAACAACTCTTTTTATGGTTACTTTTTTCCTTATTTAGGTTAAATTGAAAAATGAAACGACGTTTTACACGTGTATATTTTGAAATATTATGACAGTGCCCACAGATGAGTACGAGGAACAAATAAAATTTGAGAGATATGTTAATACCGAGGATTTTTCATAATTTCTTATTTACGTTTATGTCATTTAACTTTCTCTCAGATACACTTTTAATTCATATATTCTAGACTAAAAAAACGAACGATGGTTTCTAAAATTTAACAACTAGATTCACTTAGAAGGTTGAAACTTAGACTTGCCATGGAAGTTAGATCCTCTAATTGGCCAGTTTTGTTTTGCTTATGATATTATTGTAGCTTATATTATATACGTCAATAAATAAATGCTTATATAACGATATTAAAGATAAAAACTTAGAGATAAAGCCTTGAAATCGATAATAAGAATAAATGTCTCCCGAAAATAAAGAAAATTTTCAGTTTTGCCGGTTCGGAATTAAAAAAAAATCATTTCTTAATCATTGTATTTTTAAGGTTCAAAACCTACTTGACTAATTATGACACTTGTCAATTTAAACCTGTTACTGTCAACTAAAACCGGTTTTAAAGTTAGATCATGTTAGTGAATCAGGGGATATATATCTAAATCAATTTTTGCTTGACCAACCTATATAGGGTGTGCGGGAAAATGTGAAAAATCTCCCAAATATGTAACAAAAAACAGGTGAAAGCAATATTACAAGTTCATATTAACTTTTTTCGTACTCTCTGCGGAGATATGGGCTCCCAAAGAGCTGCAATGGAATTAAGTTTTTTACACATAATTGTTGAACCACCAGACATATTTCAATTTTTTTTTAATATGATGTATACCAGGTAAGACCCTTCAAATTACTATCCAAGAAAGTGTTGTAAATTACTCACAGCTGCAGAGACGGACTAGCTGTAACACTCATGACCCCGTATGATAAGAACTTTGGACAAAGTTTATTACATACCTTTAACTACTGATTAAAAATTAAGTACTCTTCATTCATGTCGCTAATCCTAACCGTTTTCGAAACAACGTTATTTGATTTACACTGTTAGTCCCCTAACTTTTGTCGAGTTAAATATGAAAAAGACGAATTTTCCCCTGTCACCATAGTTTCAATAAAAAGTTAAACTAACTGTAGTTAAATACTTCGTAAGAGGGTTCAACATCGGCTCCGTGAAGTCTGATCCACTCGCGGGCATGACGAATTAAGAACTGCTGTACCTGTCAACTCGTTGAAATGTTCTCTGATCTGGAAGAGTACGATTAGGATATCTGTTGTGATATAATCTCCTGGCTTCCAAAGCATTGCAAGATGCAAGATCATACATCAGATACATATGTGCATACTCAATAAACGTGTATTTCATATTTCGAATTATTTCACAATTAATTTCACCACGAAATCCACAAATCAGTAAATTAGTATCCAAGTAAAGAATCAATGTGTCAGCGTTACCTAGCATACATCATATTCATTAAAATATACAAGCTCAAAAGCTACAGCCCAAAAAATAAATCACTGGGTTTTGGATCCAATGTCTCTGTTATGGAGCATCTTAGGAAAAATAACTATATGATACACTAGGGTTATTTTGAAGCCTTCTGTACACTGCAGAGAGTTTGACACACACTGACACCCTGTGAAATATTATGGTATCCATCAGTAAAACATATGTATCTAAAGTATTTTTAATGATTATTTAATATTTGGAAAAGAGGTCTGACCGATTGTCTCCACTTTGAATGTTTATGTAACTTAATTTCTTTTTTATGGGAATGCATCACCATTGTGAATTCTTTGTTAGATTTCTCTAAAGATCGAAAACAGAATTAGACTGACTACTGAAAAGCACGTATCATTTTTCTCTCCGTCTTTGCAAAGGTTTAGATACGGAATGAGAGCACAAACAAAAAAATAACCTTTAGAGCGGACTCAAATAATAATTTTGGGAGTTCGACAAAATCTTCATATTTATATCAGAGTAAGATTTCTGCACCACAATGCAGTAATGTACAATTTAATAGTATTCATGTAGATTTAAATAACAAATTAAAAACACCTTCAAAAAGTTTAAAAAACATGAAAAACTGCGTCATATAGTATAATATTCCTGAGAGCCGTGACACGTGCCGTTTTAAAAAACCTTGATGTAATCCAGCCACTACTTTTTTTTGTACTATTGTTTATTAATGGTTATTACAATAATTTTTAAAAATGTGAAATAACCAGAATTGTAGCATTTTTCACACTTGGGTAAAATAAGGTTTTTTTGGCGACATATCATGTATAAAATACAACTAATTCAATCATACAAAAAAATTTTATTTTCAACTCTGCATAATATACTACGTTAATCTTGAACTTAATAATTTCTAAACTAAGTTAAATTATTGTTGAAAATTTATTTTTTTAGTTGCCTTTTAAAACCGGGAGATGGGGTAGCTTTATACAGGGTGTTCGTATAATACATCAGGATACCTGGAAAGGTGATTCTGTATAGTAAAATAAAGGTAGTAACTCATATAACAAAAAGTCGAAAACTGAATAGTTTTGGAGTTACAGTCTGGCAACATTCATTTTTTTTTTCTTATTTTTAACATCTTGCGGTTTGTTTTTAACTTATCAAGTTGACATTTGGCTATGCTTACTGACTTCTATCAGTCTGTTATAAAAATGTTTCTCAACTGTGCCATCAGAGGTCATTTTACCTGAAATACCAATATTATTTTGCACCTATCTTTTTTGTTTTGATAGTTACTATCAAAAAGGCACGTCATTTTAAAGGTAAAAGAATACCTAATAAAAAAGTACTCCTTATTCGAGTCGCTAAACCACGTTTTTATTACCAGTAAACTCAGTTTTTCAAATGGAAGCAAATAATAAAAGTTTTGCTTTAAATTTAGCTTAATGTGATAAATATGTTTTATCTGGAAAAAAATAGTTAATAAGTAAAATCTTCTTTGTATTTATTTAGTATATACAAAATGGATCATGAATTTCCAATATTGAATATCGCGACATAAATTTTGGCTACAGAAGAGCTGAATCAAGGCAATGGAATCTGGAAGCATATCCTGAAAGAATATTCCATTTAAAGAACTGATCTCAATGGTAATATAAACTTGAATTCGAATTTGCACCTAAACGGTGTGGTTTATCGATTGGAAAAAGAATTATCTTTTTTTATTAGGTATTCTTTTATTTTTAAAATGCCATGTCCAATGCCAATAACTGACAAAACAAAAAAGATGTGAAAAATAAAATTTTAATTTCATGTGAAGTAACCTCTGGTGCCGCCGTAGAGGATCATTTTTATGACATAACGATATCAGTTATTAAGTATAATCCCTGTGCCAAATATCAACTTGATAAGTTAAAAACAACCTGCAACATGTTAAAAATAAGAGAAAATTTGTTCTCTGACAGGCTTTAACTTGAGAAGTACTGAATTTCCGACTTTTTATCACCTCTCCCAGAATCCTGATGCATTAATCCGAACACCCTATATAAAACATTCCAACTTACATATATAAACATTCTGCATTACATACAAAAATAACAGCAAATAACATCACAGTTATTAAAGTATTATACATTATATCACGGGACTTCTCGTGATCAGACCGTCTAAGATTATGGTCAACGTTAACATGCTAAAATTGGACTTTGACTTACTTCAGAGAATGAATCCACAGACAAACGAGAGGATAATTTTTCTTCGTCGGGATTCGTAGGAGAAATATAATCTTCGTCTTCACTGGTTAACCCCAATTCACTACCATAACATTGATGAACCTACAAATGCCAAAAACTTCAAAAAATATTACATAACTCTATTATTTTTTTCTTCTAATAAAATGTGATGAATTTTGTTACTATTACAACAAATTGAAGCACTCATTTGATTTCGAACATAAATAAAGCCAAGAATAGCTGATAAATTTGCAAACTGGCTCTTTATAAGTCCTAAGTTTCTTATTTCAATTTATATTGCAATATTGAAAGCACATTCAACAATATAGGACAAATTGTGTTCACTTTTACGAATTATCAAGGTATCAAAACTAGAGTAGCCAAATTTAACACTACTAATTGTTCGATTATTTTTGTATCTTAGTTCATTGTAATATATGAATTAACCGTATATAATACTATGCATAATGTTTTATGTATATTGATTACATAAAGTTTCAGAACTTTTCTGAATTAAATGTAGTCTCAGAAAACGAACCACGAAATAAATCTCCAATATACCAAGCTTATTGCTTTTTCATCATATTAATTGAGAGGAGATAATTTTCTTGGTTATTAATACCAGTGTACCAAATTGTAGTCCGGTCAAAATAGACATTGAAGGTTACATTAATTCGCACCTTGCTAAAAATTGGCATGAATGTTGGGAACCCTATTATACACAATTTGTCAATTATCCACATCAATCCGAAGTGTGGAAAAAAATTTATTCAAGGTCAAATGTTGCAAAAATCGGTTTTTTGAGTTTTCCAGCTAAACGGTAAGTTTTATAATAAAAATAGGTGAGACAACAATTATTCATCATGCAATTATCTATAAAAATTGTTCATACACTTTTTTTCCTAAAAATCACCATTTCGGAGATACAGCGATGCAAAATGTTGAAAAAGTTGTATTCTTCATAATATGCATGTCAATTACCGTAATATACGTTACAGAACGATAATATAAGTAAAAATATTAATTTTCGTAGCGTATACATACATATTATACAGTTTTAAAAATATAAACTCCAAAAAAAACCCAGTCCCTCATTTTATATGACCGTACGGCCTTGAGCAACATCTGTCTGCTATTCAATTGTCCACATGGCGACGCTCGTATACCTGCTCCTTTTTGAAGGGCCTCCCTAGATAGAATAGTATTAGTCTCAAGCATTCTTTCGTAGTAAGAACACGTAGTTATTGCTTATATTTTCAAACAAAATTTGTGCAGTTTTGTGTTTGTAATAGAAATGTCGCAGTTGTGCTTTATTTGTAATAAACATTTGACCGAAAGCGAAACAGTTACTGTTGATCGTGGCCTAAAGACATTAATTAATCCAAGTATTGAAAGAGGTGATGAATTTTCGGAATACCTGAAAGACCAGACTTCTGTGACAGTTCATGTGCAGTGTCGAAAAAACTATACTCGGAAGGGTACAATCGCTGCATTGAAAAGAAAACAGGATGAAGAACAAGCTAGTACATCAAAAATAAGTCCACCTCGTACTAGAGCACGCGTAAGTGAACCATTTTTTTGTTTTAAAAAGTGTTGCTTATTTTGTGGCAATGAATTGAATGAAGAGCTAGAAAACAGAAAAGCACTGAAGTATCGGCGTAAAATTTTTCATGTAACAACACTTTCATTCAAAGAAACAATCCTGAATATAGCCCAGACTCGTTCTGATCATGTAGCAAAAGCTGTTATTACTCGAATTGAGTTCGAACATGATTTAGTTGCTGCCGAAGCTAAGTATCATAAAGACTGTCATAATGCCTTCTTGAGACCGACTACGGGGGGTCAAGCCGGTCGTCCTCAATCTGAAAGTACGAATCTTTTAATGGAAGAAATATTTGCACACATCGAAAATAGTGATGATTGTCAATTTTCATTAGACGAATTACAAAATATTTGCAACAATTCGTTAAATAATAGAACCATTAAGTTACGATTAAAGTTGAAGTATGGCGATAAAATTATTATAACAGAAAAGTCAGGAGCATCAACATTAATATGTTTTGTTGATAATCACTATGACATTTTAAATCGAGCTAGCTACGAAAAAAAAAACAACAAATGAAAAAGAAGAGCGATTTAGAATCGTGAAGGCTGCGGCAGCAATCATTCGAGAAGATATTCAATCTGCAGTTTTTGATAATTCTCATTACCCCCCGCCAGGTCGTATGTTTGAAGATATTAACAGTCAAATTCCAGAGTCACTGACTTATTTTTTGGAGAAAGTTATTTTGAAAAAAAAGCGATTTAATTTACAACATTTGAAATTAGTATGCACAAATATTAGCCATAGTATTATGACTGCTGTTCGACCAAGGTCTTTCAAATCAAAGTTACAATTGGGTCTCTCTATTTTTTTTCATCGGCGATTTGGGTCAAAACGTCTTATACAAATTTTTTCGTCTTTCGGTTTGTGCGCATCTTATAATGATACTATATTGTACGAGGCAGCAGCAGTTTTTCACCGTCCACCTCACATTTTACCACCAGAAACTGGCACATTCATTCAGTATGTTGCAGACAATGCTGATATAAATGTAAATACGCTGGACGGTCATAACACACTTCACATAATGGGTATCATTCAAGTTGTTACTCCAAAAAGTTCAGTTTTACTAGAAGAGCCGATACAACGGATAAAAGAAGCTCCTTCAGCAACAGATTTCGCGGCAATAGCTCATGTGCCACTGCAGATATACCAAAATGATGGTGTAGTAGGTTATAGTAAAATAATTGTCCATGATTTTGCTTATAATAATGAAGTAATAGAATCTGTACTTAAAAAAGTCGATGCGATATGGTTCTATAGTAAATGGAAGAATTTTTCAATACCCGGTTGGAATGGTTTCATTGAACAATTAACAAATAATGTTACGAATTTTTCAACATCAAAAATTTTATTTTTACCATTTATTCACCAACCGGCTAGTAATTACAATACTATATACACGACTTTACTTTGTGCATTACAAAATGCAAAACGCTATGGTCATGATGTATGTATTGTTACTTTTGACCAGCCTCTGTATGCAAAAGCTCGAGAAATCGTATCAGCCGCACCTGAAGGGTCTGAATTATCGAAGATCATCATTAGGCTCGGAGGATTTCATCTTCTCATGTCGTTTCTTGGTGCAATTGGTTACATTATGCAAGGAAGCGGCATAAAAGACATATTTTCTTTGATTTATGCACCTGGGTCATTAGAAAAAATGCTCAATGGTCATGCTTATGCGAGAGCTGTTCGAGCTCATACAATACTTCAGTTAACATTAGCAATAATAATATTGAAAGAGCTTGATATTGATGACGTCATGGACGCAAATCTTATCATTACTGCTGAAAACATAATAAACAACACTATTTCATATAATGATGTTGAAAATGACGACGAAATATCTGGAGCATTACTCGATCAGTTCAATGAAAAACTAAGAGAATATGAAGAACGTGGACTTACCGCAAAACTTTGGATTCAATATTTTTATATGGTATCAATTATTAAGGAGTTTATAAGGGCTGAGCGCATGGGAGATTGGCAAGCTCATTTGAACTGCGTTAAAGAAATGCTTCCTTACTTCCACGCTTCGGGACATTTTCCGTATGCTAAGTCTGCACACTTATATTTACAAGATATGTTACAATTAGAGAACTGTATGAATCCTAGTACTTACAAACAGTTTACAGAAGGATGTTTCACTGTTCGACGTTCAGATAAATTAAGTTGCGGAACTTCAACAGATATGGTGATCGAGCAGTCAATGATGAAAGCTATGAAGACAGATGGAGGTATTGCTCTAGGGAGAAGTACAAAAGACAGTGTAATAAGTAAATGGGTTTATGGTATGCATGCAATGAATATTGTTTGTGAAGGATTGGAAGATCTCGCTAATGTTAGAATGGATACAACGGATCAGCATGTAGATGCAAGTGATTCACGAGTAAAGAAAGATTCGAAAGACATACAAAACCTTCTGCAGTGGTTTTCATTGCATGATCCGTTTCCGGAAGTTAACAAAATTGTATCTATTGCTAATGGAGTCGTTGGTGATGATAAAATTAACTGTCACAAAGCTCGTGAAGTTGGAATTGCCGTCATGTCCAAAATGACAGGAATGACGTTTAATAACATAAAATTAAAACGCGCTGATAAAGTAGTACCTCTCTTAGCTATGAGTAGCACCGTAAAAGTTCACGATAAGAAAGTTCCTGTCGACCCTGTATTATTATTTCAACGCATGAGTATTACTAGCGCTTTCGAAGATGAAATTGAGAAATATTTCGAATATGAATTGGCTCCGTATCCGTTGTCACTGTTCGATGATGCTGGAATGCGTAAATCACAAAAGTCAGCTATTTACGATTGTTTTGAAACAGTAAACATAGATATTGACGACATAAATGCTACGTACATAATCGACGGAGGATATCTATTACACCGTGTAGTGTGGGATCACGAAGAAACATTTAAACATATTTTAGATAAATACGTGCGGTATGTACATAGACATTTTGACCATAGAGTGACTGTAGTATTTGATGGCTATGCTGATTGTACAAAAAATATTAAAGCTGCAGAACAACGTCGTCGAGCTACAACATCTTCATCTTCGGACGTCATTTTTGATGAATTTATGACAGTTACCACAAGCCAACAGAAATTTCTCGCAAATACACACAACAAGTCTCGGTTCATTACAATGTTGAAAGAAAAATTTACGTCTGAAAATATCTCTGTAAAGCAAGCTGATAATGATGCTGATGTCCTGATAGTTGAAACAGCAATAGAACAATTTAACTCGACAAATCCAACTATTCTTGTTGGTGAAGATGTTGATTTGTTGGTATTACTTACTGCTCGAACGCCAACTGAAAAAATTATTTATTTTTTATAACCTGGGAAGGCTCAACAACAATCAAAAATATATTCATCCAAGAGTTTATCTGCTTTTTCAAAATGCCAAAATCATATCTTATTTCTACATGCACTAACTGGTTGCGACACGACATCAGCATTTTTCAGGAGAGGTAAAAGATCGGTTTTGAAATTGTTTGAGAGACAAGATTTAGTTGATTGTGCTGATGTTTTCAAAGAAAGTACCTCTACTCCACAAGCTGTAATCACCAACGGAATTCGCTTTCTTCTTTCAATTTACGGAGCTCCAAAAAAAATTACGTGCTTAGATAAGTTTCGATACTTATCTTTTGCAAAAAATACGTATAAAAAGAAACAAGTACAATTAGCTTGTCTTCCTCCAACCTCTGCTTCTGCTCATCAACATCTATTTCGAGTATATTATCAAGTTCAAGTATGGCTTGGTAATAAACTAAACCCAGAAGACTGGGGTTGGAAGTTATCTGACAATATATTGGAACCAATTCAGACTTTACTCCCTCCTGCACTGGAAAAACTCCTCAATTCAATTTTTTGCAATTGCAAAACGGGGTGTAATGCTAAATGCGGCTGTAAAAAAGTTGGTTTGTTTTGTTCATTAGCATGTATCAGTTGTCGAGGCCAATCGTGCTCCAATGTTGAATCGCCAGTAGAAGAGGATTCTTACGATATAGGCGAGGAGACATCTGAAGCATTGCTCTTTGTACTCAGCAGGAAGAAGAAGAAGAAGAAAAAGAAGAAGAAGAAGAAGAAGAAGAAGAAGAAGAAGAAGAAGAAGAAGAATAAGAAGAAGAGCAAGACAGTATGGATTATGTTCCATTAGAAGAGTATCAATCAGACGAATAATTTTCTCAATTTACGCATTACTTACACCGCTCTTGTTATTTACAATAGTACCATTTTCAATTTAATACAATAGCTTTTTAACTCAACAGAAGCACAATAGATCGTGGAATAGGCCTACCGGGGAAACCACGTAAAAAAAAACGCGCCATGTACACTACCTCACGGGTGGCGCGGAAACGTGTGCATATTATGAAGAATACAACTTTTTCAACATTTTGCATCGCTGTATCTCCGAAATGGTGATTCTTAGGAAAAAAAAGTGTATGAACAATTTTTATAGATAATTGCATGATGAATAATTTTTGTCTCACCTATTTTTATTATAAAACTTACCGTTTAGCTGGAAAACTCAAAAAACCGATTTTTGCAACATTTGACCTTGAATAAATTTTTTTCCACACTTCGGATTGATGTGGATAATTGACAAATTGTGTATAATAGGGTTCCCAACATTCATGCCAATTTTTAGCAAGGTGCGAATTAATGTAACCTTACCCCTATTTTTGATGCTAACTTGACCGGACTATTGGTATATCCAAAATTAAGAAAAACTTGAAAATCCTCTATTTGTAATATAAATTTTTAAGTAGTATAATGTAAATATTTCATTTGTAAGGTTTATTTTTTATGACAAAGACATTATTTCATATTTTCCCTATAATCTTCCATATTGCCCATCTTGATAAAAACTGAAGTAAATGAAGTTTTCATTTCAAAGATATCAGTTTAGAAGTTATTTCAAAAAATTGGTAAAGCTTTAGACTACTAGCGATAATCGAAATTATTTGCAGTCTTTAAAAATATTTTAAAAAAGATGTAGTCTTATTTGAACATATAGAGAGGAAAAGCCTATTTTTAGTGATTTAATTTTGAAAAATTTTTCTACAATAAAACTTTTTTTGAATTGTATATAATTAATGAAATGAGCTTCTGTCATAGTACCTGTAATAACTATATTTTCGAATCCAACGGATCAATTTATATATGAACATGTATACGATTTTTACCTACCCACTGCCACATTTCCGTCGCAGACATGGGTTGATCCATAAGAGCATTTTGCCAAAGTCTGAATAACATCAAATATGTTTTGTCTCTTTGTACAAGACTGGTAAAAAAAAACTTTTCTGTCTTGGTGCATATTAATACTGCGTTTGGTATAACTAAAGCAGTTTTTTCTTTTGTTATTGCGGCAACGTCTTTCCATTTTAAAGTTAAATTAGTTTCCCAGCCAAAAATGTTAGCATAAAAGCATAAATAATTCTGTGTTACGTAGAGTCTACCTTGCACTAATATTTCCTTTTGTAGAGCACAGGAATAATCTAGAAAATTTAAATAAATATATATAATTACCTTAAATAAAAATATGTTTTAATTGCACTAGTTTAAATTTAAAAATGATTTAATTGATAAACATAATGCGAACTAACGGTGAAAGTGCGATTACCGAATCTGATACTGACGTCTTGAATTTTGCTTATCAAAGAAAATATTGTAGAAAATCAAATTTTAAAAGCAATAAATGTTTTTATACGATAAGGTATGACTTATACCACTTAAAAATTTCTGGTGTTTTTTAGTCTTGTTCAAGATTGTTATCATTTAATTGAATAGTAAATAGGTTATCACATTTTTAACAATACATTATATGCTTAGTCAGTTCCTGTTAGAAAACAGGAAAATATTTAGCATCAGTTTAGGTACAAACTTAATTTTCACAAATAATTAATAGATGTAAATTAAGATGACGGTTAAAAGAATAATTATTTATTACAGAGCGTCTTAAACTTGATATCTTGATATTAATCAATGTTGCTAAATTGTGTTTAACAAGTATAGCAACTGCAGACAGAATTAGATAAACAATATTAGAAGCAAGTCAAGGTGAAGCATAAAGTTCAGCTCGAGTAATCGAGTAATTTTGTTATTATTAACTAGCGACTTTATAGAAGGGAAAGATTACGTAAATAATAAAGACGTAAAATTTTTAAAGGTTTGTAAAGGTGCAAATTGGTGTTAAAAACTTGCTCTTGAGCACATAAGAATTTTGGAATCCGCCACTTTTAGGTTTTTTGAATAAGTTAAAGTCATTTAAAATAAAAGAGTAAATTTCCCCGTACAAGCACACACAATTTTCACAATTGAGAAAAAGGCCACCAGCTGTCTAGCTGATTTCTAATAACTTTTGTTATTTTTGTGTTGTTTTCATTTTAAATATTAGTACCTAAAAGTATATTATTACAAATAATTTTAAAATTGAAAGATAATTATGAATTCAAACATAGTGGTTGCATGTCTAGATTTGGCCATAAATATGACATACGCTTTGTTATATATTTTAATAAATCTTCGAAAATTATGTCAACAGCTAAAGAGTGATTTTAACAACTTTTGAAAATTATATATATATATATATATATATATATATATATATATATATATATATATATATATATATGTACGTATGTATTATTTTTTCTTTTTTTTAAACCACTCCATTATAATATTTATTTTTATTTTCTTGGGTATAGGTTTTGGTAGTACTTCAAATTTTTATTTTCATAACGTTTCGCTCATTATATTGAGCTTCCTCAGAAGGAGGTACCTTTTTTTTATCATCTCACATTACTCTCGAGAATAATTACTTGTTTCTTCACAAACAAGTAATTATTCTCGAGATTAATGTGATATAATAAAAAAAAAAGATATCTTCTTCTGAGGAAGCTCAATATAATAAGCGAAACGTTAAGAAAATAAAAATTTTGATATACTACCCAAGAAAATAAAAACAAATATGAAATATATATATATATATATATATATATATATATATATATATATATATATATATATATATATATATATATATATATATACTAAATGGTGGCTATAAACTACGACTGCTAATAAAAATTAATGACCTTTAAATATATGTCCGTGGACTCAATATTCATAGGAATATCCACCTTCAAACGTCGTTTATTCAACTAAAATTTTTCAAAATGATGGCTTCAAAATAGTTCAAAATAGCGCGGTTTTCAGTGATAAGCAAAATTATCAGCAAAATTTGTATGTTAACAAAAATTAATGGCCTTAAAATATATACCTCGGGCATAGACTAACTCTAGACTGTTACTCCAATGCTAATTGTGACGCTCATAAAAGGGACACAAAGCTGGGACACAGCTCATTCATCATTACAGTGTTGCGAATAATTAGATATCAGTAATAAAATGTTATATACATGCTTTTTTATAACAAGCACAAAAGAATTTAAATTTTTGGATTTCCGACCAAAACGTGGCAATGTTGCATATTCCTTCTTACCGGCCGAAGAGGATAAGTTCCTCCTTATTACCGACCTAAAATGCAAGGTTGCCACTTTCTAACGAACTTTTATTGAAATAACCCATCACTCAACTTTACTAACTCTTAAACATCGCTAATAAGATGCCATATGTTTTTATAGAAAAACAAATACAAAACTACAAACTGAAAGGGGACCCAAGTATATTTGTCGTCTGAGAAAAGAAAACTTCTGAAACAATGGTCTAATATAGGCCTATTGTTAAAGTAATGGTCAAAGTGATATATTTATGATACGATAAAATATTAATTTTTGAATATTTCTTCGAAATTTGGCAACATTGCACGTTCCTTCAGCAGAAACGACGTTATTCAATGTATTGTGGACTCCCTAATTTAACCTATGAACCAAGGTAACTGCTATAAGGCATTATCTGCGGTTTGTCAGCTATTTTACTTCTCGTTTAAGTTTGAATTTTATTATCTAACAGAATTTATTTAGTTTTTTTTTTAGTTTAGTGGTGCAAGGTACTAGATCGAATCACAAAGAAACTTTTTACTATAAACAAACAATTAGTTTTTGGTGTAGTAGTCTATAATATGTCGGGGTATATCAAGAAATATCCAATACCCATTTTTTTTCGTTATGAATTGCATTTTTATGTAATGTATAATTTAAAAGGCTGATTTTTTAAACGAAATGACTTGTATATTATTAAGTTCACGAAAAGGGATTGACAGATAGAATTTTCTCAGTAAAGGTTTGCTTTATAATTCTTTATAGGGGTAAAAACGCTATTTCTTTTCGCTGTTTTCATTCGTAAATGTTTAAATTTACTTAACTCGATTAAAAACTCGTAGTTGTAAATGCATTTGTAAATTAAATTGACGGCTATCGGCTTTTTCACAATTATTTATTACGGGGTTAACCATCACTCTTTGACATTTTTTAAAAAGCCATGAAAAGCAGATTTTTTCTAAGAAATTCATTACAAGGAATAATACAAACCATTATGAGTAGCATGAATTGAAAATCTATTATTTCAAAGGGTTAACTTTCTGTAAAATAAGTTTAAATTTTTTCGTGTAAAATCACTTACATATTATTAGATTTACGAAAAGGTATTGTCATTGGTCACTAAATGCTTGGACTGAATTTTTTCTAGGGGTGAAAACGTTTTTTTCCGCTATTTCCACTCAACAAGTTATTTAATTTTGTCAAAAATTCATTGGTTAAATACAATTTTCAAAAGTTAAATTGATAAATAACGGCTTTTTTCACAATTGTATTAATCACGAGAATCACTGCCCCTTATAAATTATTTTTTTATACATTTTTTTTCTAAGAAATAAACAACTAACCAATACCGTCATGGCATTAATTACGAATATGTAAAGGGGTTAACTATTACTGTCTTAAGGTTTTCTGTGAAAATTTTTTGAAAGTCTATTTTTGGTAGTGATTATTCATAGAAATGAGATTGATATTCTTATAATACTTTAATAATTCTCTATAACTTAGAACTCTACTTTTGTTCAAGCCTTTTAACATATTAAAAGAATTAATAAAATTATCTACAACTATATTCGCATAGTTTCTTACTCGAATCTTTTTTAATTGAAATATTTTCTGTCTGTCCTTTCAAATTAATATCTGTGAAGCTTATTCCATTGCGGTAACTAAAAAAAAAGTACCCATAATAACAATTGAACTAGTTATTTACCAAAATGTTTTAAAAGCTAACTTCTATAGTTAAATGTCAAAAATTACATTTACAAGATATAAAAGAAATTAACCTCTCTCATTCACTTACAACCTAAAAAAATAAACAGTGGCGTTAAACAATACCTTTTTTTTTGAACAAATTAATAATATTTTGGACAAAACCTTAATCTAACAAAAACTAGCAATAAAATTTGCTTATGCTTAGATTTCAAATATATCCACAGTAAATGCAAAATTTTTATAAACGATTGTAAGAATGATAATATTAAAAAATAAAATACTTTTTATCGTATATCATTCGACAACAAAATTGGAATTTCTTTTAATTTTATTCAATAATCTTCTAAACAAAATCATTATTTTAGTTTGAATACGAAATATAAGAAATTTACTTTTTTTTCAAGCAAATCACTGCAAAATATTTTAACTAAATAAAATACTCTGTCAATTAATGACGTAAGTTTTTTCCTTCCCATGAAAATTTATAACAAAAATATTTATTAAAAAATTGAATCGCCGACTAAAAAATCGCTAAAAAGCGAAAAATAATATAGTCTTTTATATGAAAGTGGAACTTTGAAGTCGGTGCCAAATTATTACATAAAAAAAGTGAATAGCGAAACGGGAGTGCGAATGATTTTATAACTGATTTTATTTGTAATTGCTTTCTTATAGACTGTAAGTGGGCCGTTAAGCCTTTTCTTGCCCCTCTATAGCACTTCGATCTATAAATATCTTTTGGGCTTTGATTGTTTCCTTAGTATAGCTTGTTTGTTTCTCGTGTTAGTAGTTATTTGTACCTATTAGTACTAATTTGGTGCCAACTTGAAAAATTTCAATTCTATATAAAAAATTATATATGTTTTTCGCTTTAAACGCTTTTTTAGAAGGCGATTCAATTTTTCTATACAAATTTTATTTTTCGATTTTTTAGTTTTTAATTCGTCATAATATGAATAAATTATTTGTACTAAATACTAAGCGAAATGAGTAGTGTATCGCGCAAAGCTTCCAATATCGCACAAGTAGTTCCCATTTTAGTCAAAATTATTGAAAATCAAAGTAAATTGAACAAAAAAACTTCTATTGGTATATAAATAGGGATAGGATATTAGTTTTAAAGTTAGTCGTATAACTGTTAAGAGTTGTATAGTGGTATTTGAATAGTGAAGATTAAGAAGTAGTAATAAGAGTTGTGTTTTAGCTGTGTTAAGAAATAGTTATTGGAAGTATTAGTGAAAGGTGTTGTGTTTTATTCTGCGAACCCAGTGAGCGATTTTTAAGAAACAAAATCGTAACAATTAGTATCAGAAATGAGGATTAACACCGAGTTTCCAGAAAATTGTATTGAAGTTCTAGAACGTTCTGTTTTTAAACTCAAACAGATATCGAAAGACATACTTCACCATCGGATTTGGCATTAATAAACAAGCTTAGAATCGAATTGTCGAAGAAGTTCTGGAACTTTCTATTGAAAAACTAAAAGAGATAGCGAAAAACGGACTTCACCATCGAATTTGTCATTAAGAAAGAAGCTTAGAACCGAATTTTGGACAAAACTCTAGAAAATTTTATTTCGAAACTAAAGGAGAATGCGAAAAACGGACTTCGCCATCGGATTTGTCATTAAGAAAGAAGTTTAGAACTGAATTTTCAACATAGTTCTAGAAAATTCTATTTGGAAACTAAAAGAGATAGCGAAAAATGGACTGCACCATCGGATTTGTCATTTAGAAAGAAGTTTAGAAACGAATTTTCGACATTCTAGAAGATTTTATAGTAAATACTAGACAGCAAACAGCCGAAATGGAGCAAATAAAGTATTGGCTGATTTGAAGGAAAGTATTAAACAATGTCATCTTATAAACATACAAGAAGAAAAAGAACGGCACCAAAAAGAAAAATAAGCAGAAGTAGATCGCCGCCGAAAAGAAAAACAAGAAAAAGTAGAACGTCGCCAAAAAGAAAAACAAGAAAACGGCGTCGTCTAAAAGAAAAACAGGAAAAAGGACCGTCGCCTAAAAGAAGAAAATGTCGTCTAAAAGAAAAACAAGAAGAACGTCGCCGTAAAGACAAACAAGAAGAAGAAGAACGTCGCATTAAAAATTAAAATAAAACTTTGCAAATGAAAACAAGAGGTCATTGTACAAGAACAGCAAAAATTCGATCAAATTCTACAAGGTTAAATGCAAAAGTTTGGGAAAGAGATCGAAGAAGTGCAACAAGTCGTAGGAGAAGTGCAACAAAAGATTGAGAAGTGCGACAAGACGTAGGAGAAGTGCGACAAGAAATGAAAGAAGTCGTAGACGGGATGGAATCTAAAAAGAAGAGCCTTCAGATAGAAGTCAATAAATAAAAGAAGTATGGCCCGTCTGATAAAGTAATAACCACCGAACAAACATTAAACCTTCAATTTACGATGATCAAACATCTTGGATAATGTACAAACGACAATTTGAAACGGCCGACAGTATAAATAACTGGAATCATGAGGAGATGGCAACTGCATTAGTAATTACACTTTGTGGACCAGCACTACAGTTATTGCAGACAATTCCTATAACCCAATAAACAGGCTATGAAATCCTTAGTGCTGAGCTAGTTATATCAGTCACAGCTCAAATCAAGACACCAGAGAAATGGAGAAAGTTTGGAAGAATATGAAACAGATGTCCGACGCCTTGTTAATCAGGCTTACCCAGGAGCTATGGCAGAATTCCAAGAAGAGCTTACAATCCAGTATTTTATCATCAGGATATACAGCTTATGTTGCGTATAAGTAAGTTTAATTATTGTAGTGAAGTGTTGGACAGGGCTTTGGAAATAGAGGTAGAGTATAATGTATCAAGGCCCAAAATAAGAACTGTTACCATAGAGAAAAATATAGACTTACCGAACCAAACAATACAGACCATGTCTACTAAAATTCTTAAGAAACTAGACACGAGAGCAAGTTTAATTATTGTAATGAAGTGTTGGACAGGGCTTTGGAAATAGAAGTAGCGTATAATGTGTCAAGGCCCAAAATAAGAACTGTTACCATAGAGAAAAATATAGACTTACCGAACCAAACAATACAGACCATGTTATCTGAAATTCTTAAGAAACTAGACACGAGAGGTAATACTTTACATTATAAGAGAAAGCAGGAAGAACTGAACAGTGGTGATATTCCACGTTAAAGCAGAAACCAGGTCGAATGCTACAAATGTGGACAACTTGGACACATGAAAAGGGACTGTCGGGTGGAATTAAGAGACCAGATAAAGTGCTACAGATGTGAACGAACTGGACACATGAGAAGAGACTGTCGGGTGGAATTAAGAAGGTACATAAAGTGCTACAGATGTGGACAAACTGGACACATGAGATGAGACTGTCAAATGCATTTAAACTCTAGTTCAACATCCAGAAACCGCACAGAAGAGAACCGGGAAAAATTGCAACAGTACAATTTTAGACCGCATAACGACGCAGATATAAGGAAGAATAGAAGCAATGCAACAAAATAGAAGAGAGAGAAGAGTTTCCTATTCGGACAGTCAATTTTGACGTTGATTCAAAGTGGAGTACAGATCAGATGAGAAAAGATCAACTTCAACTTAAAGGAAAAGTCAATGCTACTCCTATTATCATAACTGTTGATACTGGTACTGCAGTATGTCTGATAAAGTCAAGCTTTGTTGATAAATTTAAAATCCTGCCATTGTCCAGGAAAGTAATGTTGAGAACTGTAATTGCATTAAAATTATACCATTTGGTGTTAGTTGCTGACATAGAAAATGAGTTTATATCGGGAATGGACCTGATTCGTCAACATGGATTTTCCTTCGACAATAAGCTTAACATAATAAAGTTTGGCACCGAATAATTTATTCTGTCCCTGGGCCGTAATAGCGAGCCACTCAGAAGCATTGCCGAACAAACAACCAGAATAAGGGGAAGCACGGAGAAAACCAATTTACGGAAGACTGGATAAAAGTTCTGGAAGCAACGTCGGATTAGCTCAACATTCTAACACACCCTGTAAATACCTGATACCGAAGGCACTAGTCAATTTATATAACCTTAAGACAAACTCGACCGGATTCCAACAAGGTGATAGAGTTTTGTTGTGATATTCACAGAGAAATAAGGGCAAATCGCCAAAGTTGATGCCATCATGGGAAGGACCATATACTGGTCTGGAAAGAATCAATGACGTTGTTTATAAAATTCAACGAAGTTCCAAGACTAAAATGAAAGTAGTACATCTATACAGGTTGAAGCCATACTACGGAGATATCGAAGCTGATCGGGACGATCAGAATTAGAAGGGGGCAAGTGTTATAAACGACTAGAAAAACTTATTGATACTCCCTGGTATACAAATATTCCTATGCGCCGAAAGGAATATTATATCGATGAGTCGTATTTCTAGATTGTTCTCGGATTTTACGCTTTTATTGATATATCAGTAGGGATAGGATATTAATTTTAGAGTTAGTCGTATAGTTATATAGTTAAGAGTTGTATTTGAAAAGTGAAAATAAAGAAGTAGTAATCAAAGAGTTGTGTTTTAGCTGTGTTAAGATATAGTTAATACAAGTATTGGAAGTATTAGTGAAAGGTGTTGTGTTTAATTCTGCGAACCCAGTGAACGATTTTAAAGAGAGTAAAATCATAACACTATTTTATACCCTCAAAAACCACTCAGTACCAGTTTTGGACAAAATTAGGAGATATAAAATATTTAGTCCGCCATATTGGATTAAAAAAATAGAATTAATTTGTTATGTGTGAGCCCAAAAACTCTCCCATATCATTTCAGGACAAAATTAAATTTTTTGTCCGCCATATTACATGTGCCATCTTGGACCAATTTGACCAAAATGATATGGAACCATTGCAACAACTTTCTTAACATAAATTTCATATATATATATATATATATATATATATATATATATATATATATATATATATATATATATATATATATATATATATATATAAATGAGAGAGAATTCGAATTTATAAATTCCTTCTTTTTATAAATCGGTTAACAAATTAGTATTAAAATCGTATTTTGTATTTCCAAAAACTCAAGTATATCACCTGTTGAATCTAAAAAAAACGGATAATATATAGTACTGTTTCATATCCATAAAAACTCATCAATATCAATATAAAATTATCGTCTGATTTATGGCAATATTTTCTTTGTAAATTTAAATAAATATAAACGAAAGGATAAAAAACTTGTACCCGCATTGTAGATTTACTATCCAACACGCCAACACTACATTGTCTCATTTCTTGCTGTTGTACTACTTTTTACTATAACTAGATTTCCTAAATGAAATGGATTTAATACTTAGAAATTTCTCATCTTCCGCTCTCGCCAAAAATAACGAAAATAGTTTCCGAGGCGTCCAAAAAGGGTAAAAATCTAGGGTTAGTCTATGCCTAGGGCATAAAACGTTCGCAGGAATACCTACTTTCCAGCGTCATTTGGTTCTTCGAAATTTTTAACGTGGCGCGGTTTTTAGAGAATTCTCAGCAAAGTGCGACTGCTAAAAAAAATTAATAGTCTTAAAATATATGCTTCGAGACTTAGTGACAACAACTTTTAAACGTTTTTAGCTCTTTGTAATTTAACAAAATGGATTCAAAATGGTGCAGTTTCCTGCGAAGTCGCATGATAAGTAGCAAAATATAGCTGCTAACAAAAGTTAATGTCCTTAAAATTTATGTATTGGTGCTCCAAATCTTTATAGAAATATTCACTCGTCGTCCTGAGAATTGGCGTCATTTTGAAATATTTTAAAATTTATGTTATTGTTAAAGCAATCATTTCTACCAACATTTTGAGCTCACAGGCATATTTAAAGGTCATTAATTTTTATAAGTAGCCCCGTTTTGCTGACTATCTTGATAATTCATTGGAAACCACGCCATTTTGAAATCTCCATTTTGAACTATTTCAAAAAGCCAAACGGCTATTAATTTTTGTTATCTGTCGCATTTGGCTGACGATATTGCTATTTCGCTGAAAATAAGCGCCATTTTGTAGCCGATTTTTGGAAAATTTTATAATGCTGTATCAATACAAACATTTTGAGCAGTCGCACGTTTTTTAAGCTCTTCAGTTGACGAGGAATATATAAATAAATAAATAAATATATGGATGTATATGTATGTATGTATGTATGTATGTATGTATGTATGTATGTATATATATGTATGTATGTATATATATATATATATATATATATATATATATATATATATATATATATGTAATCGAAGGTTTTCGGGCATCCCGTGTATGTGCTGAGTCCCTCTCAGGACTGTAAGGCAGCTGACGTTTCGGTGAAATCTCATTCACCATTTTCAAAGCTCACTGTATGGCGTCTACGAGCGAGTTAGTTAGTTACACTATGTTTTAGAAAGGCGAATCCGCAGATCATTACATTTAACCCGGAAGAATGCCGCAGCTTTTCAGCTCACAGGATACAAGTCATAGCCGACTCAAAGAACGCCGGACTATTTTCACGATCGAGAGGGGTGTTATAAAAGAACTTCCCTTAAACGCTCCTAATCAATGTTATCGTCATTTTAAATGAAGTTCTAGAATTTTTGAAAATCTACGCAGCCGTCTACATGAACGTCGTGTATCTGTAAGAAAAATCCAGTGTTTGATGATGATGGAAGAAGAGTAAGGAGTCTGAAAAAGGCGATATCTACAATAAGACAAGGAATTTTGGCCATGAGATGTGAAATTGGTAAAAGAGCTGGAATTTCAACTATAAAAATAGCTTATCGACGTGAACCAAAAAATCCGTAATCGCTGCCTGGCTCATTCTGCTTTTGAAAACACGGCAATTTCATTCTTGGGAACGGCTTCTTTCTTCGTACATTATAAAAACTTAAATTATCCGACGGACGTGACGAGAAAAGATCGACTCAAGTAGCTTTCGGAAAACTAGTCGCCCTTACCAAAAAGCAACCCAGGGTACTTTCTCTTTTTTTGACGCGAGTTTAGCGTTTCTTTTATTGAGAATTTTGAGCTCCGCCCGGAATTGAGTGATGTCGCGAATAGAAATTCAGCCCATTTTGATGCGCGAATTTCACGAAGTAAATGATTAAGCGAACGATGCAGTAATATTAATAATATGAGGTTTAATTAATATTAGCCGTTTCTAATGAATTTCATGATTTTTTCGATATTGCAAACGTACATTTACAACATGCAACTGGTCATGTGTGCTAGTAGGGCGTGCTCATTGGTTGGATAGTTCTGGCCAATCACATAGCATGTTTTGCTGTCTGTGTGTGATCGGTTCTGCTGTAAGTGTTGGGAGTTATGATCTGTTTCTTTACTACTTTCTACCAGACGATGATTCGTTACTAGATATTTCCAAGTATTAGGCAATCGCTGACTGTCGTCTCTGCTGCTTAAGTCGTTACGCCGCATTATAATTTCGATGGCTTCCTTTATAACTCTTGTCGACAAGTTTTTACATCTCCATAGCATTTTTGTCCCTGAGAAGTCCTTTTTTGTGTCCTGTGTTTAGCAGGTGTTGGGCCAGTGCAGAAAAAATTGTTTTTGCTTGACAGCGTTAAAATGTTCGACTCTTCTGGCGCTTATTTTACGGTTGGTTTGGCCTACGTAAGATGAGCTGCATTCTCCGCATGGAATTTCGTACACTCCCTGGTTGTCTAGAGGGATTCTTTCTTTAGGTGTTGGCAAGAGATCTTTTACTTTACGGTCTGTGGTGAAAATGGTTTCAATGTTGTGTCTCCTAAGAATTTTTGCGATCTTGTCTATGGTGCCTCTTACATAAGGAACAAAAGCTTTGGGGCTCTTCTATTGGTTTTCGTTATTTATTGGGACCAAGCGTTCGTGTCTTAGAGTCTTGTCGATGTGTTCTTTTTTGTAACCATTTTTGATTAGAACGTCTTGCAGGGACTGAAATCAAAATGCAAGTGAGTTCACTACGACAAATAAATAGGCGGGGTAGTGATGTGAATCGGCGTTGACATATCTGTCTTGCCTTTTTTGTACACAATGTGTGAAAACAACCCATCTTCTTATTAGTGGGATATCTAGAAAAAGTAGTTTTCTTTCCTGTTCTATTTCCATGGTGAATCTGATTTTTGGATGTCTACTGTTTATATGGCTTAGGAAATTATTGAGATTTTTCCCCATATTGCCAGATAACAAACGTGTCATCAACATAACGCAGCCACAATCGTGGTTTGTGTGAAGAAGTCTAAAGCTTTTAATTCGAAGTCTTCCATAAATAAATTAGCGAATACAGGCGATCCCACAGTGGCTCCTTCAATTTATTTATATCGCTGGCTTTTATAAGTAAAATAGATGTTGAGGCAGTGTTTAGCTAGTTCGTTGATACATTTTAGCAGATTGTGTTTATTTTCTATTAGAGAAAGAGTTTCATTGACTGGTATTTGCGTAAAAGTGATGTTACGTCGAAACTACCGAGAATTTTTTTATAGGCGTTGTTGTATTAACGGAGGATGGGTGTTGTCAATTTTATTTAATTAATTTGCGTGACGTCAATAACAATCATGTTTCTGTACCGATTCTATGTTGTATTAACGGATTAATTATCGAATCATCTCCGAAAATATGGGCATATCTATGTATTTTCCGGGATTATTAGATTATTTTTATCCTTCAGGAAACGTAAAAAGTTTGTTTCCGTCGGAATTTATTATATTAAGAATTTTCATATTTTCAATTATTTCCGTCAAACCCAAGTTTTAACACAAATCAGGATTTGTTGCTGAGGTCCCACCAAACCTTCCTACCAGACTGAAAACTTTAGGTGCCTTGGTTAAGTTTTAGTAATATTTTTTGAAGTCAGGACACGTTTTTTCAGGGATATTACACCCTTCAGGACCAGCAAAGCAAATGTACGGTCGCCTTGATTTAATGAAAGACCCTTACTAAACTAGATTTAATCTCTGAAACCCGAATTATTTACCTTTCCCGTGAATATTAAGTAATTCGTACGCGCCACTAACCTCGCCTTTTTATAGACGGTAACAATTTTAGGAATTAAGACATGTGTACGAACTTGTGCTCGATCAGAAAAAGGACGAGATGACTCTACAAGAAAGCAACCCGTAATGTCCTTAATTTCACCGCTACCGTTTCTCTTTTATAGTGGTGGTGACGTCGCGCTCTGAAATCGGGGAAGCACCGAACCAAAGTACCGCTTGATGACTAGCTTTGCCGCCTCGAAACACGAAGTTTTCGAGTTTTAGCACTTTATTTCAATATTATTTAGTTTATTTAATTTATTTAGGGAGTTTGGGGCAATATTAAACTTGCGTTTTAATATTTTATCATAAATAAAACATGTATTTACGACAACGTATGTTTTTGATTATTTCGCAGAAATGTTTTTAACGTAGGAGGCTGTTTTTTCGTCGAAGGGGTAAAAGATGGTGGCTAAATATCTTGCTAGGGCCTGAGTAGGGGAGCCAAGTGTTCAGAACTCGCCGAGCGTGGAACGTTATATGAATTCTATGTACAAGTCAAGTACATGTAGTTTTTCATGGTATTTAAATATCTAATCATTTCAATATCCGCAAAAATGAATGAAGTTATGTTATGGTTCAGTATGGGAGACTCATAATATTTCGAATTAAACGCGGTCTTATGCCAATCATCAACAATGCAACCTGTTCCAGGTAAATGTTGTTAATTGATTTAGTCTGCGAAATGAGTGTATCTAAGGGTCTTTTAGTTTCGAAGTTACCTGAAGACTGCGTAAGCAGGTACTCTTAGATCCCCAGTAAGTTTTAGTTTATTTAATCTATTTAGGGAGTTTGGGGCAATATTAAACTTTTGATTTAATATTTTATCGTAAATAAAATGTGTATTTACGACAACGTATGTTTTTGATTACTTCGCAGAAATATCGTGAGTTTTTAACGTAGAAGGCTGTTTTTTCGATAAAGGGTTCAAGGATGGTGGCTAAATGTCTTGCTAGGGCCTGAGTAGGGGAGCCAATAGACCTTACTATTTGTCTTAAAGGTGTTCCAGGCTTGTGTGTTTTGGATAAACCATAAAGTTGAGGACATATGAATGACTTTTCCCTTGGTGTGATCTTTTTTATTTCAAAGCATTGATCAAATCATCTCTACTCAATGAAGAAATAAAGAAGATCACACCAAGGGAAATGTCATCCATATGTCCTAAACTTTATGGCTTACCCAAAATATACAAGCCCGGAGCCACTTTAAGATAAGTAGGAAGCTTCCTACGTTAAAAACTCATAATATTTCTGCGAAATAATCAAAAACATATGTCCGCAAGGAAAAAATGTTCTCGTTAGTTTCAACGTAATATCACTTTTGACGCAAATACCAATCAATGAAGGTCTTTCTATAATAGAAAACAAATTAGATCTGCCAAAATTTATCATTGAATTAGCTAAACACTGTCTCAGCACCTATTGTACTTATGAAGGCCTAAGATATAGACAAGTTAAAGGAGTCCCTATGGGATCGTTGCTATCTCTTGCACTCGATAATTTATTTGTGGAAGATTTCGAAGTAAAAGCTTTGGACTTCCTCAACAAGCCATGATTGTGGCTGCGTTACGTAGATGACACGTTGGTTATCTGACAACATAGAGAAGAAAATCGCAACAATTTCCTAAACCATATAAATAATATACATCTAAAAATCAAATTCATCGTGGAAATAGAACAGGAAAAAAACGACCTTTTCTAGATATCCTACCAAAAAGAAAAAAAGATGGCTTGCTTTTACATACCGTTTACAGAAAACCCACTCAACGTCGATTCACATCACAACCCCGCCCAATTATTTGCCGTAGTGAAGTCACTTGCGTTTCGATCTCAGTCCCTCAGAAAAAAAGAAAATTACCACAAAAAATTGAACGTACTGCAAGACGCCCTAACAAAAAATTGTTACAAAAACACATCGACAAAGGTCTAAAAAAACAAACGCTTGGCTCCAAAAAATTACGAAAACAAGGAGAAGATCCCAAAGCTTTTGTTCTTTATATCAGAGGCACCATAGAAAAAATCGCAAAAATCCCAAAGAAACACAACATTGAAATAATTTAACCATAGATCGTAAAAGATTTCCCGCCAACGCCTAAGAAAAAAATCCGTCTAGAAAATCTAAGTGAAATTACAGTGGAAAAAACTTCCTTGTTTTGGAGTTACTATTACTGTTTTATGTTCATCATTTTATTAAATTAACCAGGACAACCGAGTATTTCAGAAAGCGGATTTTTTACTGCGTTTAAACTCGGAAAATCAACTGCTATCAGTAATATTTGAGAAAGTTAATTTTTTAAAGATATTATTATTTAGATAGATAAGCGTTCTTGTTTTATTAGAAATAGCTTAAAGATAGATAGTATTAGATAATAAATCATACATATTTTTAGATAGTTAGTTAGTTCAGAAAAGCATAAAAAAGCAGACTTGAAAACAAACAAAGTCTTGGCAATAAAATACTAATTCTTACTTCAAATAATATTTCAAAAACCCAAGAGCACTTTAGCTCACCTTCTAGACGCATAGACTTAGTTCCTTTTTTAACTTTGGCCTTAAATAGTTCATCTTCTTCAAAATTTAAGAGCATGGCTCACATACTTACAAATCCCGGCGAAGCAAGAAGAAAAGTAAGACGGCTGAAATTTTTAACCTGGTGGATCCTCGCATACAAACCTGTTGTGTGATGACTCACATAACATTCCAAAAACCATAATTCCATCCAATTCCTTAAACCTTGATTCATTTCTTAATGATTACTTGGTAGTATCAGAGATAGGCGAAAATCCAAGAGAGTGTCTGCGAAATCTTATCAGTTTCGAAGAAGCGGATAACGAATATCGGAATAATTCAATGACACGACCTTTAGGTGCAGAATTCCTTCGGCGCTCTACACCAGGACAAACTCGACATTTAAGTTACGATTTCCGGTCATTTTTCACTGAAATTTCAGACCAAACTTCGCTCGATACCGAGTCCGATGATCCTATAGGCGACAAGCACCCGAGTCGCAGACATCAGTTTGTCCACAGAATCCGCACAGTGAGCTTTGAAAATGGTAAATGAGCTTTCACCGAAACGTCACCTACCCTACAGTCCTGAGAAGGACTCAACACACACACAGGATACCCGGAAACCTTCGATTACACATCCATGAGAATTTCCGACAACATATATATATATATATATATATATATATATATATATATATATATATATATATATATATATATACATACCTGATGTGTCAGACCACCCGTCCACCCCTTTTAAAATTTAGGGAAATGGGTTTTTTGAGAATTTCAAAATTTTGTATAACTATGTCCGGTACGCTCTTTCAATTGGTGGCGCTTACAATTTCCGGTTCCGACCGGAAGTGGGTTTTTCAGACCGAAAGTTCGTTTGTTTAAAGGGAACATACATATTTTTATAACGAAATCTGATTCTACATAACAAAATATAAAACATTTGTTTAAAAAATCTTTTTCGAAAACGTCTTTCTTGACCTCTAAATGATCTTTAAATTTTAGTTCGCGTTCTGTTCATACAAAATCTCTTATGTACTTTGCTAGCCGAATTTTCGAAAAGACAGCTGTGATATCTATCTTACAGTTCTGTGTCATCTCAAAAGACAATGTCATTTTAAGGAGTCATAATCATATTTTTACTGCAAACAGGTGCAATATCCTGCCGATATACCTTGAAATTTATGGTTCATATATCAGTTATTTCCTGCTAATGTTGGTCTCGGTCTGATACATATATAACAAACGGCAGAAAGATATCTTTATTTCTTACTGAAATTTTGATTTTTAAAAATCATCCCGTTTATTCAGTCGTCCCGCTTTTTCAACTTCTAGGGCCTCTCTTATGGGACGTATTTTGTAGTTTTGTACTGGTATTATTTCTTTTGCTTTTTCGAAATCGATGGTATATCCGGTTGTTTGATGATGTTCAAGTAGAGCTGAGGTTGTGTGTTTTTGAGGCAATTTTTATGTTCCTTAATTCTTACTAATATGCACCTGTTTATTTATCTTATGTATGCTTGATGGCAATCTGCATCTGGAACGCTACAAACGCCATAGCTTTCAAGGATGATCTTATCTTTGGGATTTCCCAGGGTGTTGGGATTATGGCTTTGTTCCTTGTTTGATCTTGGTCTTTGATTTTTGTTCTGGTTTTCTCTTGTCTTTTTATGGCTTTCTTTATGTCTGACTACGAGAAAACAATCCGTTCTAGAGCTATTAAGACGTATTTTATTTCTTCTTGTTTTGTATCCGGTTCTCTTAGGTGGAGAGATCTTGATATTAAGTGTGTTCACTACTGCCTATTTTTGAGAAGGATGGTGATGCGTCAGTAGGTGTGGGTTTTCGATACACACTGAAACCCAGGATATCGGAGTTTTCTAGTTAGTAGCAGGAAGTTTCTTATCTTGCTCGATTTCTAGCGGGAATTGGATTCTATGGTGGATATTGTTTAAGAATTCGAAGAAATCGTCTAGGTGTTCTTTTCCGTATGGAAATGTCATCCATATAGCGTTTCCAAAATTTCGGTTTTAAAGATGTTTTTGCAATGCCTCTTATTCGAAATATATCATAAAAAGGCAAGCTATAACTGGTGAAAAAGAGGACCCCATAGATGCGCGTCTGTAATATTTGATTATTGAACACAAAATATGTTTTTTAGACAGTGTTCTGCAAGTTCAATTGTGTAAGCTGGAAAATCTTCGTTCATGGCAATTTTCACTAAATGATATGGTAAATGGTATGCTTGGATATAATGATTTTATGTCGAGACTTGCTAAAATGTCGTTTTCCTCAACATGAATATTTTTGATCATTTTGGTCAGATGTTTGGAGTTTTTCACGAAGGAATCTGTCAGTTCGACTCTTGGTTGCATTGTACTTGCTAAATATTTTTCCAGTCTTTCTGTTAGAGATCCCACGATACTCACTATTGGGCTGAAAGGTTCATTTGTTTTATGTATTTTTGAGAGGCCATACAGTTCTGGACTTCTTGATTTTTCTCTTGGTATTATAGATTTTTCCATTTCTGAGTCTAGTTTTGAGGCTTTGATCTTGGCTTTTGTAGTTTTTAAGGTATGTTGTTGAATCTATGTGTGTTTGTTTGTAAGGGTCGTCTTTGAGGATTTCTGACATTTTTTGCATATATTCGTTGGTGTTCATGACAACTGCGACATTTCCCTTATCTGCCAGTACTATTGTTATTTCCTTATTCTTCCTTAAAGATGAGAGGGCTTGATGTTTAGCTCGCGTTAAGTTTGAGTTAGAGAGCTTGATTTCAGAATTTGAGTTACGTCGTGTCTAACTTGTTCAACATTTGTTTCTGAGATGTTCTCTAGGGTAGCTTCTATATTCGAAATTATCTCTTCCAAGGGGACTGTTTTTGGCGTTGCGGCAAAATTAAAGCATTTAGAAAGAACTAATTTCTCGGGTTCCGATAGTTGGTGATGTTATGAACAACTTTATTGCAGTCCAGTGTTTGCTGTGTGTGTTGAGTATCGTGTTGTTTTAGTGCCTCAAATTTCTGCCGTTGTTTTGTTATTTTTAGCTGGGTGTCTGATTCCGTTCGCCAACAGGATACTTTTTCTATGTCATTCCATAGGAGATGATGCATTCTGTGGATTAAATCTAGGTGAAGACCGTAAAATTCTGTTTCAGTCCTTGATAGGACTCTTCGTTTTTCTCGGATTTGTTCTCGAAGGAGAATTTTTCCGGCGGTCTTAAGGATCGAAACAGTTCTTGTGATTTTTAGATGGTACGAGAGTGAGTTCTAGATTTTTGTTACGGCATTATATTAGGAAAGTGATATCGCAGGGGAGGGCTGATTTTTTGGATCTCAGTTTCTCGAAACGTTTAACACGGATGGTGGAAAGAATGGTTGGGTTATTTCTGGTTTCAATCCGTTACTTCAAGAAATCGTTTTCAAGACGGTTCGCCAGAATCTCATTTGGTATTTTCAAGTATGATTCGTCTCGTTACTCGCTGGTTGTCACTGTTCAATTTTTCGCTTAAATTCACTACGGCTAATTCAGTTATTTTAATCTTATTTTTGCAAATACTCTCGTTACGGGCAACACAAGTACAGTTTTAATTAGTTTTTTTTTTCAAGTTTGACCATTATTTCGTATTTCACTAAACTGTGCTTAGGTATTTTCTTATCGATGCTAAACTTTTTTTTTCAGATAGACCTCGTTTTTTTCGGTCCACTACCATTTGAGTAAAATTATATGTATGTTGGGTTGCAGGAAATTTATTCCTTTATTCGAAACGTATTGAAGAAATACATTTAAAAAGTACTACTGAGATACTTATTTATTTTTGTTTTGAGTGGAAAATGCTAATGATTAACAAATTGGCTTAAGTAACAAATGCATTTCAGCCGACTGTTGTTTTGAGCTGTCATTTCTTTCACACGTGGCAATTGAACTCGCCTAATGGAAGCCGACTAGTGCGCAAGCTAGGCCATGGTTACAAATGGAGGCTTTGATTTTCAATTTTTCCTGATTTGATTCGACCGAAGCAGCTGCAGACTTCCATTTCAAATTTTATTTACCAATTTCTTTGGGATTCTGAGGTGGACAGTCGTTTATTATCCTGGTAATTTTGTTTTTGGAGTACCGTATCTTTTGCCTGGTTGGCAATTATGATTTTTGTTTACCCGGATGAACCTAAAAACAAGGATTTTGGGCACTTTGCACGTGTCATGGAAGGAATTCTGTTAGACACCTCAGACATCGGAGTCTACCCTACTGGTTATCTCATTACGTAGTCTACCCTACGGGTTTGAACTGATAACTGCTGTACACCTTACAGGTTAAAACATAACAGCTGTCCTGTGATTACGTCAGAGCCTACACCGTAGCCGAGAGATTAAATAACTAGCAGACTGACCATTTCTCAAACAAACCTTGAATTACTTTTATATATTTATTTAAGGATCTTATTCTTAATTAGTATTAGTCGTTGTGCAACAAGCATATATCTATGATTATAGAATGAACAGGTTTGCTTTAGGCGGTATTGTGTATTAATGTAATTGGATTTATTTATTTTTTCGTTAAACTTTCCTAACAACTTCACATTTTAAATTTTAATTAAAGATTTTTATTATAACTATTTCCATCGAGTTTTATTTGTCCCACGTGCTACTTGCGTTTGAATCTTTTTTTTATTGTGAAAAGCTAATTTTAAAGAGAAAGCTAGTTCCAAACAACATCGTGGAAGGCTTCTGTGTTCGGCCTGGCTCCGATGCAGTGGCACCCTGAATAACCCACCGCTACTCTCCGGCATAGGGGTTAGTTTGGCATTTTTGATCGCTGGTACTGCTGCCAGCTTTGCACTGTACTCTAGTGATTTGATGCAACAGATCAATATTTGTTTTTTTTCAATATCTTGCGAGGTATTGCGCCTTCTCTTTTTAAAAATCAGTATAGCATGGTCTTCTTGTCTTTCGAGTTTTCTGTTTCGGAAATTGCTGTTTTCTTGACCGCTATGTCCCATTCGTGAGTTTTCTTCACCAGGTTGTAGATTAGTTTAGTTAAATTTCTGAATTAAAGCTTGTACTGGAGATTCAATATGTGAAAATTGCTTTTGGTTAATGTAGAGCTTATGCTGCTTCTTTTGGTCAAGCTCGACCCCCGTAGGGATCGCGGAAGTCACACCAAAACCACCCGGATTGCCTGAATTGCTGCCCGCCTCATTTGATCGCAGAAATGAAGGGTGATGATAGTGGGATTTGAACATGATTTCGCGTGAGAATAAAATTCTATGTTAATTCTGAAACGAATTGTAAGATATTCTTACGGCGGGCTGATAATCCAGACAGGTAGATTATTCAGAGAAAAATTGACTTTGAAAGAATTTTGTTTATGGCTATACTAAATCGGATGTACATAAGTCTTTATTTTTGTTCAATGAATTAATATACGGGAGGGCTAACTTTAGAAGAAGCTAAAAAAAAATAAGATCTTCAGAAAAGATGTCTTTTTATTTATTTATTTTTTTTTTTTTTTAATGCGACGTCCCATTTCAATCATCTTTGGTTTTCCGAGTGACCTCTATCCGTCCACTTCGGAAACACCAGGTTTTCGGTATCTAAATGCACGAGAAGCTGAAAAGTCTTTCTTTGCAGCTAGGTTTTCGAAAACTACGCGTATTCGTACATCGTAAACGTTAACGATGAATTTTGATCCCAAAATTATCCGTTCAGATCTGAATTTCGCGATCTTTATTGAACAGAAGAATGCCAAGTGTGGTTCCCCCCTGATATCGAGCTTTCTCGAATACCAGAGTTCGCCACTAAAGATTCTTCTTTTCTTGGCACGAATTTCTTTTATTTGAATCCTTAAATGCATATTTAAGACACTTAAGGAACCTGAGTTCTTATTAATCCGTCGTAAACAGAGCGACCACCCCGTTGCACTAGCATAAGCAGCTTAGTGTTCCTCTTGGGGTTTGAAAGGGGCTATCCAGGCTAATCTCTAATACTTCAATTCCTTACTCGCGTGTTGAGTATTCCCGAATTCTTCTGGGGAGGAAAGCGAACGATAATTTCTTTCGAAGTTACCGAGGCCATGGTCTTCCTATTGAAAATTTCCCGTACCGTTGAATGAGTACTGAGATCGGGCTTCGATCAATCAGTAGATGTCAGGATCATACGATCATACTGTCATTCACAGCGTCCTGAATTTATTTTATAATTTCGGGAAACTACACCCAGTCTCTTAATAAATCCCTCCTCGGATTTATCAAATAACCAATAGGAACGTGCTTCATCTTATAGAAACTATTTGTCCTGTTTTTCCGTTCTATCAGTTCATTTCGAATATTTTCCGGGAATGAAATAAAAATATTTGCGTCTGTCAACCCCTCTCCCACTGACGATAAACAACATTCAAGCAAATTTATTGCTGTTTAAATCTACTTATGATCGAAGGATTTAACAATAAAATATACTGGGTATGTATGTTGACAAATATCTTTAATTATAAGAATTATTTCATTAAAAATAATTTTAAAACAAATTTTTAATCCAATTATATTATAAGCTATTGGCTAAGAAACTAGGGATACCAGATTGAAAACGCAAAAAATTAGTCTGTTTTGTTTTGCTTTTGATTCTTAGGAAAATTAAAGATAAAAATTTAGAGCTTTAGAATAGTTGTCTCTTGAGAATAAAATTTTTATAAAAAAAATTGAACCAACTTATAAAAGTGCGCTAAAAACTGAAAAATAACTAGAAATGTTTATATGAAATTGAAATTTTTGAAGTCGGCACCAAACTAATACGTGACAAAATGTAATTCGCATAAACAGATTAAAAATACTTTATTTGTAATTGCTTTCTTACTATAATTTGTATATATTAATAGTAATTTATTTCATTTAGAAATAATTTGGCGCCGACTTCAAAAATTTCAATTTCATATAAAAATTTATAGTTATTTTTCACTTTTTAGCGCACTTTTAGAAGTCGGTTCAATTATTTTACAAAAATTTTATTTTTCGATTTTTAGTTCTGAATTCATTATGATACTTATAAATTATTTGAACTAAGTACTAATCGAGATTAGTGTACCTCGCAATGACTCCAAGGTTGCAAAAAAGTACCCATTTTATCCATAATTGTAAATCACTCTAAAATGAACCACTAAAAATTCTTTGATTCTTAGACTTCTCCAAATACCAATGAAACTGTGTCAAA
The DNA here is from genome assembly GCA_034092305.1 of Diaprepes abbreviatus. Lineage (NCBI taxonomy): Eukaryota > Metazoa > Arthropoda > Insecta > Coleoptera > Curculionidae > Diaprepes > Diaprepes abbreviatus. The sequence goes on from JASJET010000031.1 coordinate 11,042,065, forward strand.
CGAATATTTAGTCTGTCATAGTAAATCCACTATCTTAAACTTCAAATTAATTTTAGATTGGTAATAAAGGGCCCAAAAACCTTCCAATATCGATATTTAAAGAATTTGAGACGTAAGTTTCTTAGCCCGAGATATTTTATGTTGCATATTGAATTTGTATACGCCCCAAGAACCTCGCAATATCAATTTTAAATGGAACAGGAAAATGTAAAATTTTTATTCCCTCATATTGTATCTTATCAGCCTAATAGTTGTAAAAAATGAACTTCATATTCGTAATACGCCACCCCCAACCCCCTAATACCAAATCTGAAAAAATGCGAATAACGTAAAATTTTCAATCCACCATATTGGATCCGCCATATTGAATTTAAAAAAAATTATTTTAACGTCTTAATCTAATCTAAATCTAAACTCTTCAAAGCCCCCTAGTACCAATTTTAGATGAAATCCAGAAATTTAAAATTTCTAGACGGTCATATTGCATCTGACATATTAGATTTTCTTAAAATAATTTTATATTCGCTATTTACATCCTCAAAAACGATTCGGTTCTACATTTGAACAAAATCGAAAAATGTAAAATTCTTAGTCAGCTATATTGCGTTCGCCATACTGAATCCAGAAAAAATACTATTAAATTCATAATTTACACCCTCAAGAGACCTCTATATCAATTTTGGAGAAAGTCAAAAAATGTAAAATTTTTAGGACACCATACTGAATCCGCCAGATTGAGTTTTTCAAAAAATATTTTAATTTCGTAATTAACAATAACAAAAATCCACCAATACTGACTTTAGACAAAATCGAGAGATATAGAATCTTTAATCCTCCATCTTAGATACGCCATATTTTTTTTTTAAATAATATCAAAATTCGTAATGTGCTATCATATCAATTTTGAAAAAATCGGACAAAATTAATTTTTTATCCACCATATTGGATACGCCATATTGAATTTTTTAAAAGTAATTTTAGATTCGTCATGTGACCCCGAAAACTCTCCCGTACCATTTTTGGTGAAAATCGGACAAAATTGAATTTTTTGTACGCCATATTGGATCCGCTAAATTGTTTTTTTTTTAATAATTTCAGATTCGTTATGTGAGGCCCCGAAAACTCCCCCGTACCAATTTTGGAGAAAATCGGACAAAATCGATTTTTTTGTCCGCCATATTGGATCCGCCATATTGATTTTTTTAAAAATGTTTTGAATTCGTTATGTGCAACCACGAAAACTCCCCCATGCCAATTTTGAAGAAAATCGGACAAAATTTTTTTTGTCCGCCATATTGGATTCGCCATTATGAATTTTTTAAAAATAATTTCAGTTTCGTTGGGTACAACCCCGAAAATTCCTCCATACCAATTTTGGAGAAAATCGGACAAAATTAATTTTTTTGGCCGCCATATTGTATAAGCGCCATCTTGGATTTTACTGCACCAATTGCGTCCAAAAAAATCTGGGACCACCGCACCAACTTCCTGAATATAACGTAAAAAATTTCATTCAAATCGGTGCAGTCGTTCCGGAGTAATCGGTGTACATGCATAAAAAAATACATAGTCGACGAATTGAGTACCTCCTTTTAGAAGTCGGTTAATAAAGAATATTTTGGTTTTTTACCAATTTCACCATAAAAGAAAACGATTTCGTATTTCTGTATTCTGAAGATTTAAAACTTGCTTGACCCTTTGTTCCATTTATTAAATTAAACCTTTTACTCTCAACTTAGATAGACCAGTTTTGCAGTTAAATCACGTTAGTGCATTAGGAGATTCGATTTTTGTCTAGTCACTTTAAATGTCAGCACCACTCAACAAACAATCATATATTGTTAAAATTATTATTAGGAAATATTCGATTTCTTGACGGTTATCATATCTATCAGACGACAGGTGAAATGCAGTTAAATCAACTTAAGCAATATTTTTATATATTTATTTTAATAGGTGGAGTGGTTAAACTGCTAAACTGTAATTTCAGAAAAGAAAACAATGCATTTAAAAAAAAAGGAAGTATTAAAGTAAACATAATTTGAGAACTTGTTTGTGAATTGTTTCATTATTTAGTTTTCCTTAATTTTTAAAAAATAGATAGTTTACTTATCAATATCTACTTGTGTATATTTAAAAATTTATTCAAGGAATAATAGCAGTATTTAGAATTTTTATACGAATCTTATCTATCATGCAAGTAATAAGCATTTTTGAAACGAACTTAAATAGAGATGTTAATGTGCAAATCTTCATTGTTAGCGGTTCGGTAAAAAAGTAAACGATTTTTTATTCTTGTATTTATAAGGTCCAAGGTTTGGTTGACTTTATGTTGAACTTGTAAATTTACTTTTACCCCCTAATTCTAACACGGACTAATTTAAAAAGTGGTCTAAGTTGGCAGTAAAGAGTTTAAATTGACAAGAGCAATAATAAGTCACAAAATTTATTAAAAAAAGTTTCTCCTGAACTGAAATCATACATACGTTTTTTTTAATTAAAAACAACGGGTCTTTTATTTTTATTTACATGTATGTGGTCTCGGAAATCAGTTCTAAAACAAATTTAAATAGTTGATCGATATAACAACTATTAATGAAATTATTCATAAAACATGGCAGTGCATGTTGTTGTACTTAGAATCGCTATACATGCTGAAAAAAAGGAATATTGCAAAAGAGTTTTTTCAACTTAAAGTATTTTCTCAACTGTGTTGCGCTCTGGGCAAAAAACATACCAGAATAGGAATATCTGAGAACACCGGATTAGAATCACTTAATTTTTTATATTCTTTAGCATTATTGGGCATTGCCGACGTAGATAATTTATATCAGTACATGTGTCTCAAACAATGACTCCACTGTACTTACAAGTTCAAATTTTGGCAAAAAGCTATTGAACAGTCAATTAGAAATTCTGGCCCCGGAAGGAATACATTCAAAATTTTGGCAAATAAAAGGCAAACTTTACATAGGAATTTAGATAATAATGCTGAATTATATACAACTAAGAAAAAATGAAGGGGCATATTTCACGAAGAAATAACGCAATATCAATTTGAAAACGTTAATCCGTCAAGAACCCATCATAGTAATAACGAAATGGCAATTAGAAATATGTTTGCAGAATCATTTACTTCGCTGACTGGTGCCCCAAGCTGGGGCAAAATTGTTTAATCTATAATTTATTTGACTGTTGTAACATAACAGGGTACAAAAATTAAGATTTCAGTAAGAAATAAATAAATACAGAAATAGTTCTGTCGTGTTTAATTAATTTGTTTTTAAATTAAGTTAACATAGAAAAAGTGTTTTGGTAAAAATTAAAAATTAATTTTTCGATACATTAAAACTTTTCTTTCCTAAACTATGTTCTAGTTTTATCGTCCAAAACAAACCACCCACTAAATTTCAAAACGTTAGTAGTTTTTGTTTACTTAATTTTTTTACAATTCCTAACTACTATTAAAATGTTGTTTATTATTAATTCTCTGGTAAAGCTCTTTTTATAACACAGTTATACCCAACGATTGATGAATATCGTTAGTTTATAAATCGTGTTCCAATAGAAACGCTTTAATCAAAACTCTTAATTCAATAATGGCTAAACTGGTTAGTAATCATAGGGGAACTGTGAAGAATAATTTGTTTACCTACCAATTTTGTTTTAGAATTTTAAAATAAATCTATTAGAAAGCTGGAATATTAAATAGCATCAAAGGTAAAGCAGATGGATTTTAATAAAAAAAAAATATTTTCAAATTTACATTTTGTCATCACTCGAATCGATTCTATAATAAAACCTGAAGTGTTTACGAAAATAAACGAAGATAGTAATAAAAAATCGTCATTGCTAGGATTGCCAGAACAATTTAACATAGCAGCAAATAATTACACCCTATTTAAAGACCCGGCGGTACTCCATGATAGGATTTATTGACATTCGACATTTTAAGAAACATTTAAATTAAACTGATTTATTCAAGCCAAATATATTTTTTCAGCGGTTTTCATATTTAATTCATCTTTCAAGCTGTCTTCTCGACTTTCATTAATGTTAAAGGGGAACAAAAAAGTTTCAACGTCTACTCCTAAATTAACAAATAAGACATAACAGAAAAATCATCTACAGCAGGTTTTTCTTAAAATCTCTATAACCAGATTCCTTATTAATCAATCAAGTCTTAGCACTACTGACAGATAATTTTATGAATTATGTTACTAAATTTTTTAAACTGATTTTTGTCCAGAAAACACTTTGTAACTTACAAATTTTTGTTGTTTGTGAATATATTGTGGTCATTAAGTTTCTACACAATGTTCGTAAGAACGCAATGAGGTTAGAAATATTGATCATAGGGTCAAGTATTTGAATTAAGAAGGTTTTTAAAGAACTATTAATGTTTTACTATTTTGGATATTTACCACTGGTTTATTTTATATCATAAATTTTTATAAACAAAACATTTTACCAAGAAATAGACAAAAACAAAGGGTATATTTTAAATTTTGAGGAACTAGAAAAATTTACAGAGGATAAAAAATTATTGATGTCTCTGTAAGCTTGTTTGGAGGCATTTCTTGTCGACAAGTAATCATCGGAGATAATTTAAACAAAAATTACTGCAACGATAAACATTGTCTACAGATAATATTTAGTAGTATTGTTAAATTAGTACTTTTAAGAATTAGAAACATAAAAATTGATTAAACTGGACGATAAACGTAAACAAATAAGGATGAATTTGTTCATTCATAGTCCATTTCAGTGGTAAGAGAGTTGCTATATACAATCTAGAGTGTCTAATTTAGGGTATAACAGATTACAGTTGGCTAAATACTTAACCAAACTAACTAACCGTCACCAAAAAATTTTACTGTTAGATTAATTATTTTAATAGTTGATAAAATGAATTTGAAATATATTAATATCATCATGATATCATAGAATTTAGGCAGTTGGAACATTTAAACCTCGATTATTTTAATCTAGATTGACAAGCTACTATCTTAAATGTGAATTTAAAAAAAAGTTCATACCTACTACCAATCTTTCATCACTTGGTACATCATTAAACAGCTTTTTAAAATCCTCAGTGCGAGATTTATAAGTGGGGTACAAAGAATTAAACCAGGAGGATTTTTTCTTACTACGACCGTCTTTTCTGTCTCTTGTAGGAATAATATCGCTCTTTAAATCACTTTGGGGCAATGGCTCAGGGTTACTGGTATTGCTTAAGCGACTAGTTGAACTTTCTTGGCTCTAGAAAAAACATTACAATTTAGTAGCTTTATTTGAATAATAGTTAAATGATGTTTAACCATTATCCCATACAATTAAAATTGCCGATATATAAAATTTTTACCATAATCCAATGTAATTGAAAAATCTGTAATTCGCCGGAAATATTTTCGAAAGAAATTATACGGGAACACGAACTCTTTCATTTCTTCATTCGGAAAAGAAGTCATTTTGTTTGTAAAATAATGTATCAAATAATATAATAAATATGAAATCACAGTAATTTCTACCTTATAGTATCTTAAAAGTATAAAAATTTTTTTAAGAATTATTCAACTGAAAAAAAGTAAAAATTAAAATTCGGTCAAAAGACTATTTTTATAAATATAATTTATAATTTTTCAGCGGTAGATGCTCCTTAATCTAATGCCATTTGAAAGGGCCCACAGAACCTTACGAAAAGTAGTCAAGATCAAATAGGTCAAAAATTAGACATAAATTAGGTTTTGGCTTTTTGATCGAACGTTCATGTTCGATCACTTACAGTAAGTGATCGACCATGAAGTCTCGAGGTAGTAAATAAAACTTAATCTAAAAGCAAATAATAAAAAAAATGTTTTTGAAAAAGCCTGCTACGATGGCCGAAACGTTAAACAGCCTTTGATGTCGCAATAGAAGTAAAAATTTATACCCAAGAAATTATATTAACATCTCAACTGGCATTTTCAAGTGATGCTTCCTCGACAGCTGCTCAACTTGGAATGAGCATGCTGGTCCAGTGTCTGCCTTTTTATAGTTTGGCGCTTGCGCAAGTTATAACTTGGTTCTGCCTGGTTGGTTTCCTTGCTTCCCTAGGTCTGGGCCCCCTTTCCGCTCGCTGTCCTGTTTCTCTGGTGTGTTGTTTTTGTTTGAGTTTTGATTAGGGTTTTCCATGTATTTGAGATTTTTTGTGCATCATCTGTCTTGTTAAGGTTTTTAGTAATTTCTATTTCGAGAGCTTCTCTGATGATGCGGGCTCTATAGTGCTTTATGCATGCGATCTGTTTGGTTTTCACGGAATTTATAATATGTCCTGTCTCCTGATAACGTTAGAATAAAGCTGATGTGGTTTGCTTATTTTTATGCTATTTATATGTTCTTGGACTCTGGTAGAGATTCTTCTGTTCGTTTGGCCGATGTATTCTTTTTCACAGTCTCTACATGGGATGCTGTAAACTCATATGGCCACACGCAAGGTCCAACCTAGACATATTTTTAGATGAACTAAACACCATTCATCACCGCATACAGTTCACATTGGAGGTCGAGGTCAACAAGTAGCTACCTTTCCTTGATCTTCTAATAACCAAAAAAGACGACCTAAGTATCGATTATACGGTCTATAGAAAACCCACACACACACACACAAACAGACACCTGAACGCCGAATCTCACCACCATCCATCACAGCTACAATCAGTCGCCAACACATTGATCTCCAGATCCTTGCGACTGACCAAACCCACGAACCGCCAAGAAGAACTCAACAACATCACAGCGACTCTAGAACAAAGCAACTACAAAGAACACAATATCAAAAAAGGCCATAAAACGAAACACAAATACAATAGTAGAGAATACAGAAGATGACAAATCCAAACCAAAACCACACTGCCATACATAAAAGGTGTAACAGACATAATTGGAAGAATTCTGAGGAAGCATGACATCTGCACAATTTATAACCCACAAACAACAATATACAAATTATTGGGCAATCCTAAAAACAAAATACTATTGGTAAACCAAGGAGTATACAACATTCCATGTAGAGACTATGAAACGAACAGAAGAATCTCTACCAGAGTCCAAGAACATGAAAATAGCATAAATAATAAGCAAAGCTTCCCTCTCGTCCACGATATATATATATATATATATATATATATATATATATATATATATATATATATATATATATATATATATATATCACAAACATACAAATTCCGACAATCAATTGTACACGCTTTTGAAAACCAACTTTAATAAATTTAGTCACCCTAAAACCTGTTTTCATTTGTGCGTCCAAACACACACGCACAAAGCTACTTTCAGGATGAAAGAAAATTCCAGATGGCGGATCTAATATGGTGCCAGAAAAAATTTAAAATCTATATACACCCTCCAAAAGCACCTGCCATGGTCCAATTCAGCATCAAAATGGTTTCAAAGAGAGTTTCGAAAAGTGGTTCTTTTCTTTCTGGGAAAGGATTTTAATATTTAAGATGGCGGATCCAAGATGGAGCTGGAAAAGTCTTAAGACCTCTCTGCATCTCAAGGTCACTTTTTATTAACCGTGTCAGCATCGAAATAATTTTGTAGACCTGTAAAAATGATATTGAAAGGTAGACCCTGTCTTTTTTGGAGGAAAGAATTTCATTATTCAAGATGGTGGATCCAATAAGGCGCGCAAAACAGTCTTAAAACCACTTTGTTAAAGTTGCTCATTCCAATATCCGAAATGGATTAGTCCTCATTATATCAAAATCATATATTTATAATTTATTTAAACAATTATGCGTATCGAACGAACATCAATATTGGACTTAGCTCATAACCTCGGTGCCGTAAGAGCTTTAAGTTTACTAATTTTTTTCAGTTTATTTTCAGAAAGTAAGATAAAGTCATGTTCAGTAGTAGTGATGATTTTAAAGATTTTCATACTTTCTTTCACGATAGTGCAAAAATGTTATTGTTTCAAGTTTTTTGGCTGCTCACTTGAAAAGTGATTTGATGTCAATATGGCATCATTAGGCTCAGCTTAAAGCCTCGGCTGCCTTACACTGTTAAATTACTGCAATAACATCACACGCTCCTTTGTCGTTCGCTGTGGCATAGGAGTATAATTGTACTATAATTCGAAAATTTTCTTTATGACATACAAAATTACTTATTTGATATCTATCTGAATAATGCTGATACCTATCTTTATAACGCTTTTGAAACAGGTATTGCCAAAATAGTTTCTGATTTTTTCAAATTTCCTGCTTTTTTAACATTTCTTAGAGAAGTTTTAAATCCATTGTCTACTTTATGGATACTTCAACACACTACAGCTATAGAAATAATCATTATACGTTTTAACTGTTAACAACCGTTAATAGACAAATTAGAAAATAGATCGGCCACCACTATATGAATTGCCAGATTGTGAATGAATGTTTGATAGAAAACTGTTCTCAGCGAACTGCTCCGAGAAGAAGTCGCGAAAATAACTTACTGTTGTTGATTGATTTTGATGCTAAAATGCCATATTTAAAGACCCTATTTGAAATTGTTTTGGCTTCAGAACGGCTTATAATCAGTGACTTTGGGAGTGCAGAGAGGTTTTAAGCCCTTTTTGGATGTCATACTGGAGCCACCATCTTTGATCTTTTGAAAAGGCCACTCGACATATGAATGTTTAACATTTTGAGTGCACATGTGTTCCCTATTGTTGCTTCTATTTTTAAACAGGGTATGGGTGCAGTTGGTGTAGAACGCCCCTTTTATATAATAAAAAGGGTAAAAAAAAACTATAACCCTCTAGTATTGCTTCTTTTAAGTAATAGTTTTACACACAAAAATTTTACGAGGTAATTTTCCTTATTTTAGCCTAACCGTAACTGATGAAGACTATATAATAGTCGAAACGTCTTATTATGTGTTTTATGTTTATTAAATGAGTTCATAACATCTTGACGTATCAATGAACCTCATTCCCAAGAAAACAAAAAACTAAGAATATGTTGCCAAGGTTCAAGAATCCTATAGTGAAAAATTTTCAAGATTATATATATATATATATATATATATATATATATATATATATATATATATATATATATATATGTAATCGAAGGTTTTCGGGCACCCCGTGTATGTGCTGAGTCCCTCTCAGGACTGTAAGGCAGCTGACGTTTCGGTGAAATCTCATTCACCATTTTCAAAGCTCACTGTACGGCGTCTACGAGCGAACTGATGCCTGCGACTCCGGTGTTGTCGGTACCGTGTGCACGTCGGACGTGTTCGTTTTCCGAATGGTTCCGGACCATCAGGTGGCTTAACCTGCTACGCGTCATCGGCCCTGTTGCCAGTGTTTGTGGTTGCGTTGCCGAGTTGTAATCTTTTTCGTTACTAAGTGGTACTGGTTGATGTTTTGTAAGCAGATTTTTCCAAGTATTAGGCACACGTTGGCTATCATCTCTGCTATTTAAGTTGTTAGGCCTTTTTGCAATTTCAATAGCATATAAACAAGTCGAGGGAGCCCCGATGGGATCGCCGCTATCTCCTGCACTCGCTAACTTATTTATGGAAGACTTTGAATCAAAAGCTTTGGAGACCTCTTCACATAAACCAAGACTGTGGCTACGTTACGTGGATGACACATTTCAATTTAGACGGCTTCCCTTATAACTCTTGTGGACAGGTTTTCACATCTTGACAGCATTTTTATTCCTGAGAAATTTATCTTATGTCCTGTGTTTAACCAGTGTTGGGCCAGTACAGAAGAAGTTGTTTTTTGCTTGATAGCGTTTATATATTCTTCTCTGGCCTACGTAAAATGAGCTGCATTCTCCGTATGAAATTTCATATGCTCCCTGGTTTTCTAGAGGGATTCTTTTTTTAGGTATTGGCAAGACATTTTTTACTGTACGGTCTGTGGTGAAAATGGTTTCAATGTTGTGTCTCCTGAGAATTCTTGCGATCTTGTCTGTGGTGCCTCTTACATAAGGAACAAAAGCCTTGGAGCTATTCTCTTGGTTTTCGCGATTTTTTGGGGCCACGTGTTTTTTAGAACCTTGTCTATATGTTCTTTTTTATAACCGTTCTTTGTTAGGGCTTCCTGCAGTATGTTCATCTCTTTGTGATAATTTTCTGGATCTGTAAGGGACTGCGATCGAAACGCAAGTGATTTCACTACTGCAAATAATTGGGCGGGGTGGTAATGTGAATCGGCGTTGAGGTACCTGTTGGTGTGAGTGGGCTTTCTGTAGACAGTGTGCGAAAGCAAGCCATCCTCTTTTCTTTTCAGTAGGATATCCAGAAACGGTAGTTCTCTTTCCTGTTCTGTCTCCATGGTGAATTTAATTTTGGGATGTATACTGTTTATGTGTTCCAGGAAACTTTTGAAATTTTCTTCCCCATGTTGCCAGATAACGAATGTGTCATCCACGTAACGTAGCCACAGTCTTGGTTTATGTGAAGAGGTCTCCAAAGCTTTTGATTCAAAGTCTTCCATAAATAAGTTAGCGAGTGCAGGAGATAGCGGCGATCCCATCGGGGCTCCCTCGACTTGTTTATATGCTATTGAAATTGCAAAAAGGCCTAACAACTTAAATAGCAGAGATGATAGCCAACGTGTGCCTAATACTTGGAAAAATCTGCTTACAAAACATCAACCAGTACCACTTAGTAACGAAAGAGACTACAACTCGGCAACGCAACCACAAACACTGGCAACAGGGCCGATGACGCGCAGCAGGTCACGCCACCTGATGGTCCGGAACCATTCGGAAAACGAACACGTCCGACGCGCACACGGTACCGACAACACCGGAGTCGCAGGCATCAGTTTAGTGTTGTAAATATTCGGATGATTTTGATATTCGAATAATACGGATGCGAATGAATGTAATATTCGGATTGTTTAACAATACGAATTGCGGAATGTTGACGAAACATTACGAATTAGTACGAATCGAACTGCTCGCGGCTCTAGATAGGGAATTGGACAACAGTGGTTTAGTAAAAATTTAGACATAGGCGTCGCGTCAAATTTTAAGTTTTACATCATGGGTCCCGCACAAAAATCAATTGTTTTTTTTTGTCAATTCATCAAATAGTAAATTTCCCCTATGTCGGTTGTGTAATCGAAAATTAAAATATTTAAAATACTATTGGTAATTTAAAAAAATATATATTTCTGAAATACGTCCACTTCTGTACCATGAAGAAATGAATAAAAAAATGTTACCGATGAGGCTCAAGTTCATATTTCAGGTCTTGTTAAACTCCAAGCAGTAAAAAATATCCCTGAAGTTTTTTTTACCAAGATGAGATTCCATGTATAAGCCAATCCACAGAAATAAAAAATAATCCTGGCTCTTTAATTCTTTTAACTATGAACGGATATATATTTTGTTTTAATTTCTTTAATAAAACTTTTTTGTATATATATATATATATATATATATATATATATATATATATATATATATATATATATATATATATATATATGTATATATACATGAATTTTTATTTTATAACTTTAAAATATATTTTTATGCTCTGCGTCATCAAAAGTACTTGCACCTAAAATAATAGAATAATAATCATCTCCAGCACTGGTGAACGAACAAGTGTATTGGATGCCGCAGCGTCCGTGACATCCGTTTCCATCGGACATTGTTCGTTATATAAAAAATCATCGGTATCATCACATTCCGTATGCCAAGGAAGTGTCTAAATTAATACGTATTAATTTACTATTCGAATATTGCTCGGTTATTTCAATACGTATTCCCACATCACCAGAAACAGTACGAACTAGTACGAATAAAACGAGCACCGTCCGTAGCGTTCGATCTTCGTTTTCTTGTCGCTCCGAAAACCAAGACATACTTATGCGTTACTACAAACGAAACAAGGATAAAATTATTCTTATTATGACACTATGTTTCCATTTATTTCAATAGAACCGAAGCACATCACATTCCGCATTCCGGATGCCAAAGAACTATTCGGTTTAATACGATTAAGTTACTATTCGAATTGTTCGGTTATTTTAATAGGTATTCTCACATCGCTACATCAGTTCGCTCGTAGACGCCATACAGTGAGCTTTGAAAATGGTGAATGAGATTTCACCGAAACGTCAGCTGCCTTACAGTCCTGAGAGGGACTCAGCACATACACGGGATTCCCGAAAACCTTCGATTACACATCACACCCGTGAGAATATCCGACATAACAATATATATATATATATATATATATATATATATATATATATATATATATATATATATATATATATATATATACACTGCGTGAGTCATTTTAACTGATTTTAGTGAACGCATTTTTGCAACAGCAGTGACCTTGGATTTGATGTTGAAATTTATTTTGATAGAAATAGGAAGCGGAGGAAATTCCGCATCCAATGGTATAAATAATAGGACGTTTAGATGTCATCTGGAGATTATTTGAAGGTCAATATTTTATTGATCTACTTAAAATATGCTGCTCACTTTTAACATCAAAAAATAGATTTTATTAATGCTAGTTCAAATAGTAAAAAGCAATTAAATAAAAGCCCATGTTCGAGGGCCACCTTTAAACGGCCTTAGCTTCCTTCTGACACATTTGCGAACCTAAGTTCTTATGAATTCTTTTTTTAATGTTTTCATATATACAATCTCCCTCCAAAGCATACGAACATAATTTCCGGACACCCTGTATATACTGTCTTGTCTTTAAGTAAGATGTGCTTTTTGTCGCAAAGCATATTGGAACACTGGGGATTAAATTTTAATAGATTTTTTTTGTATTTCATAAATTAGTAAACAAAATTTAATCGTAACAATTTCCGTTGAAAGGTTATACTAACAAGAAAGGTATCCGAGGCGTACATCGCTTTCTGATTTTGTTATGTTGTAGTACGTCAAAAATACATATGTATTTCTTACGTGGTAAATCGGCCATTTAAACAAGACAAAACCACCCCTAAAAATCTTACCAGAAAAATTGATGTTCTCTAATAGATCGAAAACTAATCTTTTTTAATTAAAATAGAGCAGTCACAGTGAACATTTTATCCATAGGGGTTCTCTACCACTATTACTTTTATGTCGCTTTAGGCTGAAATTGAATGTATTTCCTGAAATATACTAAATTTCCATTAAGGGTTGTTTACCTCTTCAAGTTCATTTTTACTCAAAACTCCGATACACCCTTATATGTGTATCATTTTAAACAATTTGTATACAATTTTGAAAATTGTATATCAAAAAATGTCTCCAAAAAAAATACATGTACCTCCAGAATAATAAGGGGATGAAAACGTCTATGGGTAAAAGTTACACTAGTGACTGCAGCTTTTATGACAAGAGATTTGGCTGGATTCATTAAAAAAGAACCGTTCGTCTTCGAGATACAATATCACAAAAAAATTTATTTTTCTGGAGGAAACTTTAACGGTAGTTTTATCCCCTTAAATGGGCGAATTAGCACGTAAGAAAAAGTACGTGTATAATGTGTCTCCAAAATTTTGAAACTGATGAAGTTAGAAGGCTTCCCCTCTACTTTAAATTTTTACGCTACTTAGTGTCTTTATATCGAACATTTTAATATACTATATTGTTCCGAACAGCCGATTTTTGAACACACTCTCTTATTTCAAAAGTTCTTTATTGTCAACTTCACAATTTCTGATAAGTTATATCAACGATGTCTCAAACTAAACTGTTCACGAAAGCCGATATGGACGCTTTATATACCCTTTTAGCCGATACCGCAAGATTCCCTAGTTTTCTTGAAGGATTTTCATACTACATGCTGTAATAAAAATAAGAAAAAGGAATCATTCGGCGATTCCTAGATCCTCTGTCATAGGCGTTTTATGTTTAAAATAAGGAAATAGAATTTTCTAAAAAGTTCCAGACCTTCTTTCATCGACGTCTCATGAGGAAATTAAAAAAAGGAAAATTAATTAAATAAATTATGAACTCGTAGAAAATAAACCTAAAACCCTACAAACTAGAAACACAAACTAATACTACGAAATATATACTGCTATAAAGTTTGTTACATTGTCCCCTTCCAAGTATTGATCGTCCCGATCAACCTTCTTAATCATGATAATGGGCTAATATGTCAAGGGGTACGACTTCCATCTTCGTATGAATTCGATACACTAGATTGTTTAGTCGGGTCACTACGTTGTACGGACCTTCTAAAGCTTTGGTGAACGCCCTTTGGTTCTTTTCGGATTATACAACCAAACATTTCCACCAACCATGAATCCACCAGTATTGGCTTTAAGGTCATAGCAGGTCTTCATTATGTCGCTTTCTATTTGTAGATGTAGCGTATCTTTTCAAGGATGACCTGGAAGACCTTCTTCTTCCGTAGTCTCTTTCGCGGTCGCGGTCCCTCTCGACGTACCTTCTGGAGGATGACCTGTAGGACGTTCTTCCGTAGTCCCTTTCGCGGTCCCGATCGCTCTCGACATACCTTCTCGAGGATAATCTATAGAACGGTCTTCTTCCTTAGCCCCTTTCGCGGTCATGGTCCCCCACATCTCGTTCTCCATGGTCGCAGCGAGTACTCCTATTTCTTATACAATGGTCTTCTTCTATCGCCTACCCCAGCAGTAAATTCCGGGCAATCTCGGTAGAAAAGACTGTTGTATTCACACTGGTAACAACGCATGTTGTGCGAATGGTACCGGCGATCCTGACTTCTTCTTGATCTGGCATAAGTCACTCTAATACGACAACCGGATACCTCAACTCCATCACAAGCCTTGACCGCAACTACAGCATCTTTTTTATCTTTGTAAACAGCAAATCCAAAACAGGGGATACTATTATTTAATCAGACTTCTTTAAGTTCATCATAAGGAGCAAAGACTTTCTTCAAGTCGCTCCTTCGAACTTCATCACTTATATTAGCAAAATGAAGCCGATACCCATCAGGATCTCTGTCAGAAACAGTACTGCAGGTACAGTGGTTTTGTACATGCCCCTTTTGGCCACACTTCCAATAACGAATCCTATTTCTGCTATAAAAGGTTGTGTTGACGTTGCCATGTGTTTTTCGTTTATTCAAAAATTGATGCAGCTCCCTCATTAACTTCATAAAAATTTCCTCGTTGGTCTTGCGATAATCCCGGGAAACGTAGACTCTTCTTATGATTCTTTCTTGATTCCTTGAAGTCTGTTTGACTATCTCAAACTGAAGGGCATAAGCGAGAGCATAGGAAATTTTCTTCAGTTGGACCATTCTTAGAGTTTGACTTATTTCTGAGTCGCGTAAACCTTCGATAAAACCGTTTACTGGTAACTCTTGATTTATTTCTTCCGGATTGAATTGGGTAAGTCCAATTTATTAGCCTCATTATATCCGCCTCATAATCTTGACGACTTTCGTTGTATTTTTATTTTCTTCCTTGGCGTTGGACCTTATAAACTTCTTGGACGTGTGCTTCCCCATAACGCATGTCCAGAAAAATAACAATTGTACTTCGCCATGTACGTCTTCTCTAATTTGCCAATGTACTTGTTGCATCTGTTGCTGGATTCCCATCACCTCATGTTGTATTTCTCAATGTACGTCATCCCTAATTTTGCTAATCTTCTGTTGCATTTCTTGTTCTATGCGCTTCATATCTTCTCGATTTTTTTTAATGTCTTCTTTCAGTTTTTGTTTCATTCTTCCTGACTTGCTTTAAGTTCCTGTCTCATGTCCTCCAGGCTTGTTTTTAGGTCTTGTTTTATACTTTCATGGTTTTCCTTAATGTCTTCTTGGCTTGCTTTTAGTGTCCTCAATTCTTGTTTCATATTATCTTGATTTTTCGTCATATCTTCTTTCAATTCTTATTTCATATTATCGTGTCTTTAACTGCTATGTCACATCGTCTTAGCTTGTTTTTAATTCCTGTTTCATATCGTCTTGGCTTGTTTTCAATGTCATCAATTCTTGTTTCTTATCATCTTGGCTTGTCTTCATATCTTGTATCATCATCAGAATCTGATTTAAACTAGTTTAAAGTTGTTCTTCCATTTTTGCTTTATGTTTTCTAGTTTCCACTAGCATACAATTTCAATTCATTTTTTTTATAATTTTCTAACTAGAACTTAGCCTCTTCTGAATTCGATACCACTTCTGACACCAATTTGTTCCGGACTGCCGATTTTCGTTCGTTTTCAAGATACAATATTACAAAAAAATGTATTTTTTTGGAGGAAACTTTAACGGTAGTTTTATCCCCTTAAATGTGCGAATTAGTACGTAAGAAAAAGTACGTGTATAATGCGTCTGCAAAATTTCAAAACTGATGAAGTTAGAAGACTTCTCCTATACTTAAAATTTTTACGCTACTTAGTGTCTAAATCGAACATTTTAATATAATATACCTCTTATTTCAAACGCTCTTTATTGTCAACTTCAATTCTAACACTTGTTAAATAATTCAATTTACTTCGACGACGTCTCTAATTTTCTAGGATTTCCATACTACATGGTGTAATAAAAATAAGAAAAAGGAATCGATAGAATATGATTACAAATGATACTTATAGTACCAGTAGGTTCATGAGCTGCACTGTGCATATAATAATTCCTTGGCCGAAGGCTGTGGATAGCTCTGGACTTGACAAGGGGGAGTCGTTTTGAAAACAAATGGCTCCATATATATATATATATATATATATATATATATATATATATATATATATATATATATATATATATATATATATATATGTATTTATTCAATTACCATCTTAAAAAATATTTTTTATAAAATTAAAAAAAATTCATATCAGAACATGTCTACAATTTAAAAAACAAACAACACATTAAAACACTATTCAAAATTTTAAAATATATATCATTTTATCAGTACGCGCCTTGACATTTTGTTTATTAATGGAGTGCGACTTTTACGTCGTCTATTCAGGTACTAAGGATACATGGAATGCGAACTTATTTTCTTTTTCATATTTGACAATACCCAACAGAACCGAAAAAACGCATACATTTAATTTTATGTTTAAGAGGATTTTCAGTTTTTGATGTTTATTAACAGGATCAAATACTTAATATTTTTGTTTAAATTAGGCTGGTGTAAATATGGCTCAACTTTCCTATATCCGTTCTGTCGTTAACAGTGTTTTTATCTTTTTTAATTTCTATCATTTCTTTTATCTGTAATTTGGTAATTCATATCTTTGTTTTTAATAATGGTACTGTTGTAATCAAAGGTATGTTTTTCGTCCTGTGTGTAGTTGTTTAACGCTGTTTAGGCGTTCTTTAGTAATTGGCTCGTCACGCCTATATATTTTTTGGAACAATTTGTGCAAGGGATCGAATATACTACATTTGATTTATTAAAGATTCATTCACCTTTAAAAAATACATTGATACGGTAAACCTATCCGAAAATTACAGGCTGATTTCGCCAAATATTATATATTTGTATACAAACATACCAAATCAACTTGTTCACACTATTTTAGCTGAAAAATAAATAAATAATAAATAAATGTTTTATTAACGGTTAAACCAGTTTAAAATTTACAACACTTTATAACTTACAAACAAGACTCCAAACAGATAAAAATACCAAACAATAAACACACGAATCCAAAGTATCCGTTAAACTACAGTATGCTCACAATTTAAGATCACACGAAGGACAGTGAGAAGTTAAAATTTGCACTATAAATATCGCTTTAAAAAACTTTTGAAACTATTTAAGGACATGTTAAAGATGTCCAGATCAACGTGATTACGAGATAACTTATTAGCTAAAATGCACATTCTATTTAGAAGTGCATAGGTGGAATAGTTGGTTCTATGAGTATCCACAGAGAACACTTCAACCCATCGACTATTTCTCTGAGACACATTGAAACCAATATTCATTAGTAATTCTGGAGAATCTATTATGCTATTAACGATTTTAAATAGATAAAGTAAGTCAATGAATTCTCTGCGATGTTCAAGAGGCTTCAAATTGAATTGGAGTAGTAAATGAGAGTAGTTGATATTTTCTTTAGGAACACTTAATTTATAAGCTACGAATCTTAAAAAGCGGTTCTGCATACTTTCTAGCTCTAGTTTGTGTACATTGTAGAAAGGTGACCATATTGGTGAGGCATACTCCAATACAGAACGCACAACACTGCAATAAACATTTTTAAGACAAATAATATTGTCACGCACAGTTTTGAGGTGTGACTAGGGACGTAGCATTTAGGAATTTGGCCTTCAGAGATTACACTCAAAATAAACTCTTTACTTCGGATTATATATAAAAAATAGTTTAATTAAAAATAAGCGACATTAACATTTTGGACTGTACATCATTATTACTAAATCTTTAACTTACATTAAGGCTATCTTCATCCTGGCAGTCTTCACGGGGGTTATCACTAGAGTTCTCTATTTGTCGACCTGCTCAGGACTGGGGCACGCTTGGGATTTTCGCTTCACTAACCTTAGGCCAATTAATTAATTCGCGATAGACTGGCTGTTCTGCATCAGATCAACTGACCCTTAAACTGATTGAACACGATTCAACCGATTGACCCGATTAAACCATGTCCCAAGCATGTCCGTCCTTTTTATCCTGTTTTCTTTTTTTCATCAAGTCAACGAATCGCCTTCTTACAATCTCGGTTCATCATGACCCGGAAAGCGACCTTGCTGACTTGGTGAATTTGCACGATCGACGGCCAGTAAATAAACATAACATTTCATAATTAAAAGGTTATAAAATTATAAGAGGTAACGCGATTGTTATTGTTTAACTTAAGATAAAAGATTTGTAAAATTAGAAAATGCCAATTTATGAAATATTATGTTTTATGTTTTTCCCTATGTGACACATTCCCCGGTCTTAGAGAGCTGGACCCCAGCAATGAATAGAAAAAAAGTAGAAATTGTAAAAAAATATGACTTAAAATTGAATAGAAACAAAAAATTCTACTTTTTTCCTATTTCATGACTCTCTGTTGACTAAACTAGGAAAAAACGAACTTAATTATACAAAAAAGTCATTTATAAGTTTTTTTAAGACTTCGCACCACTGCCTAAATCACTTTTTAAAAGTATGTCTGAAGGATGCTGTCGTGTCGCCTTGTACGGTGAGTCGAAAGAGTGGATACCATTTACGCTGATGTTGTAGTACTTCTTACTCCTACCGTTGGTCGGAACCCTCTGACGTCACACATCGTTTGTCCAGCTGACACGAATGACTTTTGACGTGCATAAGCCCCTGCATTGACTGCCCATACCTACAATGCACTCCATTCTCTGCCAAATTCCAGTAGCTAAGAGAGTGAGATTACATGTAACATGTTAGTCCTGTCTTAATTTTTCTTATTCTGTTGACTTCTGGTCTGGTAGTACAAGACACTGTAGCTGTAAGAGATGAGTGTTCATGGATGTGTAGGGATAGATGAAGTCGCAGCGGGGTCTGCCAACTGCGCTGGTATAGAGCTGCGTGCGTCATTAGAACTCGTGAACCATTTATTGGACTCGACATGCCTCCAGTTGTTGGGCAGCTAAGGTGAAAAGTCACTAAGTAAAAATTTAGTTTATTATTATGTATTATTTTATTTTCTAACTTTTCAACAATTTTGTCACATGATAAATTTACAATACATTAGTGGTTCTAAGGGACCTCTTTGATTTATACATGATGTGGTATTTTTTATACCAATTTAAAGTTATTAATTATCTGCGTAGGATTTTGAGATGCACTTGAAAAACCATCTATCGATTGTATGCCCCTATTTCCTACCTACGCCAAAAAAAAATGTAACAATTCTAGATACCTAATTTATTATTATATATATTTACGTATTATTAACGTATTCAATATTTATTGTACAAGAAATATTTTGTATGCATTTATATATGCGTACCTTATTTTGGTACTGTCCTAGGACTCTAGAGTTTATGTAATTTACAACGATATTTATCCAATAACTTTTTTCAAGGTACCGTAAGTTTTGGCTTAAATAACAAAGTAAAAATACATTCTAAAATGTAACCAAGTTTTACAAGACAGCTTGGGCATACTATGTGTCTTGTTACTTGAGAATATTATTTTTTTTTATAAAACTTGTATGCATGCAGTAGTTCTTATATCGTACAATCTGTATTCTCCCCGTAACATAGCTTCGCATGCATCCACGAAAGGAGAGGATCTTAAATACTAATAGGTTTCAGTTTAGTTAAAAGACAAGTATGATTCGCTGTGTCAAACGCCTTGGAAAAATCAGTATATATAGCATCAACTTAGCAACGATCCTCCAAAGCACATAACAAAAAGTCAACATAAATCAAAAGATTTGTAACTGTGGACATCCCCTTACAGAAACCACGTTGTTCCGGAACTATAGAATTTCCAAAAACAGTTGTTAATTCATCAGTTAAAAGAGAATCGAATACTTTTGAAAGTACGGAACATTTGGCAATTGGCCTATAATTTTCTATATGTACTCTATTTGAATTCTTATAAATAGAATATACATAACCTCCCTTCCACTCATCACGAAAAATCCCACTTTGAAGGGACAAATTATATAATTCGCTCAAAATAAGTGAAAAAATACATTGTCATTGTTTTAAAAAGAACACTGTTATATTATCAGGACTAGAGCCTAAGTTGTTCTTTAATGGGTTTATCTTATTAAAAATATCAGTGGGTGAAAATGTACAGACTGAAAAATTTATATTAGTCACAATGAAAATTAAAAGCTGCCCCAGGATCGTAATTATATATATATATATATATATATATATATATATATATATATATATATATATATATATATATATATATATATATATATATGATCGGCAAATAAGTTCACTAGCGAATTTGGATCGGCACTAGTTGTATCATTATGTGACATTGTACCCGGAAGAGTGTAACAACCTTTCTTCTTTTTTACATACTTCCAAAACTCTTTCTTATCACCACCACCCAATAACTTTTGCAGGGAAGAAATGTATTCTGCATAATTCAACCTAGATACGATCTTACATTGCGACCTTAAGTTTCAGAATAAAACATAATCAGTTTTAGGAGTTACTAGTCTTAAATCGTTTATGAGCAATCTTTTTATTAAATATCAATTCTTTAAGCTCAGAACTAAACCAGTTAAGAAATTAGGATTTTTTGATAACAATTTGGGAACAAAACATTCAAAAACACAATTTACATACTGATAAAAATAGTCTACAGCAATATTTATATCTAAGTCCTGAAATAGTAGTTCCCAGGAAATCCCACCCAAAAAATTATTAATAATTTGCATTTTTAAAGTCATAATAAAAATTATCATAGTCCAATAAATCTTGTCCATTGGCATAATCCGCTTGAAACGCAAGGCAGGGTGATAACTATCACAGGGTACCAGAGGGTCCGGTACTAACTGAACTAACGTATTACAGTTATTAAAGATTAAATCAAGAAAATTGCCATTACAGTTGGCGATTATATTTGTTTGATAAAGATTATAAAAAGCAGTCAAATCACTCGAGACCTGAGCATGATTAGTAGTATTACCCAGACGCTTATTTTCATAATCATCATTCAGAAAGAAACATACATCACTTTCAAAAAATAATTTTATGGATGCTGTTGATTTCGTTCTAAACACAAAATACGAAAACACCTTTTACAAACAACTTGATGGATGTGCTATGGGATCACCAATTTCATCTACCACTGCTCAGTTAGTAATAGAATATTTAGAGGAGAAAATTTTAAAAAAACTAAATTTTAATATAATAGTTTTCAAACGGTTTGTCGATTATTGCATAGCAGCCGTGCCACAGGATAAAATCAATAAAATTCTCCAAGAGTTTAACAGTTTCAATGAAAGATTACAATTCACATCCGAAACAGAAAATAATAATAAAATAAATTTTCTGGATACGACACTTATACGCACAAAAAACAAAATTTTGATTGAATGGTACACCAAAGCAACTTGGTTGGGTATATATCTAGACTGTTTCTCAAATCACTCAGAAACTAAAAAAAATAGTATTATAATCGGTCTGGCTGATCGTGCTATCTCTCTAACGTCTCTAGAATTCCGACCAAGAATACTGCAAAAAGTGAAAAAGACAGTAATAAATAATAATTTCAACGAAAAGACTATCACCCATACAATTAATAAACGAACATATCAATTTTATAACCTAATAACAAGAAACATAGAACATAAACAGAAAAATATATAGCATTATCTTACGATAGTGAGCTTCTAGAAAAAATAAAACACATCTTAAAAAAGCATGATATAGTTAAACCGCTGTATATCTTTACGTCAAAATTTGACATATGCATCAAACTAGTGACATTTTTTTTTTGAGAACTGTAACAGGATCGGAGTGGCTCATTCTACTATTTTCTTTTTCGGTTATATAACAAGAAATTTGTCGAATGGTTTATAAGCAAGTTTCACAAACTAAATATCCTTAAAAAATAAAAATGTTATACACAAAAATTTTAAAATCGAAGTTTTTCCTTCTGTTTAGACATATCGATAATTTTATATCCCATTTGTATAGGGCTATTTAATGAAGGAGTTTATGTGCTTATAATGGGTTTGATATTTTAAGTGAAATTTTAAATATGAGAGATTTTAAAAGCGGATTAAAATTTCCTCTTTTATATTACTACACTAAGAGATGTACTACTGCTAAAAATAATTTACTTTACGTATTAGTACATTCTTTAATAAGCATTGCCTTTTTAATATGTTGTTAGCTGATAATTTTGGAATTGTAGAAACTATTGTACTAAAAATTTTAAACACACTCTTTTTAATTTTGGGATTAGTAGGGTGATGTCTGAAGGTACAAGTGTGGGGTGCTTACGTGTATGTTCACTTTTATAAGTGAACCTATGTTGTTGCAATGTTTCACCTATGAAATTTATGACAATAAAAGCTTTATTTATTTATTTTATAAAGTAAATCGTTTATATTCTAAATTATTGGTAACTATTTCGGTAACAGAAAAAATTATACGCAATTTATAGTTCTAATTTTATTATAATACTCCAGTTAGGTATAACAATATTATGGTAGTCTAACTGAAAACTAAAAATAAATCGACTATTCTAATAGAATCGGAACTAAAAAACAGTATTCTTAGAAACAGTGGGTAAGTATACAATATTCTAGAAATTATTCAGTGTTTTATACTTAATGACTAACTTTATGATTTCTGACTGCAATAAATGAAGTAGTTAAGTTGCAAAAATATTGAATAAAAAGATAAATAATTAATCATCTTCATCAAATAGCCTAGTTTTCTTAAAAATAAATACATAAATTTTAAAAAAAATGTATGCTTCAACAGATAATAGTTAACACAATGCACGACTCATGGCTCCGAGTCTTTTACTGACTACATTTCAAGATTCCTCATGCCCTATCCTCACAGATAAATTTATAAACATATAAATGTGTAAAATAATGAAAGGGGTTCGGTCCAGGGCATCCAGATCTAAGGCCCCAATATTGCATCAGGTTCACTGAAATAGAGTAATACATGCATAAAAAATAATACAGACATGGAACAATAGAAATCGTAAGTGAACTAGTTACAATTAAGATTAATTATTTATTTATATACCTAACACTATTTTCAAAAATTATTGGTATATATACAATATCCTAGAAATGATAAGTATTTTATATTAAATTATTGTAACTTTATGATCTTTGACTGCAAAAACTAAGGTATTCAAGCTACAAAAATATTGAATAAAAATATAAATAATTAATTAGTTTCTTCTTCATTAAATAGCTAGTTTTCTTAAAAATAAATACAGAAATTTAAAAAAATGGGCCCCCCAAAAGGTAAGATTTAATACATCGCACGACTCATGGCTCTGAGTCTTTTATTGACCTCATTTCAAGATTCCACATGCAACATCCTCACACATAAATGTGTAAGCATATAAACATGTAAAATAATGAAAGGGTCTCGGTTGGGGGCATCTACATCTGAGGCAAAATCTAGGGCCCCTATGTTGCATCAAGTTCACTGAAACAGAGTAACACATATATGAAAATAATACTGCCATAAAAAAAATAGAAATCGTAATGAACTAATTACAATTAAGATTGATTATTTATATATAATAAATATAAAAAAAAATGGTATCATACTCTTTCTTGTTTTATATAATGCCATGGGCAAAAGAAAAAAATATCCCATATAGAAATGGAAAAAGAAAAGAAGTGCTTAAAAGGTGCCAATAAAAAATTTAAGTTAAAAATTTAGAAAATATGTAAAAAAAGAATTTTATGAGAATACTTTAGAAGTGGTGAAATTTTTATGTATGAAAATGCCAAAAGAGATTAAAAAAAAACACAAATGAAAATTATTAAAAATGTCTGTACATCCACATATTATCAAAAATTGAAAAGAGGATTAAGGGTCAAAATGACTTCTCTTATTCTGAGGAATCGCCATCACTCTCACCAACATTAATAATAAGTGGTTGTAAAGGAACTCGAATTTTCTTTTCAATTTACCACTGCTTTTTAATAATATTATTTGTGTGTTCGACATAGTTAGCCCAATTCCGTTTTGTCACTGTTCCTAACGCCTTTTTCCAAGCCTCTATTGGTTCTTTAACTTGTAGAATCAGTTGGTCATAATTTCTCTTTGCCTGACTCCATACCATTTCAATTGTGTTAAAATGGCAATGGTATGGAGGCAAGCGTAAAACTTTATGTCCAGAAGATTCTATTAGCTGATCTACTACAAAGCATTTTGCAGGCTTTGGTACCGAGATATTAAAGACCACAAAGTATCTTTTGTAGCATCTTCTCCAAAGTTGATATATTTTTCTTTCAGCCACGCTTTCATAGCGTCCTTGCTCCAACCCTTTGTTGGCCATTTTTGAAGTTGCCTACTATGATAAGGAGCATTATCTAAAACAATTAAAGGTGTTTCCAGTTTTGGCAAAATATCTTTTAACCAAGCTTCAAAGTTTTTCGAATTCATTTCTCCATGGTAATCTCCAGTTTTTGACTTTGATTTAAAAATCAGCATTGCATCTTCAACGAATCCATTTTCATTTCCTGCATTCAGTACTATGTACCTGAAAAAAAGTAGAGTAGTATGTGGCAGTACAAATTATTTGAAATATTTTGCAGAAACACAAATTGGTCTTAACCAACGGAAGCTTTCATGGTTTTGGTCAATTGAGAAATAGTGGTTCTTGAGTTTAGAATTTGAAATGTTATGCAACTTTTTACCTAGATTGCTCGAAACATCTTTAGGGATCTTCATTTCACGTAATTAGAACACGGAACATTGCATGTGTTGATGGTCTTAGTTAAAGGATAATATCAAAATTAATTTATTTTTCTCAATTTTTATGTCATTAATGCCTTGAAATTGGAAAATTTATTTCATCTGTTTATTTTTTAGAAATATGATGCATTGTTAAAAATATACTGTATTATACCCATTTTTGGTTTCTTTTTAAGCACCTTTATGTTGTATAAATTATGGGTGAGGAGTGTGCAATTAAATAATTATAATACTTATTTCAAATCGGCTTTTTTTAGCACAATAAAACATGATACCATATCAGTAGTTTCGATTGGCGAAGCATTGACTCGTCTGAGAACTTGGGCAAGAACACTGATGTACCATATTTTAATATAAAAATATTAGTTGTGTTTCCTTAAACCGAAACAAATTAGATTTTACGCGATACAGATTTACTTAACGTTTCAGCAAAATACCTGTAAGCAGTTTTTATATTTTGATAATATATTTTTTTTTTCATAATTTTTAACGCCCTGTATTTTGAAAACGAAATATTTTAGATATATGTTTATATCAAATTCTTTTATAAAACCGCTTAAGAAATCACTACAAGATTTTTTTTTTGGATTTCTGGAAAGCCTGTATCAAAGTAAGATGATCATTATTATTTATTTAAAATGTAAATTAAATTATTTGTTTAACTTTCATTTATTAAGGAAATATTTTTATCATATTAAGTAAAAATTTTTCCTAAAAAGGTTCAAACTTGTTTGATAAAACATACAGAAATTTAAGTAAGAAATTTCTCAATCTCCCCAGGAAATAAAGTATTAAAGTAAAAATTTAATATTTAACATCCTGCTAATAGGAAATGATCCAAGGATTATTTAAATAAAGCTTTTTGCAACCTGTTATAGATGAAAAAAATTCAAATTGTGTAGTGCAAATAACTGATTTATTACCTAAATTCCTCCCCAGATAATTTTCGTACTGATTGAGTGCTATTGTCCTGCCATGATCGTCTGTGGGTGCCATTTTGAAAAATCCATGTCTCGTCTATAAAGACTGGCTCTAATTTATTTTCCCCTTTTTCTTCGTTCTTTAAGTACTGTTCAAGAAAGTCTCTTCTCATTTTCTGAATTTGTGGTTTCTCCATTAAAGCTCTACGTGGGTCATCCTTCCTATATAAATATATAAATAAAAATGAAATGTGTATCCTCCAAAAATAAATTACACAGGTCTCCTGTGAAAAATTCTGCTTATTATTTTGGCCCAATTGCAACTGCTTTATATTTGTATCTAACATTTATTTGCTGTATGTAAATGGTTGTTTACCTGTAGATAAATCCTATTTGCTTTAGTAATATGCCTAGACTTGTCCTTGCTCCATGGTATATTTCTTTTGCCTTTAATCGTTCCAACAATATTGAGACTGTTATTGAGGTACCTTCACAAATAAAAAATTGTTATGAAGAAATGAAGAAATCTTAATTTTCTATTTAATTTCGTAAAATTATGTTTACTTTTTGTATTCATTACAAATATTTTTTTGTTTTTTTTTTATTTTTAAAACTTATATTTTCATTATACATACACCTTGACGGGTTAGAAAATGTAAACAAAACAAGTTAGAATAAAATATAACATATAAAATTTTTTAGAAATACTTACCCTCAGAAAACATCATATATATTTCATCTCTAATTTGTAATTTTGTTGCTTCATATCTTCAGTCTTTGGTCTCTTCCTTTTTCTTGTTTCCTTTATTGTCGTTATTGGGGTATTTAGGAAAGTTCTCACAGTTGTATGAGATAAGTGTAAGCATTGGTTTCTAATTTGAATTTTAAAAATTCATAAAGTTGATTACCCAGATCTTCCCTTGCTACTTGTTTTAATTAGTAAATTAGCCTGTAAGGAAAATTTTTTAAATGTACATATTTTATACTATAAACAAATATTTTTAAAGTGATTTTTGGATAAATGATGAGGGGACACATAAAATAGATTTAAACTTAAGAATTCTAAAAGTTATTTTTCTCTTATTGACACTTATACCAGCTATATAAAATTTTGAAAAATGTTGGGGCTAAAATATGAATTAAGAGCTTCAAAATATATATTCCGGAAACGAAAAGTAAACAAAAACTAATTAGATGAAACAATCCTGTAACAAGACAAAGTGAAAAGAATGGAAGTTAATATATTCCATGGGATTTATCCGTATTTTCAAAATATTTTAATGGTACTTGCTTACCTGAATTATAGCATTTAATATTTTACGAACAAGAGGTTGTTGGTAGATGGAGAAGTTTAATTTTGAATTTACACTGTCATACGTTTTCAGGATTCTTGGGTACCAGAATTTAAAAATCATATCAACTGAATGATATGTATAATTATATCAGAATAAGAAGTCGGCACATGGGTGGAATATTTAGTTAAAATCAAAAATAGTGACTTGGCTTAAAAAAAATTGTTATACGAGTTCAACTGAGCAATTAAAGCACATCAAATTAATGATGAGGGAAGTTCTGGGTGAACAAATTTACTAATATTTTTATATGTGTACATTGATATAATTTTATTGACAACCGTGCAGTCACTAAGGTTTCACACTTTATTTTCAGGGTATCGTTCCTTTGTAGTCAGAAGTATGTTTTACTAAAACTGACAAACATTTTAAACACTTTCTGAATCACTTAAAAAACAAAAGTTAGAAACAAATATGACAAAAAAATGTTATGTAGTAGAAAATAAATAACAGTAGGGCTGGAGTGAACTATGCTGTTTTTAAAATCAACAATTCAATTTCTAAAAAGTGCCACTAATAACAATTAGGTATAAAAATAAGCATAACCCAAAATTTACCTCTATAGGATTACAATTAGGCAGCTTCCTTTTAACATAATCGTAAGTAAATTTAATCCAATCTTGGGCTATAGGACAGCTTCTTATGTGGCGGAATTTAGGACTCTGCATACCTGAAGAAGAAGGGTGATTCTCCATATCCTAAAACACAAATGTAAGTTGCTAAAAGTGGCCTCTTTCATATAGATTATAGGTTGGAAAAATGATAGGGTCCTGTATACTAGAGAGTACATTATACCAAGAATGGAGCTACGATTTCGTTTTCTTTTCCAAAAACTACCGTAAAGTACTCTAATAATCTCCTAAATCTTCACTAAATCCAATAAATACCTAGAAATCTAAAACGTTCCCTGTAAAAATGACTAAAAAATTTGTGCATGTGTACTATTTTGTTTATCTTATTTTTTTCTTCCAAAATTAAGCATTTCAGGCATATGTTTCAAGGAACAGTTTCCCTTGTTTTCAGCTATTGTATTATTCTTTGTTATAATATTTTAAATATTTTTAATTACATTCTGTACAAGCTGTATTAACTAATCATAGTGTACACATGAGTTTGAAATACTGTGTATTTTCATAAAGCTCGACAGAATGTTGCTTAACGTTTTCGAAAGAGATACTACAAGAAAAACCTCTTTATTAGTAACTTACCGGTATATCAAGCTGATTAAAATTTTCCATATGTACATCCATACCCAGTTAGAAAACCTAAATAAATCCAATAAAAACGAGCACGAGCACTAGTAAAGTGTTTTTATTATAATAACGATAGTCTAAAATTTATAGGCTATCAAGTGTTTAAAGTCACAAACACTAAACACTACAATATTAAATAGCGGCACAAAGTTTCTAAACTATTTTATATCGTAATATAATAAAAATAACGCAACGTTGTCGACAAAAATGCCTTTAATAATATTGTTTGCCGTTATTATAGGACAAAATAAAGACACAGTTAGTCTGAGGCAAGGTTATGTAAATAACAGCGGCTTTCTTTTGTGTTCCTTGCTCCTGACCTGTGATATCTTTTATCTCTTTCATTATTATTAAGAGAAACAAGGAGGGAAAATCATCAGTATTTTCCGATTTATGTTATGTCTGGAGTAGATACGGAGTAGGTAAGCGTGTTAACGTTTATATTTTTATACAAATATTAATGGGATATTTTGAAAAATTATAAAACTTTAGATAATAAAACATGTTAAAAATTATGAAATAAGTATAAATGTTGTTTCAATTGTAAAAATAACTTATTTTTCTCTACTCCGAGAGGAAGACAGAAAATCGAAATGAACGACCCTAGTTATATTTATGAGGAACATTTTTTTTTGATGTATGGCAACTAAAAACCGTTACAATTACTAAATTTTTAAAGATATACAGCGTTTTGAGTATATTATCATATGCCACCGGTCTCATAATAAATTAACTACACTTTTCACTAATTTAAAAAGTAAAACTCCTTTCATGAATAAATCAAAAGTAGTATATTCGATTCCTTGCACAAACGGTCCCAAAAAAAAAAATATATATATATATATATATATATATATATATATATATATATATATATATACATAGGCATGACGAGCCAATTACTAAAGAACAGATTGAATGGCCATAAATATACAAAAAACGCCTCAATAGCGTTAGACAAACACACACAGGACGAAAAACATATCTTTGATTACAACAGTACCATAATTAAAAACAAATTTATGAATTACCCAAAAATACAGATAAAAGAAATGATAGAGATTAAAAAAGATAAAAAAATTGTTAACGACAGAACGGATATAGAAAATTTGAGCCATATTTACACCAGCCAAATTTAAACAAAAATATTAAGTATTCAATCCTGTTAATAAGCATCAAAATTAAATATCTTCTTAAACATAAAATTAAATGCATGAATTTTTTCGTTTTTTTTTTGGGGCATTATAAAATATAAAAAAAAATAAATTCACATTCCATGTATCCTCAGTACCTAAATAGACGACGTAAAAGTTGCACTCCATTAATAAACAAAATGTCAAGGTGCGTACTGGTAAAATTAAATATATTTTAAAAATTTGAATGGTGTTTTAAAGTGTTGTTTGTTTTTTAAGTTGTAGACATGTTCTGATATGATTTTTTTTTAATTATATAAAAAATATTTTTTAAGATTGTACATGAATAAAAAAACAAAAAAATTATGAAAATGTCGTAAATAGAGGGCGAAACGTCAAACTGTTTTGGATTTCATGTTGGATCAAGAACCCAAACCCAAGAAAAAATAAAATAAAAAACAGGATTTAATCTATGGTTCAAGAATCTGAAAAATATAATATATATATATATATATATATATATATATACAGCCGCACAGGCCTGGAATAATTTGCAAAGGCAGGTAAATTTCTAGGTATTATTTACATTTACTATGTATAATATAATTGAATCTGAACCGAAATCGATAGTTTAAATTGTGTCTTTAGTTATAGTACACGTGGTTATTTCGTATTTCATTTGCTACCGTAAACCTAATAGTTATTTAGAAATGGGGCGGCCTTGGAGCTTCAGTGATATTTGTGAAAGTGAAACAAATCGAAAAGTGCATCTATCAACAGATGCTAAAGAAATTATTAAGAACGTATTTCTAACCTTAATGGAGCGCGGTAATTTGTGCCTTAAGAAAGCTGTAGAGGGAACAGCTTTACTTACAAGGAAAACTTTTTCCATGGTGTGGAAAGTTACCCAAAAGTCCATTTTAGAACGCAAAAAAGAAATGATGCTGGAGTTTTGAGAAAGTTAGACGATGGTGACGAATGTAATATAAGACGAAAAATTTATAAAATTTATGAAGACCAATATGTTCCAACTTTAGACAATTTAATGAAAATACTTGAAAGAGATGAAACCGAAATTAAGTGCTCAAGAACAACTTTGTGGAAGTACATCCAAGGAATGGGATTTAAATTCAAAAAGATTAATAAAAGACAAATTCTAATGGAAAGGCGGGGGAGGTATTTGAAAGAAATCAGTGACTACAGAACACAAAAAAGACCAATAATTTATTTAGATGAAACATGGATTGATATCAATGACACCTCAACCAGTGGATGGGACGATTCTAGCGGTAAGTGTATGACACGTGAGCCGTCAAACCGCGGTAAAAGAATAACAATTTTACATGCAGGATCTGAAAACGGGTTTGTGACGAATGTTTTGTCTCTTTCATCCAAAAACATTAGAGATTCTTGTGTTGATTATCATGACGACACAACAGCGGAGCTATTTGAATATTGGTTTAGAACTAAATTATTGCCTAATGTTCCGCCAAATAGTGTTATTGTTATGGACAACGCGAGTTACCATAGTAGACAATTAAACAAAGCACCTTGTTCAAACGATCCAAAAGTCAAAATTCAAGACTATATGTACGATAATGATATATATTTTCTAGAAAAATATACAAAAAAAAGAGCTTTAATTGATAGTGAAGCGAAAAAAATTTCTCAAATTAACCGGGAAAATTGTGTAAAACATGTAAAGGAAATAGAAAAAACCTATGTCTATCTTTAAAATGCAACAGAAAAAATAGTTATTAATCTAGATGACTGTAGCGATAGTGAAATAGATTTAGTAATATAGAACTTAGTGTTAACAAGTATTTATACATATGCAAATATTATAATGTATTATATTATTATCGTGTTTTATTTAATTTAATATAAAAATCAACACTTGCCTGTAAACTTATTTCCTACAAACATAACAAAATTAAATTAGAATTAAAAATAAACATTACTCCGGACCTGAACGGATTTCGGTATAACATTACAGCTATATATATATATATATATATATATATATATATATATATATATATATATATATATATATATATATAAATATGTAGATAAGTTTTTGTCCGTGTAATTTAAAATAAAATAGAATAAAATATTGGCGAAGCGGACGTGAAAATTTGTCAATCTACATGATTCTCGTATTAAAAAGTGCCGAGCACTCCAAAGTATGGAATAACTCCGGGTCCGACAGATGGCGACAGCGCTGTTTCGTCCTAATATGGGACTCGTCAGGCCACCGCAGTCGGTACAAACCATCATCTCGCCCTTGCATCGTATAAGCCATACTTATAATCAAAATACGGCAAATAAGACGACAAAGGCGACATCTCGATGGTCCACTTGATAATACAAGAACCATACAGATTAACAAAGTTTGTAAGAGAACCGTCATATGGTGGCGCGACGGTGAATTAAAACAGAAATATGTAAAATCGAGTACACGAAACGCGCTGCCCAAAAGATAGAGGTCGCATTTTTCGGTTCTGGCATGAAAAATGCGACCCCTATATATATATATATATATATATATATATATATATATATATATATATATATATATATATATATATATATATATATATATATATTTCTCTGGATTTCGAACCTTTCGCTGTGCACTTAACGTTCAAAAAAATACATATTATTGTACTATCATAAAAAAGAACTTATGTCGAATTTGAGCTAAGATACTGAAATATGCCCATTTAAACTCGTCTTCTTAGCCCATTTTTTGCGCATTTTTAAATGGTCGCCAAATCTAGAGTTTTGGCTTGATATGAATTCTGAAAAAAGCGTATTATTGAAAAGAGGTTTTTAACCCTTTGGTCTACTTATTTTTAATTCGACATGGGTTTTTTACAGTACTAGTCGTGTATCGCTGTATCTACGAAGTTCAAACACTCACAGAATCTCTACTTTTGATTCTTTTTTGACTGATAACATATTTTTTCGTCTCAAAGAAACCCACAATTTCTATTTTGAAAAATTCATTGCCTAAATCCCGATATAGCTTTTAAAGGGAGGTCTGTTTTCAATATTTTGAAAAGTGACTTTTTTTCAAGAGGCTAAAGCAAAAAATTATATATTTTTACTTTAGAGGCTAAATTCATCAGAAACACTAGAAAAAATTATAGTTCTTGTTTTGTATATAGATTTTCTCCCATTTTTAACCTTTTTCCATTTTTCTTAGATCGCTTTTACCACTTTAAATGCTCCCCTAATCTAGGGTTTTGTTGTCTTACTCCATCAAGTACAATTTTTTTTCTAAGATTTTATAACCTTAAATTAACGATTTCACTGTATATTTAATGTCGCCCATTTATTAAAATATTCAAAACATGATATTATGGAAAATGTCCTTTTAAACTTATAAAAGTAATTTAAAAAATATATATAAAAAAGGCTAAAAGTGAGATAGATATTGTCAAGACGAAAAAAAATATAAAGATTCAAAATCGGAAAACCAAATTTTTACTTCGAGTTTCCACTACATTCAAGAAATAATGTAGGTTCCTAAAAAATATATTTTTTGCACCAGCCTGTTGAAAATAAGCAATTTTCCATAAAAGGCCTCCTTTTATTTAAACAATTCAAGGTTTTCAAAAAATTTATTAAGACAAAGACAAAAAAAAGTCGAAAAATCATCAAAATTCGAGATGATATTAAGGTTTAAAGCATGCCTGAAAATTACAAAAATTAATTAAAATTAATTAAAAGTATACATTAAATTAATTAGTTTGAAAAGTTTTTTAAGGCGATATATCTCATGCATTCAGGGAAGAGTTTATTTCTCTAAAATAAAAAAGGAAAATATGTTTTTTTGCGTAAGTCGCTTCAAAATTAGCTATTTGGCAAATTTTCGATAACAGACATTCTTTAACGATTGCTATCTCCATTTCTTTACAACTAATCTGAGCTTTTCAAAATAAAATTAAAGATCTTCTTAAAATGAAAATATGAGATTATTTAAATCAAAGAAAAATCAAAATTCAAGAATTAATGTGGATTTAAAGCAGGCCCATCAAATCACGAAAATTAACTAAACGGAGTTTTAAAAAGTCGATCTAACTAAAAGTACATAATAAATCAACTGGTTGAAAAGGCCTTTTCAAGATGGAATTCTAATTCAAATCCAGACAAAACTTTAGATTAGGCGAGCATTTAAAGTAGTAAAAGTAATCTAAGAAGATGGAAAAAATTGATATTTTCTAGTGTAAAAAAAATTAAGGGTCCAAATACAAATGCTACAAGTCTTTTCAGTGTTTTCTATGCATTTAAGTCAGGGTTTAGACTTCTAAAGTAAAAATTAAAAAATGTATTTTGTGCATTAGCCTCCTGAAAATAAATCATTTTTTAAATTTTCGAAAACGGACCTCCCTTTACAGACCGATAGCTCTGGTTCTCTTTAACCAATCTGAACTTTTCAAAATAGAAATTAAAAGTCTTTTTGGAACAAAAACAATTGAACCTTACCAGTCAAGAAAGAAAGTAGACATTTTATAAGAGTTTGAACTTGCACCAAAATCATAAAAATTCGCATAAACAGCGCTGCACGATTGGCACTGTAAAACGGCCCATTCGAATTAAAAGTAAATGGACCAACGAATTGGAAAGGTCTTTTCAAGAAGTCGAAAATGTTTTTTTCATAATTCATGTCGAGCCAAAATTCTAGATTTGGCTAGCATTGGAAAATATGTGAAAAATGATCTTAAAAGAGCCCATTTTGCAACTTTCAATGGGCATATCTCAGCTTACTGGGTACCTTAGGAGCTCAAATTCCGTATGAGTTTATTTTTTTAATAGTATAATTGCATTTTTTGAAGATTTTTTTGAAACTTGAAGGGCGCAGCGAAATGATTCAATATTAATCCGTCCGTAAAAATACCTGCTTAAAAAAAATAACTATGTCAAAACAATTAGAATTGCATGGAAGGTTTTGTATGTAAAATATTTAAATTTTTGATTAGATAATCCATACTGTAATATTGAACAGGAACGTCGCCATACATGTTTTCTCGCAGCGTCACTACTCACGATAATGCTGGTATATGAATTAAAAATATACAACTTAACCCAATATTAATAAATCAAACAAAGGAACCTTTTCACCCTTTACATCAGCTACCAAAAGACCTTGACTGAGTGCAACACATTAATGCAGACAATAAAAAAATCTCACCATAGAGCCATTCAAATTTGTGTTGTTAAAATTTAATTACACTGTAAAAAACTTCTCATTAATTTTAAGGTGAAGTGCTTGAAGCAAATTTCATAAACCGTTTCTTAAATTCATTTAATGTTAATGCATTAAATTTAATAATTTTTGCATTAAATCTAATTTTCAAATAAATTTAATGTACAAAGCTCTAATTTTAAAGTACATGTAACTTATTCACAATTTAAGGTACAGATCCATTAAATTAAAGAATGTACCTTAAATTTAAGGTTACTTACAACTTACGTACAACAGTGTACTTATGTGAATAATTTTACTGAAACAATAAAAAACACCACTTTCTTAAATAACATTTACAATCTAATGTTTAAACTTACTTTATAGAAAATATTTAAGATGTCAACTAATTGAAAAAACCTTATACTAATTATAAGGGTAGGCGTACTATTTTCTAACACAGTTAGAGACAAAGTATTATCTCAGATTGCAAATGAATACCAATGATCTAATATTTTCATTACTATTTTCTTTTTAATTCTCCTACTAAAAACATAGAATTTTTCATATTTTAGTTTCAAAGAAAGTGCAATATAAACCCCTATTCTAAATCAAACCCATCACGAGAATTGGCTATGTAAAATAGATTCCCATCTTAAACCCACAAACTAACGCTCAGTTCCCAATATGTGTCTCCCTTTAAAGTGTTCAGTTAAACTACGTTACTGTTTAATAAATCGACTCATCTTCCTAATAAAGCATCTCACAGCATCGCTAGCTCTCGTCGAAGTTCATGGACCGACAATTTAAATTTATTCTTATTTCGGCCAGTTTTGCTGCGGAAAGATAATAACGCGGCCTGCCATAAACGTGATGTATCTAGAACGTTAGCTACTCGTATTATAATCTTTGACGTCACCTAACGGTTATTAATTTTATGTTTCAATATGATAATAATCGTAAAAAACAGAACTAGAACTAATATGGTAGACACCTCAAAAAACTTAATATTATTCACCGTGTTTAAGATTATTTAAAAAGGTAGCCTGAGGCCCGATCCACATTATAATGCCGCTCTCGATACGCTCTTGGTTCGCTCTAGATTCGATAAAATGTTTTTAAATGAAAAATACCTTACGATATCGAAATCTCCACGGGAGCGATAGTGTGAACAACTTCATTGTTTCTCCTGTAAGGATATTTTACCAGACCGAGAGCGTATCTAAAGCGGCCCTATAGTGAGAATCGAGCCTACAAATGCTAGTGAATAGTTTTTCATCCTACAACAAAAATAAGCAAAAATTTCAGTTGAATTTGTCACCCGACTGTATGATTCAATTCTAATAAGGTTTAAGGCTGTTCATAAGATGAAAGAATAAACCAAATATTGATTTTTCAAATGTTTTACACAATATTTCATGTATATTTTGTAAGATTATTAATTTCTAATCTAACTACTAAGATTATGTTTTATTTAGTATCCTTAAGTATCCTTAAATAAAATTTTTAAGTGACTGGACTAAAACATATTCAAATCACATTGTAAGCATATATCAGAAAAATATAAAATTCTTTGGATGTCTAAATAAGTTAATAACTTTAAAAATAATTCAAAATCTCACACCAAATTCTGTATGCAGTCGATTATCTTTTATTGGATAAGCTACCACTGTGCAAGGATTTTTACCTACCGATGGTGATCCTTCATGCTTTAATGATTGTTGATCTTTTGGTATATAATTGGTAGTTAACAGAACATCAGATTTTGAATGATCTTGTCTACTTTGTGGTCTTGGGCTTGGTCTAGGGCTACTTCTAGGACTAGAAGTAGGACTGGAAGATCTAAAAGCAATTGAATAAAAATTATATTTTATGGATGGCATAAAAAATTTTCATCATTAGCTAATAAGATATCACAATGGCCATAGAGTACAAATACAAATGTAAATAAGTTCTCCCGAGAAAAAGGACCTTATTTTCTAAGGACCATTAATTAAAAATCCCTTATATATGGACAAAAAATTCACAGATTAGCAAAAGGAAATTTAAGTTCGGAAAATATTGCAAACAAATTTCATATCCCGCTATATTAGCATATATACAGTGGCCAACTATTTAAAAACTATACAAAAAAACATATAGAACTAAAAATATTTATAGATAATTAAAATATATTTATGCTTATACACAAGTTTTCTTCTGATGAATGACATTTTAAATAAAATATTTTTTTAGAATAACGCATGTCAAACCAAAGCCAAGTTTTTCTAAAGCATACTTATCGGACAACTAATTAGAAACACCTATTTTGAGCTTTTATTCCGAATAATAACCCTACATCTTCTACGCCTTAACTCGATTAAATATTGACGTCTTTTCAAGGCTATACATTTCCATTCGTGATAAGCTAATTTATAATTCATTTTTTAGTTCTCAACCAACCGAAAAAAAACCTTATACAATATAGGCTGTATTCTTTAGAGTAATTATCCATTGATCAAAGTAAAAAAGTGTAACTGATAACTTCATGTTCTTTTGAATATGCATTTACTTGTCATTGGGTCGAAGTGATCATGATTACTTCAAGTGACAGAACTGAAGGTGATAATGACTCAAAAGAATAGCCCTATATAAGGGCAGGCGTACTCTGATCTAACACGGTTAGAGACAAAGCAGATTGATTATAAGAGAGAAGTGTTCGTGTAATTTTACAATAAAAGAAAATTCTCGGTTGTACGGACAGATTGTTGGTAAAGTTTACTCTCGTATTAAAAAGTGCGGAGAACTCCGAAATAATGGAGAAGCTCCGGATCCCAAAAATGACGACAACGCTATTGGGTCCTCATC
The DNA here is from genome assembly GCA_034092305.1 of Diaprepes abbreviatus. Classification (NCBI taxonomy): domain Eukaryota; kingdom Metazoa; phylum Arthropoda; class Insecta; order Coleoptera; family Curculionidae; genus Diaprepes; species Diaprepes abbreviatus. The sequence goes on from JASJET010000031.1 coordinate 11,080,120, forward strand.
ACGCCATTGCATCCAGTATAATCCATCATCTGCCCTATCAACTATTATTAAAATCAAAAAATTGCAGACAAGACACGAATAGCGACATATCGACGGATCACTCAATAACACAAGAGCAACATAAACCAATAATACTGTATAAAACCGCTATGGTAAAATAAAAATCAAAATTCGATACACGAAGCATGCTACTCAAAGGATAGAGATCACATCATTCGGCAACCAAACTAACCGCGGACTTTCCCAGTTGAAATATGTGACGCACCAACGATCTAAGAGAGCGCTGCGTGTTTTAAAGCCAACATATATAAAAAAGAGAGAAGTGTCTGTGTAATTTTAAAATAAAAGGAAGTTCTCGGCTGTGCGGACACATTGCTGGTACACTTTACTCTCGCATTACAAAGTACGGCGAAATAAATTTATATATATATATATATATATATATATATATATATATATATATATATATATACTTGGATCAATGATGCTTTGAATGCACGTTACCATTTAATGACTCTATTCAAGAGAACTTGTTCACATTTGTACTAACTCTAATTAATATACGACAGAAGCGCCAAAAACAAAGAACGTATATCTAAACTATAATAGAAATATGTCCTGTGATAAAATCATGTATCAGACAAAGACAAGCAATGTCCACCGTTTATTTTCTTGCATCGGCATTTCAGACCATTGGCGTCGTCATTTTGTATTTTCAGCTTTATTTTCGTTCCGAAAATTGACATAAATTCGTTTTGTTTCACTATTACAAATTTATTTATTTTGGTTATACATATATATGATATTCAAACAGTTATTTTCATACATTGATTACCGGTTAAATGTTTATTTTAACCTAACCTCAACATGCTGGGTAGTTTCTCTTAATGGTATAAAAGAGGTAAATATTCCTATTGTTAAATATATCATAATATGCTTGCTACCTTAAAAACTATTTATAGAGAGTTACTGATGCTCTAAAAATTAGCTTAAGGACTGTCTCAAGTATTAAAATGTGCAAAGACCGGAGTGAACTGCCTTCCACACCTGGAACAAATAGACCTCGAAGAAAAACCAAAACCTGTGATCTTAATGAGAATACAAAAATGGAGGTCCGAAATATATTATACAACATGTATGCGCAAAGTAAGTTGTATGATAGTTTTTTCAACTAGCCAGATCTGGCGAGTAAGGCGGGTGATGAATCGTGGAAACCTACTTTTGGACAAAAGTTGTGTGATGAGTATAGAGGAATGGGCTGGCGCATTATCGTGCAACAGAAACCAGTCACCCGTACGGTACAATTCCGGTCTCACGCGACAAATCCGCTTCAAAAGTCGATACAGAACACTTTTGTAGTTATGCGTTTACTGTTTGGCCCGGGGGCACAAATTCGCTATGGATACTCTCGCGAGAATCGAAAAACGAAATGAGTATCGTTTTGATTGTCCGCTTTGTCGCTCGAACTTTGGTGTCTCGCCACTCAGCGGTTGGCGTTCGGTCGATGGATCGCATTGAAAACACCATGATTCGTCGCCGGTTACGATTTTATTTAAAAAAATTTCATGCATGTCTGCCTATTTAACCAAATCGCGTGAAGCTTCCACACCGCGCTCTTTCAACTTTTCCGTTAACAAATGCGGAATGAACTTCGCACACACTTTTTTTTCCAAGAACACCGTGTAAAATGTGGTTCACGCTTCCTACACTGATGTTGAGTTCTTCTGACAACATTTCAATCGTAATTCGCCGACACGTTCGATATTCTCATCGGTAGTCGAGGTTAAAGGGCGCTCCTCCAGTAGATCATCTTCCAGCGACTGTCCACCGTTCTTGAACCGCACATACCATTTGAAAACCTTGCTACGACGTAAACAATCCTTACCATACGCGATTTTCAATAATTTGAATGTTTCCCAATCACTTTTTCCCAATTTGAAAGAAAATTTTATTGCGGCCCGTTACTCCATAGCGAAAATTGTGATGCAGTGGTAAATACACATCTATTTCAAACACAGCTGGCCAATAAATGAAGTAACAGCGCTCACATCTCCACTGTGGGTAACTAAGGCACGATATTACATAATTCTGCCGTCGGGTAACAGATAGCGGTAGTTATAAATTTTTATACAAAATTAGTCCCAAAACTTTTTGAATGAAATGTGTATGAATACCATTTTTTCTGTTTCTATTCTCTTTTCCTTAGATGCAACCCGACTCTGTCCACTTCCTTTCTGTTTGACTAAATTACACTCTTGATCGGTTATTTTAAGTATAATTTCATCAACATGTTGAGTATTAATTGGTAGATAAATAACATTGGGTAGCTTTTCAACAATTTTTATGTCAGGTAATGTGGCTGGAAAAAACTGATAAATAATGTAAACTGGTTTTCCATTATTAAAAGAATTCGTCACCAGATTGCATTCAATATAAACACTCTTTTTTTTTAATGTATTGATAGGATGTTCTGATATGTTTTTTTTTATTTTTAGACAATTTTTTTCGTTTTAAATCACAATAATGAACCCTTTCGTTTGTTAAAGTCAATATCCAAATTTTTTTAATACCAGACTTTAGAGCATTATAGTTTGCTTTTATAGATAAAAATGGTTTTTCATATTAATTTTCTTATTTTTCTTTTGATATGGTTTCAAGTTTTTCCACCAAATAATCACCAATGTCTTTAATGTCATATGGACCTTCTGGTATAGTAATAACTTCCTTGTTATTAAAATGGAACTTATTATTTGTATTGCTAATATTTGGAATTGAATTATAACTCTCAAAGTTTATTAGACCCAAGACGTGTTCTTCATTTTCATTTAAAATAATCGGTGAATAAACATTGGCACATAACAAAGATTTCCTTTCCGATAAGGTAAAAGTGTAAGACATGTTTACTGTACAAAAATTAAACGACAAATAACATTTTTTACATCTATGTATTTCCTATTTATAGATAAATTAATTATTATATAAAAAAGTTAAACATAACTGTCCACATTTAACGGAACTTAAGGCTGACATGAATCATAATTACACATAATATTTGGTAAGCCATTTTAATTAAAATACTTAATAAACTCCAATGGGAGTGCACGATTACAAAAACCATCAAAATAAATATCACAACCATTTCTTTTATAGGTTATCCAATGAGTTCCAGGGCTCGTATCCTCGAAAGCGTGATGTGAATGACGATGTGCACTGTCACTTCATACTTTTGACCGTAAAAGCCGTTTTCTTGAGAAGGCAATGTTGCCGCAAAAACCCGCGGATTTCAAAAAATAAAATAGATGACAGATTGAATTGAGCTGTCAGACCGAATTAATCGGTACGCCAAATTAATCGTCAAAAGTGAAAAAAAAATACTGGTGTTGTTGTTATTGTTGTGAAGTTATTGATTGCCATTAAAATATTTGTACTTTCCCTGGATTAAATTTCTTTTATATCACTTAACAACCAAGAAATATAGACACTTATCTTAAATTGATACTCTAGAACTGTTAAGACAAAAATGCATACAAAGAGTCAAATACTTTAGGATTCTAATATATAAAGAAAAAGGGATATCAAGAAAAACAGCAAATCATATATACAAAGTAATATAGGTATTGATGTCAATTGGAATACATGCCCCCTATATACTGCAAGAAGCCAGCACTGATAAACCTTGAAACGGTCGAAATTACAAGTCTACGTAGTATGAATAAAAGCCATCATCTCAATCCACTACGAAAACTATCCAATCAGTTATTTATTGTATGAAGTGTCCAGCCTCTTACTGCAAGATGTTCTGTCCTGACAACTAAATTTGAAAGAAAACCTGAAACTTGAACAATGGTAAAGAAACTGTTGTCCATGTCCATTAAAGATACTGGCAAATCTCACATTCAACTTTTAATATAGTTTTTTTTTTATTTTATAAAGATTTGTAGAGGCTTGAAGATCAAATGTACCATAAATAAGGTTTTTATGCTGAAGTACCTCATTCGTTGGTGTGTAAGGTTCATATTTATATGTCCCGATAAATTATAATCATAATATTTACTTAATTATAGTGTAGTATAGTGTTAAACACAATTTAATTAAGTTAACATTATTTAAACATAAAATTTGTTACTTATTTAAATAAAAGTTTCAGATAGCTTACAAATTGTTATTTCTCAAATTTATTATAAGTTACGTCGTGAAAAGAATTATGTTAAGCTCAACTGTTTAAAACTAAGATACTCGGCTGTTATGGATACAAGTATTTATGTTAAATCTATAAAAAGAACTAGCCGAAGAAAAATATTTTAAATAGCACGCTCATACAACTGAGTTATGAACAGAATCACCTGTAATAATTTTATATGTCTATAATCTCAAATTTACTTAATATTTGCGAGACATTCAACTTACTAAGGATATATAAATCAGCGGAAACTTCTAGAGGCATTAAGTGTCGCGTCGATCATCGATTCTCCGCAATTATCAAAAACATATATGAGAATGCCATGGCAAATATCGCTCGAGCGATAAGGCAAGGTGACACACTCTCCCCAAAATTGTTTCTTGCATTGCGAGAGAGTATGTTGAAAAAGATAAACTGGGATTCAACAGGAATGAACATCGATGGCGAATTGATAAATCATCTCTGTTTTGCAGACTATATTGTGTTAATAACAGACAATATACAGGAAGCACAAAATATGCTGGATACGCTAAACGATGCCTCAGAAAAAGTCAGTTTGAAAATTAATTTGTCAAAGACGCAATACATGGCAAACCTAGTAATGAGTAGTCGCTTAAACATCAACAACATATACTTAGAATAAGTGCATATATACAAATACTTGGAACATGAGATCGATATTAGGCGAGATCAACAGACGCACAAAATCCAGCGAATAATAGATATATCATGGGCAGCATTCGGTAGACTCAGATATATATATTGAGATCTTATCTTCCTTTATGCTGGAAAAAAAAAGGTCTTTAACCAGTGTGTCTGGCCTGTTCTCACATATGGAGCTGAAACACTTACTTTGACAAAAAAGAACATTAACAGAATACATGTCATGCAACGAAAAATGGAAGGTCAATGTTGGGAGCCACTCTTAGGGATAGAATACCCAATCACATTATAAGAAACCGAACAGGAGTAAGAGACGTGGTGAAACCTATCTTACATCTTAAATGGAACTGGGCAGGACATGTGGCTAGGATGACTAATGGACGGTGGACAAAAAGACTTGTGGAATGGAGGCCAAGACATGAGGCCTATAGAAGTAGAGGACGACCTCCTAGTCGATAGACAGACGACATAAAAAGAGTGGCTGGAAATTGGACGCAAATGGCACAAAATAGAAAGAGATGGCTGGAAATAAAGGAGACTTTCGTTCAGCAGTGAACAGGATAAGCTAAATGATGAAGGATATTTTAATTAAAAATTTGAAAATATTAAAAATATCGGGGTACAACCTAATTAACATTTCAACTGTTTATTCAAAAAATAAAACGTCTTAAAGAAACGGTTTGTCAACATATTACTTTTTTTAGTGACGAGTTATTTTGAACAACCAAAAATAAAATAAATATTTTAATACTAATTGTCAAATATGTCATTTTGCGGCTAACATTTCATTTGAGCATGTTTCGCCGTTCGCTTGGCTTCCACTGGGCGAACAAGGATATGAATGATGAACGCATCAAAAGTACACATTCACCACCCTTTCACCGTCCATTTCACGTTCCTCAGTTCGAGGATACAGCCTCAGATCCACTGCTGTTATCCATATTATCAATACCAGTTTCTTGTCCATACATTTTTCTAGGTAAATTACCTTTCATAAAAATTCCGTATTTTTCTAAATCTATATTGGTTAATGAGCGAAATGGTAGTTTTTTGGGTGTTTTTTTTTTAAAAGTCAAGAGGTCGTAAAAGAAGACCTAAACCTATTTTATTTGCCTTTAAAGATCATTAATTGCTTTTGCAAGACCAGCTGCGCTACGACTTAATGCTCCTAGTGCACTGAGTCTAGCAAAAATCGGTATTATTTGTTTCATAGCCACTTTTAAAGCTCCATTTAAATCTCTAGGTTTTTGCTCTATTATACTTTTTTTTTTAAATTCGTTTGCAGCTTCCTTAAAACTAATTGTTTTTTTTTTTGTTGTTCTTTTTGGTTCGATGACGTATTTTTGTTTTGTATTTTTCATGTGTGATGCCATAATGCAAGGGTAACTTTTCTCTAGTATTGTTTGCTTTAAACTCTACTCAATTATATGTTTTTATACATATTTAGAAAACAACAACTATGTTAATATTTTTGGTTTTTTCGAAAGAAAATATTCATTCATATCTTCAGCTTCACAATGTGTTTATTTTCCTTTTTTCATAAAATCAGCATTATTATTGTTATCAATTTTAGATATTTTCTTGTTTGGTATCAATAACACATTTTCATTTTTATCTAGATCAAAATCCTCAGATATTTTTCTTTTAAGTGTTGTTTCAGGTAAAAATTGCTGTTGTTGATCTACATCCATATAATCGTCTGTAGGCCTCTTATTTATTTAATTCATTGCCTTATTTCGTATTTTCTCTTTAATTTCCAATTCATACTTATTTTCAACTTTTTCTTGATTTTGCTGTTGTTGCTTTTTAGAATATCTTCAAGGTTTGATAGTCTTACTTTTACTCATAAATGTTTATTTTTTTCAGTGGAACTAATCGATTGTAAAGCATTTTTCATAATTAGTAATGCATTCTGTACCAACTTTATGCCTATTTTCCATGCCAAGCTACATTGTCTAGTACTATTTTGTTTTTTCAATACCCATACCAAGTTTAACTTTAACTTTCATTACTTCAAGCACTCTTAAAGCTGTTATTTTTTTACCAAAAGTGGAATTTTTTGCTCTGACACGTGTTATTGCTTTTTTTACCAATATTTTATCAGCATCATGTCGTGTTCTTTACATGTTTCGACTAATTCATTAATACCTGCATCACCTCTTGCTAAACGTTCTTCCAATTTTGTGCCACAATAATCATAACCAAGTATATATAATTCAATAGATGACTTATTTATAACGGTATTTAAGAAACCTGCTTCTTCGGCTACGGATGCAGCATCACTTGTACCAGGATAAAATTGAATCTTTAACAATATTTTCATGTAAACTAAAAGAAAGCAGATGTACCATAGAGGCAGCAAGAAAGAGAAAAAAGAAAAATGAGACTTATTCAACAATGTATCACTTTACCTACTAATATATATATATTCGGAAAAGTTACTCAAACCCATACAAGAAATTGGTTATTTTTTGTAGCCTTTTTAAAAGTGAAAAAATTTTACCACCCTCAAAAGCCAAGCAGCGTTAAATTTTGATTTTTAATGATGTAGCATGTGACAAGCAGGACCTTATTCATGAATATTTTAGTATAGACTGTTTTTCTCTTTCTCAAACGTATGCAAAAATACCAAAACATTTAATTTATGATAATGCAAATGCTGTAATTTTATTTAAGCAGAATGATATGAATCACCAATTTCTAGCAATTTTCAAGGATAATAAAATAAATGAAAGACGATATCATTTTTGTTTTAATGATACATACATATGTATATATATATATATATATATATATATATATATATATATATATATATATATATATATATATATATATATATATATATCACCATTCTCAGCTTTATCTACCGTTTTAAACTACGGTGCAGCCTCCCTTATTCAATGTTCCTATAATTCCTTCTTCTATTTGGTGATGTTATTTATTCAGTGTTTTTGTGGTTTATGTTCATTTGTGCTCACGTTTTTCTGTCTTTAGCTGCCTGGGACCAAGTTGTTCTTGTCAGCTTTCTGATGTCATAATCCCAACTGAGATTCGGGCGTTCCCCTGGTCTCTTGGCGTGTCTGAGATACCACATAGTTGTCCTAGTAGTCCTTCTATTGTTTGTCTGTCTGATTTTATTCTTTAGACTACATCAGTTACCTGGGTTTTCTGTCGTATCCACTCTATCCTTTTACGATCCTTATGTTTAGCATGCATCTTTCCATGGCTTTTTGAGTGAATTAGAGTTTTGTAGTTATTTTTTACATATCCTTTACCTATTAACTAAAAATTAAGTTCTCTTTTTCGAAAAACGTCATTTTATTTACACTGTTAGTCGTCTAACTTCTGTCGGGTTGAATATAAAAAAGAGGAATTTTCTGGGTCAAAATGGTTTTCCACATTGGAATTAAAAAACGACTATTGATAAGTACAGCTTCATCCAGAGGATAAAGAAAAGTCCACCTTTTCTACTGGAATGACGCTATGGCAATTTAATGTTATGCCATTTGGTTATGCAATGCCCCAACCACTTTTGAGCGTTTGATGGAACGAATCTTACATGGACTAACGTGGAAAACATGCCCAGTCCACCTGAATAACATACCTAGTCTACTTAGATGACATCATAATTCTGGGAAAAACATTTGACGATCACCTGAAAAATGTCGAAGATGTATTTCAAAAACTGAGAAGTGCACAAATTGGAGCTCAGTCCGAAAAAATGTAATTTTTTTCAGAAAGCAGTGAAATACCCAGGCCAGTACCGAAAAACAAGCATGATCTAAGAAGTTTTTTGGGTTTCATAAAAGGATTCGCCAATCTTGCAAGACCTTTACATCGACTGACTGAAAATAGCAACAACTATAAATGGTCCGTAAACTGCGAGACCGCTTTTAAGGAACTAGGGAATGCACTTTGTAAAATTCCAATATTGTTGTATCCCGATCCTGATCAGATGTTTGTTGTTGATACTGACGCTAGTAACTCCTCTATAGTTGGAATTTTGTCTCAGATACAAAATGACCAAGAGAAAGTGATTGCTTATTTTAGCAAAGTACTCTGCAAACCTGAGCGAAATTATTGTGTAATAAGAATTGAACTACTCGCCATTATAAAGGCATTGGAACACTTTCACAAATATCTGTATAGCCAAAAATTTCTCCTGCGAACAGACCATGAATCATTTAAGTGGCTTTTACAATGTAAAAATCCTGAAAGTCAAATAGCACGATGGTTACAACGCTTGCAAGAGTACGCCTTTAAAATCGAACATAGAAAAGGCTTGAACCACAAAAAATGCAAACGCTTTGTCAAAACAATGCAAGCACTGTAACAGGCACGAAGAGCGAGAAAATCCTGACGATTTCTATTGCCGAAAGACACAACTATAATGCTCTTTGAATTGAGATTCCAAAATCATCTCCAAAGAACAACAAGAAGATCCAGATCTTAAACATATCATTAAATTAAAGCATAATGTGTCAAATCGACCCACTTTTCAAGAAATTTCGTCAAAATCTCAAAAAGTGAAAGGTTACTGGGCCTTATGCACAATGGTCTTTTAAAAAGAATTTGGGAGAGCTTTGATGGCAAAGATTACAAATACCCACCAAAAGGACTCCAGAAGTACTGCAAGTTTTACATAATGGTGTAGGTGGCGTACACTAAGGGGTTATGAAAACTCTTAAAAAAAGATTGGTGCAAAACCTATACCGATTGTGCTACCAGCAAAGGACCAACGACCTGTAGCCATGGTAAAATGAAGTAGTACAATGTAGGAGTACCTTTTGAAAGAATTGCAATAGACATAGCAGGACCAGTTCCTATTAGTAAATCCGAGAATCGCTATATTTTGGTAGCTATGGATTACTTCAGTAAATGGCCAGAAGTCTGCGATATCAAATCAAGAAGCCACAACCGTTGCTGAAATATTGTTTAAACAATGGATTTGTAGATATGGGGTGCCAGGAAAGATTCATTCTGATCAAGGCAGAAACTTTGAATCTGACCTTTACAAGCTTCTGAAAGTCTACAAGACTAGAACAACACCCCTACATCCACAGTCAGATGAAATGGTTGAGAGATTTAACAGAACGCTGGAAAATTACCTCAGAATACAAGTAAATGAACAACAAAATGACTGGGATAAATGCATTCAGCCATTTTTACTAGCCTATCGTTCAGCTATTCACGAAACCACTGGAAAAACACCTGCTAGCATAATTTTTGGGAAAGAATTAAGTCGCCCAGTCGATTTGCTTACTGAACGTCCACCCGATTCTGAAGCAACTTAGGAAGACTACACCAACCAACTCGGTAAGCAGCTTCACACGAAGAAGTCCGTCAAAAATTACAAATAGAAAGAGACGGAATAAAGACCCGCTATGACCTCAAAGCCAATACTGGTGGATTCATGATTGGTGAAAAAGTTTGGTGTACAGAATTCAGAAAAGTCGTCATGCGAAGATGAAAGTCGTGCATCTTGACAGGTTGGCTCATTATCACGATCAAGAAGGTTGATCAAGACGATCAAAGCTTAGAAGGGGGCAATAAAACGAACTTTGTAGCGTTTTACATGTCATAATATCAGCTTGTGTTTGTAGTTTGTAGTATTCTAGGTTTATTTTCTACGAGTTCATAATCTATATAATTAACTTTACCTTTGTTAATTTCCACAGGAGATGCTCTGTGGATGATATTTTTATAATATGACCACATGGAAAAGAACACCTGGATGATTTCCTCATATACCTGAACAATATCCACCATAGATTACAATTCACGCTAGAAATCGAGCAACAAAAGAAACTTCCTTTTTTGGACCTGTTATTAACTAGGAAACCCAACAACACCCTAGATTTTTGCGTATATCGGAAACCCACGCATACTGACAGATATCTCAATACAGTCACATCATCATCCCTCTCAAAAACAGTAAGTAATCAACACATTAGTATAAAGATTTCTCCGACTAACAACTCGACACAAAACAAGACGAAATAAGACACATGTCAACAGCTCTAGAACGAAATGGTTTCTCACAGACATATAGAAAGCCATAAAAAGACAAGAGAAAACCACAACAAAAACCAAAGACCAAGATCAAACAAAAAACAAAGCCATAATCCCATACATAAAAGTAATAACGGACAAAATCGGAAGAATCTTAAGAAAACACGACATACAGCCCATATTTAAACCACAAAAAACAATAGCCAATATCTTGGGAAATTCCAAAGATAAGACTAACCTTGTAAATCATGGCGTTTACAACATTCTACGTGCAGATTATCAGCAAAGATATATAGGACAAACAAACAGGCACTTATCAGCAAGAATTCAAGAACACAAAAATAGCCTCAAAACAAACAACCTCAGCTCTATTTCAACATCACCAAACCACCGGATATACCATCGACTTTGAAAAAGCAAAAGAAAAAGCACCAGTACAGAACTACAAGGTACGCGTTATAAGAAAGGCCCTAGAAATCGAAAAAGCGGGACAGCTGAATAAACGAGACGATGCTATACATATTCCAACCACATGGAAAACATTAATAAAAAAACAAGAAACAAAACAACAAAGATCAACCAATACACGACAGACCAGCATACAAGAACCAAATATATCGCACCCGGCAGAGGGGACGAGCCTGCGAAGCTGCTCGTCCAATCAGAAAGCGAGCCAGCTAAACAAAACTCGAAATTCATCAGAGGCCACCATCAGTTCTCAGCGAGTAACGAGATGAACCGCACTTGAAAATGCCAAATTAGATTTTGGCGAAACGTCGTGAAAACGATTTTTTGAAAGAACGGATTGAAACCCGGAATATATATATATATATATATATATATATATATATATATATATATATATATATATATATATATATATATATATATATATTGTTCCGGACGGCCGGTCTTCAAACAAATTATACACACTGTATTATGTGAATAACTTTTATTGTCAACCTTACTTTTGACGCTTGTCAAATTAATTTAAGTTGCGTCGACAAGCTCTCAAACTACATTGACTGAGAAAGTCGGTCTGGACCCTTTATATACCCTTTTGGTCGATACCGGAAGATTCCCTAATTCTCTAGAAGGATTTCCATACTACATGGGGTAATCAAAATAAGAAAAAGGAATAATCCGGCGATTTCTAGACCTTCCATCATAGGCGTTCCATGTTAAAAATAAGTTTGTTTCTTTTGTTGACCGTGTAGTTATTAATTAGTTTTTACTTTTTTGGGTTTCGGTCATATTATTACTTTATAAAAAAATTAACACATGTTTTTTTCTGACGTTTCGGTTTATTTTATTGATTAAACCATCTTCAGAGAATTACTGTAAATATGAAAAGGAATATGTAAATTTATGCTATATAAACTGAAAATTTTACTTTCTTACCTAATGTTAACAGGTGGTTCACTTGAAAAACTTACATTTAACTATTTTATTACTTTAATACAATATAATTAAACACTTCTTATTTAATATAAATATAAATATAGAAAATTATTATTTTTTGATGCATTTTTTTTTCACATCTGGTTTGTTTTGCTATTGACGGAGTACTACCACTGACTGGTTTGAAAGTTTCTGGACCATCTGCAATTTTATTGCCCTATTATTACTCAGGTCATTTGTGTCCGTTCTGAAATTCATTGTACCGGGTGTTCTTTTAATATGGATCATTTCTTTAATTGTTCTTTTTTTGTAATTAATTTCTTTGTCTAAAATCTCCACGTTGTTAAAATCGATGTTGTGCATGTTATCAATTGCATGTTTGGCTAAGGCGGTTTTATTATCGTTATTGTGATGTCTAATGCTGTATTTGTGATTTTTTATTCTATTTTTTAAATACTGTTTGGTTTGACCGACATATGTTTGGTTGCAATCTAAGCAATTGATCTTGTAAATGATATTTGTTTGTTCGTCTTTAGGGATATCAGGTTTAAGTTTTGTGTAAAGGTTTTTGAAATTATTCGAAGGTTTTTCAGCTATTTGGATATCATATGGTTTTAGCACTTTTTTAATGGGATTAGTAATTTCTGGTATATACGGCAATGATATGTATTTTTGGGTTGATGGAACATTGCTTTTTGTTGACTGATTGTTGTTATAGATTTTATCTACTCGGCTTTTTATTATGGGTTCAACAAATTTCTTTGGGTAGTTGTTTTTCGCTAAAGTGTCTTTAAATTTTTTAAATTTTGCGGTCTAAATTGTGGATGGGAAAATTTGATAGCTCTATCGGTTAGTGCTGTGACCACACTCTTTTTGTATTTTATGGGTGCTACAGAATTGTAATTTAGGTATCTCCCTGACCATACCGGTTTTGTGTACCAGTTTGTTTTTATTTTACCATTGTGATCATATTGAATAGTAATGTCGAGGAAATTAATGGCTTTATTATTTTCTTTTTCTAATGTAAATTGTATTTTATTATGATAACTATTAAATTTATTGAGGGTGTACTGAACTTTGTCTTCCGGTATGCATAATATACAGTCGTCGACGTATCTTTTAAAGAAAAAAGGTTTGTAATTTAGTTGTTTAATTACACTTTCTTCTAGAAGTTCCATGACAAGGTTTGCTATTGTTGCAGATATTGGTGAACCCATGGCAACACCGTAGATTTGTGAAAAGAAAAAGTCATGAAAGCGAAAAAAGGTTTGCGTTAAACATAATTTGGTAGCTTCAATAAAATAATTTTTTGTTAATGGCGTGAAGTTTTTTATTTTTTCCCAATAATTTTCTATGCTTTGAATAGCTAAGTTAATGGGGATATTAGTGTATAGGGATACCACATCGAAAGATACTAATATGTGACCTTGAGGGATAGTTTTATTTTTAATATAGTCGCAAAATTACCATGAGTTTTTGACATAATAATCATTTTTACCTAGAAGTTTACTGATAATATCCGATAAGTATTTTGATAAATTGTATGTGGGTAACTGTATATTACTAACAATAGGACGAATTGGGGTGCCTGGTTTATGTAACTTTGGAAGGCCATATATGTATGGAGCATGACCATTATTGCAATTAGGCTTAGTCTTTAATTCTTTTGTTATTAGGTTTCGTTTAAACCAATCATTTACAAGTCTATTGACCTTAGATTGTACCCTACTAGTTGGATTGTGGTTTTCTTTTTTATAGGTGGAAGTGTCATTTAGCAGGTTATACATTTTTGCGTTATAGTCGTCTTTGTCCATAATAACAGTTTTATTACATTTGTCGGCAGTTAAAATGTATAAGTTTGGATTACTTTTTAAAAATTGTTTGGTTTCTTTGATGTAAAATTTAATCTGGTTATTAATTTTTGTACTTTTAACAAATTATAAAAACAAAATTCTTCACATAGTAAAAAAATTAATAACCAGATTAAATTTTACATCAAAGAAACCAAACAATTTTTAAAAAGTAATCCAAACTTATACATTTTAACTGCCGACAAATGTAATAAAACTCTTATTATGGACAAAGACGACTATAACGCAAAAATGTATAACCTGCTAAATGACACCTCCACCTATAAAAAAGAAAACCACAATCCAACTAGTAGGGTACAATCTAAGGTCAATAGACTTGTAAATGATTGGTTTAAACGAAACCTAATAACAAAAGAATTAAAGACTAAGCTTAATTGTAATAATGGTCATGCTCCATACATATATGGCCTTCCAAAGTTACATAAACCAGGCACCACAATTCGTCCTATTGTTAGTAATATACAGTCACCCTCATACAATTTATCAAAATACTTATCGGATATTATCAGTAAACTTCTAGGTAAAAATGATTATTATGTCAAAAACTCATGGGAATTTTGCGACTATATTAAAAATAAAACTATCCCTCAAGGTCACATATTAGTATCTTTCGACGTGGTATCCTTATACACTAATATCTCCATTAACTTAGCTATTCAAAGCATAGAAAATTATTGGGAAAAAATAAAAAACTTCACGCCATTAACAAAAAATTATTTTATTGAAGCTACCAAATTATGTTTAACGCAAACCTTTTTTCGCTTTCATGATTCTTTCTTTTCACAAATCTACGGTGTTGCCATGGGTTCACCAATATCTGCAACAATAGCAAACCTTGTCATGGAACTTCTAGAAGAAAGTGTAATTAAACAACTAAATTACAAACCTTTTTTCTTTAAAAGATACGTCGACGACTGTATATTATGCATACCGGAAGACAAAGTTCAGTACACCCTCAATAAATTTAATAGTTATCATAATAAAATACAATTTACATTAGAAAAAGAAAATAATAAAGCCATTAATATCCTCGACATTACTATTCAATATGATCACAATGGTAAAATAAAAACAAACTGGTACACAAAACCGGTATGGTCAGGGAGATACCTAAATTACAATTCTGTAGCACCCATAAAATACAAAAAGAGTGTGGTCACAGCACTAACCGATAGAGCTATCAAATTTTCCCATCCACAATTTAGACCGCAAAATTTAAAAAAAGTTAAAGACACTTTAGCGAAAAACAACTACCCAAAGAAATTTGTTGAACCCATAATAAAAAGCCGAGTAGATAAAATCTATAACAACAATCAGCCAACAAAAAGCAATGTTCCATCAACCCAAAAATACATATCATTGCCGTATATACCAGAAATTACTAATCCCATTAAAAAAGTGCTAAAACCATATGATATCCAAATAGCTGAAAAACCTTCGAATAATTTCAAAAACCTTTACACAAAACTTAAACCTGATATCCCTAAAGACGAACAAACAAATATCATTTACAAGATCAATTGCTTAGATTGCAACCAAACATATGTCGGTCAAACCAAACAGTATTTAAAAAATAGAATAAAAAATCACAAATACAGCATTAGACATCACAATAACGATAATAAAACCGCCTTAGCCAAACATGCAATTGATAACATGCACAACATCGATTTTAACAACGTGGAGATTTTAGACAAAGAAATTAATTACAAAAAAAGAACAATTAAAGAAATGATCCATATTAAAAGAACACCCGGTACAATGAATTTCAGAACGGACACAAATGACCTGAGTAATAATAGGGCAATAAAATTGCAGATGGTCCAGAAACTTTCAAACCCTTTGGTAGTACTCTGTCAATAGCAAAACAAACCAGATGTGAAAAAAAATGCATCAAAAAATAATAGTTTTCTATATTTATATTTATATTAAATAAGAAGTGTTTAATTATATTGTATTAAAGTAATAAAATAGTTAAATGTAAGTTTTTCAAGTGAACCTCCTGTTAACATTAGGTAAGAAAGTAAAATTTTCAGTTTATATAGCATAAATTTACATATTCCTTTTCATATTTACAGTAATTCTCTGAAGATGGTTTAATCAATAAAATAAACCGAAACGTCAGAAAAAAATATGTGTTAATTTTTTTATAAAGTAATAATATGACCGAAACCCAAAAGAGTAAAAACTAGTTAAAAATAAGGAAATCGAATTCTCAAAAAAGTTCCAGACCTTCTTTCATAGTCATCTCCTGAGGAAATTAATAAAGGTAAAATTACTTAAATAACTTATAAACTTGTAGAAAATATACCTAAAACCGTACGAACTACGAATGCAAACTAATACTATGAAATATAAAATGCTACAAAGTTCGTTACAGTAGAAAATATACCTAAAAAACCTACAAACTACGAACTCAAACTAATACTATGAAATATAAAACGCTACAAGGTTCGTTACGTTAGAAAATATACCTAAAACCCTACAACCTACGAACACAAACTAATACTAGGAAATGTATAACGTTATAAAGTTTGTAACAATATATATATATATATATATATATATATATATATATATATATATATATATATATATATATATATATATATATATATATATATAATTTATTTTTGCATCTTAAACCTTTTGTTAAATATTTTTTTCTAATATTTTCTTGGGTATAGGTTTTTCCATTAGAGAAAGAAAATTATTGTCCTTTGTTTCTCTAATGGAAAAACCTATACCCAAGAAAATATTAGAAATATATATATATATATATATATATATATATATATATATATATATATATATATATATATATATGTTTATATATGAAGTAAAATACGAACAGTAAATGCAAAACTTCTCTCCATCATATCCTTTCTGTGTTAGAGGTTGCACAGTTAGAATAAATTTTTATAGAACGCAATTCATCCTATTCCACCACCATCGAGATGATGGCCTACCTGTACCACCATACCGAGAAAAAAGTCAAAACTTACCCTCCCCGCCACAACAACTTTTCCAAATGAACAGATTCTTCTATTAAAAAAAAAGGGTCGAAGATGGACATAGCAGAGCCTGGATGCATCGATAAAAAAATAATTTTTTCAATAGAATAGAATCGCGAGAGCGTTAGAGGAAATATATCCCGGAAATGAGAGGATACCGACCTTATTCAAAACTGACCTACCAAACTATCTAAAAAACTTCAATCAATACCTTCTCCCGGTCATAACCTACGGCGGAGAAACTCGCACATTAACCTACAAACCAGCATCGAAATTGGGAGTAGCCCAAAGGCGAATGGAAATGTCCATGCTGACAACAAATAATACGAAGAACAGGCATCACTGACATCACAGAAAGGATAACAAAACTTAAGTGGAACTGGTCAGGCTCCATAGCCGGGATGAGTGACAGGCGGTGGACACGTAAAATTATAGACGGTAGGTCTTAGGCTGACAAAGGAAATAGCGCCTGACCATCTACATGATGGACCGACATCACGAGGATCTCTGGAAATTGATTACACGCTGCTCAAGATAGATGATGCTGGAGAGAACAAAAGAAGACCTATATCTAATAACATATGTAGAGGACTGGATGATGATGATGATGATGATCGGAATATGATGACAAACGCAAACTAATAAACGGCAAAGGATTGAACAATTTGAAAAATGCCGATGACTTAGTCATAATAACAGAAGATCCGAAAGAACTACAAGTCATGCTAACAGAGCTAGATAGAGAATAGTCAAAACTTGGTCTACAGATGAATCTACAGAAAAACAAGCTCATGAGCAAAGGAAATTTTCAGATCACAGTCAGGGAATAAGAACTGAGAAATGTCGACCAATATATTTATCTCGAGCAGACGATAACAGTGGGACATAACAATAAGACTACCGAAATTGACCGAAAGAAAAGCCTGACATAGGCTGTGTTTGGCAAAATAAACAAAACGTTTAAAAACAAAAACATTCCTATTTGGCTCCGGTGCAAATTATTCCAACAGTTATACCATTAGTGGCATATGGTGCTCAGATTTGGACTCTAACAAAGTAGACGATGAAAAAACTCCAGATGACTTAGAGATGTATGGAACGGCAGATATAAGGGTTGTCGCTAACAGAACACCAGGTTCGTTTGTTGTTTTTACGATTTCAAGAGAATGGTTCAGCAGGAATTCGTTCCGTATTGTCAAATGGTGAGTACTATTTCAGTGTTATGAAACGAATGTGAAAGAAAATCTTAAGAATCATATCATAATATCGTGACCTTTTGCACGATAATATACCTTCACACAAGACTGTTGCTGTTCGTGAGTTTTTGGCCAAAAAAATAAGCACTCGCCTGATATATCACTCTGCGATTATTTCCTGTTCCATAAGATGAAATGTGCAATAAAAGGAACGATGTACGATGATATCAAAACCATCGCGTGTAACGAGGATAGTCGAGGTCATTGAGAAATCAGCTGTGTAAAAATCCATGCGATCACCACCGGGCCCTGTATTTTATCGACGCAGAAGGAACATATTTTGAATAAACTTAACTATTCTTGTAAAAACAAATAGACATTTTTTAAATCCCGGTTATTTAAGACTTACTGTGTATATTATTAGGTGTTATATTTAATAATAATGATGCAATAATTGGTGGAAATTTCAACGCCAGACACCGCCTATGGGGCAGCAATGTGGAACGCCAAAGGGAGATCGCTCTCTATAACAACTCAAAAAGGTTTAATTACCATTACCAGACCTTTTGGATATATTTGCCATCAAAAACGTAAATAGTATCGCAGCCTGAGGTGATTCTGATTTAAATTCAGATCACTTACCAGTCATAGTCGAGGTTGAAGATCCCGTCAGAAGGGACAGGGATTTATTAACAATACCAAAGTTAATTGATTCAAATTTAGATCCTTGTTATGAAACGAAGAATCGTCGCCTCTTTGTCGGATATTGCCAGTATTCGCAATGCAGTAGATGCCATTACGCTAACAGTTAGGATCAAATAAAATTAAAGGACCTGGAGAGCAATATTTGAGAAGATAAAGTAAATACTTTAAAACTAGAGGACGGCACTCTATACAAATTAACGAAAGCTCTTACTAAGAGAAGTAACAGGTCACTCCAATTTGTTAAAAATCCTGTGAACGACCATCCAATAACTGATCCCAAAGATAAAGTGGAAGCTTTTGCCGAATCACTACGAACAATTCGGTGAAAAACCGACTGAGAACGCCGAAATTAAATATAGAGTTAACCATACAATATACATCTACAGAATCATGAATCACGCTGAGGTTGCGAGTCCCCCCACTTGAGTCTGAAATCCATTAATCAGATAATTCGTACTTTAAATACTAAAAAAGCTATCGGTATAGACAATATTCGAAATAATGCTCTTAAAAATCTACCAAATAATTCAATTAAAAATATACGTCGCCTCGCTAATACCATATTAATAAATGGTTATTTTGCGAAAAATAGAAAAAAGTTAAAGTAATTCTAATTCTAAAGAGCAAGGAGGACGCCTCACCATTAGGTCCATTGGCCTGTTGTCAAGCCTCGGCAAGGTTATCGAAATACTGATCCTCGACAGAATCAATAGCTTCCTTCCGGGAAACAACATGCTACAGTTGGAGCACTTCGGGTTTGCACTTTACTCCAATGCATTAGGAAGACATCTAATATCCTTAATTACTTCAACAAGCTCGCTCACACGGGAATAATCTTCTATGATATTGTCAAGGCCTTTCACAACGCCCTACTACTTAAATTAGATTTGAAAGACCAAATAATATCATTCAAATTGGGCCGATCCGGGAGAGTCGTGCGGACCTTTGTTCTTGAGCAAAAAATATTGACTTTTAAATTTTTCATTTGGAGACTGGTACGTTTAGTGTTTAAGAACAAATAAATTCGCTCGCTTGGATCACTTGGTAACCAGTATAGGGTATTCCGATTTCGTTGCCGAGTAGCTCCGTTATTTTTAAAGTTAGCGAACTGCGGTTTTCGCGAATCGGTGCTACTTTTGCGTGAAACGAAAAATGTCGCAGACAGAATTTTGACAGCATTCTTAGTTTTTTAGGTACAGGGTTTTTCGAAAATTCGCAATTTTGAGGCACCCCTAGTATTTCGGTTGTCTTTTTAGTTATCGAAAAGATATATTGACTCAAATAAAGTTTTAAACATAAAATTCAGTGGCGTCGTTAGTTTCTCTCTAAGTACTAATGTTTTTTAGATATAATCAAACTAATAGTACATCCCATATATTCACAGACCGTTGCATTCCGCTTACTAAGGGTTTTTCAACGATATATAACACTTAATAATTTTTCTTTCATTTAAGCCATTAAATTATACTTTTTAATTTACATGTTTTAATTTTTTTAGGAGGCCGTGAAAAACAAAATTTAAAAATACGTTCAACATGCGATTGTCATAGTCTCAATGAGCTCTTTGAAAATTGCGAAAAATATATGTTCTGTTGTTTCATACAATACAATGAAGATTGTGATGAAGCTACGTAAATGTATCATTAAATGTTGGTTTTTATATTCATACTATTATACATAGGTATCCGGAAAGGAAGCATCCCCTTAACGTGATATTTAACCGCATTAAAAGTAATTTAATAAATTTCGGAACATTCTCCAAGCTGCGGCCAAAAGTTTACAATAAGCCACAAAAAGAAATCCAAGAAATAAATGTCTTGGCAATCATAGAAAATAACCCTTCAACTTCGTGGTGTCAGCTTGAAAATGAAGTAGGAGTATCAAAATCTAGAGGTCAGGAAATATTAAAGAAATATAAATTTAAACCGTTTAAATTTAAACTCGTACAAGATTTGCATTTTGGAGATGCACAACGAACAGTCATTTTCTGTATCTGGTATTTGCAAAATTTAAACAGAGACAGATATTTTTCCAAAAAAATTATATGATCTAATGAAGTTTTTATTAGCAGTGCAGGCATATATAGACGTAATAACAGATATTGATCAGAAGAAAATCATAACATTATATTTCCTCACGAACGACAGGGGAGATTTGGGTGCAGCGCCTCTTGCTTTATTATTGGAACTATAATTAAATATAACATATATGAAGGAAATCTCACCGCAGATCGTTATTTACAAATACTGGAAAATATTGTACCAGAAATTCGTGAAGATGTGTCTTTGAAGCAGTTACAAAGCATATTCTTGCAACAAAATGAAGCAGCTCCTACCCATAATTACCGAATCATTCTGAAGATAATTTTCCAGTTAGCTAGATTGGTACATAAGGTCCCATAATATGGCCCGGTAGATCCCAGGATCTGTCTGTAATAGATTTTTTCTTATGGAGTTATCTAGAAAATAAAATTTATAATACTCAACATCATACGATGCAGAATCTAAGAAATGCCACAAAAAGAGAATTCAGAAATTTAATGGGTCGACTCCTAGTTTTACTCAATGCTTTACGCAGAGTAAGAAATCCCATGGCGGTATTCAACATGATGGTTTACAATTTGGACGATATCTTTAATTTCTGTTATTCTTAAAAATTATTCTTATAATATATAACTTAATAATATTTACCTTTTAGATAACTAAAAAGACAGCCAAAATACGAGGGGGTTCCAAAATTACAAATTTTCAAAAAACCCTGTATCTAAAAACTAGGAGTGCTGTGAAAAATCTGTCTGCAGTATTTTTCATTTCACGCAAAAGTAGCACCGCTTCGCGAAAACCGAATCCTGCTAACTTTAAAAATAATGGAGCCGCCCGGCAAAAACAACAAAATTCGGACACCCTGTACAAAAATAAAAACGAGTTTTTCCGCTAATACCTAAAAGAGCGAGTTGGTACAGGTGATGAAACTTAACCCAATTGTTTTCGTAGTTATAAATATCGTGAAGCCTCGCCCCCTTTTAGAAATAATTGATGTATTTCTAGAAAAAGATACGTCCGGGAATCCGATTTAGCAGAGATGACTTTAAAGGTTACAAAGATTATTTGAAAAACATCTAAACATTGATCCTTTTTGACATACAAAACCTGTATTGTTCGAAAAATGACATGAAATGAGAGAAAAACATATTGATTCAAATAGATGTATATACATGGATTTTACAGATATGCATTAAACTCCAAACTTACGCTCTTTTGTTCCCTGAACCTCAATAGTCGATATATTACTTTAAATGAGATTTTAAAAAATCTATACAACGAAAGAGTGTCATTAAAAGGATATATAAAATGCTAATATTTCTAATAATATCAACACCTCGAGCTGCAATTAAATCCCAAGAATAATGATTTAGATGATATAATTTATGTGTATTCACATATTTCTCACAATGGAACCAAAACTCATTAGTTATATCATTATACATGCTTTATGTCTATTCAAATTCTAACAATTCTTTACACCTGATAAAAAGCAGACAATGACGTACCTGGCAAACAATATCATGTAGGTATGACGAGACCCGAAAAGTCCTTTGGAGTACCATTTTGCCAGATACTCTTTTTCTTCCCTTGGTTTCTTGTGATTATTTATCTAATACAAATCAAATGAATGCAAGGTATGGGCAATTTAAAGAATTAAAGAAAACAATTTTAACATTACACGTAGTTATTAAATTCTAAATTTAATCTCTTTATTCATTGAACCCGCAATATTCGAAATATTACTTTAAATGAGATTAAAAAATCGATACAACAAAATGGTGTCATTAAAAATGTGTATAGAACCCAAAGTCACTAGTCATATCAATATACATACTTTACCTCTTTTCAAATTCTAACCCTTCGCAAATAATAAAAACGCATCTGACACGCTGTAAAAAGCAGATATAACAAAATCTCGACAAATAAGGTCCAGAAATACGATAGAACTCTTCGCGGATAATAAAAAAACGGACGTAATGAGGCATGTGGCGGATGGTAAAAAGCAGGTATGATGAGGCCCAAAAATTCCACTGGTGGCCATGTTACCTAATCATTTTTTTTTCTTTCCTTTATTTCTTCTGCTTATTTAATTGATAAAGAGTAAGTAATTAAGTTAATTCATTCAAAACAATAGAAATAACCCTTTAAAACAGTATCGCGGTCGTTAAAACCGTTTTTTAAAAGGAAAAACCGGGTTAAGTTAGGTCAATTCTTGCCGATTAATAAAAAAAATTAGCACATGCGACGTTGCCACTCCTTTTTGATCCGCCGCTGTAGATTCGGTCTATTGCTTCCATTGAGAGTTGCCTTAAAATCACCGAGACAGTCCATAAACAAATCATATTCTAATTGCACTGTATTATATAAGCTACAAGTTATATATAAAGGTGAATTAAGGGCAATATTGGAGTTTACATGGGGCAAATTAAATAAATTTGGATTTCTCATACTATACATTGGCACATTTAAGTGTAACAACTGCAATATCTTCCTATTATCAGTAAAACCTCTTGATACTTGAAATAAATATAGCAAATCCGCTATTTTTATTCCCTTTTCTAATGTGCTCATATTATATTTTTCGCGCAAAAAATGCTTAGAAATATCAAAATCATAAAGGCCTAGTTCCTTAAAATCTTTTTATTTTTTCAATGCTATATTTATGGCACTGATAAAATGGACTCCATACCTAACTACGAATACTATACTCTAAAATACTGCAAAAAAATGTTTCAAATAATACCTTTATACACTGATAGTTTTTGAGGTACCTAGTATTTCAAACAATAAAGCCGTAAGTCTGAGACGCCCCCCGACAAATATATTCTATATGTATTTTAAATGTTAACTGTTGATTAAAAGTGATCCGTAGGTCCTTAATCACGTTTACTTTGTTTAGTGTTGCGTTTCGCTTGTTGTACACATAATTAATAGAGTTCTTTTCCGTGATATATTATTATTATTAAATATGATTTATTGTCCAAAATCTATACAATCTTATTGACTACACTAAAACTAAAACTAAACTAGTCTAACAAACAATGGTAATACTTAATTATGGTTTTAAAATCCGACCAGATGTTGCTAAGCATCTAATAGAAAGTATGTACAATTTAAAACATTATTATAAAAAGACAAATGTTGGTATCCAAACAACAAATTTATTAAAAATAACACAGAAAAACTCAATAAAAGGCCATAAAACAAAGCAAAATCCTGAACACTAAAAGCTGTCGGCATAATACTCCTCCAAACTATAAAACGGCTTCCCCACCAAAGTACACTTCAGATTCCTACGGAACAATGAATAAAAGGCATCAATCGATAGTGCAAACCAAGGTCGTTTTTTCCTTCATAAATGATAGAACTCTTAGTCAGAGTTAATCTAAGGATCGGGAGCCGTAAATTAAATTTCAGGCCTTGTCTTCTATTGTACGGAATACATTCATACTCTAGGTTACCCTCTCCACCATACCTGCGATGAACCAGACATGAAACCTCTAAAATAAACAAACTCGCAACAGTTAAAAAATTTTGCTGTACAAACAATACCTTACAATGGTCCCTATATCTGGCACCACGCAAGTACCTGAGCGCCCTTTTCTGAATCACAAGTAGAGAATTCAAGAGTTGCTGGCTGCAAAAACCCCCAAAACGCCACACCATACCTCAGGTGAGACTCATACAATGCATGGTAAGTTATCCTCGCATATGCACCACCAAACTTAGCAGACACCACCCAAACCGCAAAACAGTCCGAAGCCAGCATTTTATTTAGCTCCAATATGTGATGCTCAAACTTAAGTCAAGAATCAATAAACATTCCGAGAAATTTTATACTAATTTTATTTTCTATTAATTGGTTGTCTAAGCAAAGATTACTGAATACAAAATCGGATGTTAATATGTTAGTTTTATTTACATTAAAAGAAAGCGAGTTCGAGTTGCGCACCATTCCCGAACTCTATGCAAATCAATATTTACAGTATTTTTAAGCATTTTACTGTCTCTAGAGTGCCACAAAAGGGTGGTATCATCAGCGAAGAGCGTAAAACTCCCCCGTATGTTCAGACTTGTTAAATCATTAACATACAACAAGAACAAAATCGGACCAAGCATCGATCGCTGAGGTACCCCATGGTTCACACCAGACAAGGTAGAGAAGTTGTCGCCAACCCTCACAACCTGTGACCTTCCCGAAAGATAGGATGAAAACCATGTGTAAGCTACACCACGAACGCCATAATGCTGAAGCTTCCGCAAAAGCACCCTGTGATTCACACAATCGAGGAGTAATTCTGTAGGATCAATAAATATAAGACGATCTGAAATAAATAAGATCATCGGAATTCCTACTGATAAGGAAATCAACACAGCAAAAAAGTCGATAAATCCAAAATAAAAAAATACAAAAGAACAAAGTAAACAAACCACTGAATTACCAGGACATTCCAAAGAGGATAATTCTACAACAGAGAGTTTTAGCAAAGAGGACGTTAATTTAATATTTAAGCCAAAGAAATCAGTCATGAGAACGCCACCAAAAATATTGCCACAAAATGAATGTGTACACAATAATGGTGATAATTCTATTGCTGACAGGGATAGTACAATTAATGAGACTATTTTAGCCCACCCACAAAAGAGGCAGCGATCAAATTCATGTCCCTCTGCGCAACAAAAACGCAAGATAAAAAAAAAACATAACTTAAAACACATTGACGTGCAGACTAGCCCTTGTTCGCATGATGGTTTGTCCAATTTTCAGCCGGCGGAACGAGTTTTAAATGAAGTACTCTTCAAGCGCTTCGAGAAGCAACTGTTGGCTTGCCGTTGGATCAGATTAGTTTTGTGAATTCCACTATATTTGCTGTGCACAAGCATGTAACAACGTTGGCTTTTAGAATTGGGCAGACCGAAAAGACTAACCAGCATTTAAATAACCAAACACGACAACCCGAAAAGTTAATAATTTGATCGCCTACATCATCAGGGAGTGATTCGGTCTTTGATTTGCCATCACCTTCTAGGAACAAGACATTTAGTCAAGCTCTTAAATATACACCCGCAACAAATAATCCAACTTCAAAACCCGATATTAAAGAATGGAAAACACCGCCACAAAATTAGGTCAAGCATGAAAGCATTGTCAAAATTAAAGATCAGAGTGATCCCAAAGTGGTACTACAAGAAATTTAAAAAACTATAAAAGCTACTAAGATTGAAGGGCAATTTAAGAGAGTTAAATAGCTTGAGAATGGAAGTGTTATCATTGAGTGTAAAAACGCCCTGCAACAACAAAACCTTAAAGAAAGTTTGGCAGAAAAGCATAACATAGCGATTAAAAATATTGTCAACAATGATCCTATGATTATGATCATTGGAATTTTAAAAGGGTACTCTCCAAGTGAATTTATTGGTGAATTTATTTCAGAAAATGCCTGCATAACTGATACGTTTGGAACGAATATAGCAGATGCATTCAAGTTTATAACTAAGAGAGAATGTAGAAATAAGGCAAAGGAAAATTGGATATTTCAAACATCGCCTCAGCTATTTAAATGGTTAATAAGAAATAACGATCTCACATTTGATCTATGTCCAGTATATGTTTAGGAGTACACCAATGTGGCTTTGTGTTTTAAGTGTTGCTTGTTTGGGCATGTGTTTAAACATTGCACAGGGAAACCCAGTTGTTAAACAATTTTCGATTGCCCCAACTGCTATAAATCAAAATTGACAGTAAGAAATCACACAGCACGAGATCCTAATTGTCCTGTATACATACAACGAATAAAACGCACACAACAGCAGCACACAAATTACTCAGACGAACATTTTTAGTGCGGGAGTAAGAAACATCAGTGGCAGTGAGCATCTAGCAGATGTTAACAGTACTTTTATAATGTCATATTAAAACGTGTGAGGTTGAAACACTAAAATTATTGAGTTTTATAACAATGACTTCGTTTAAATCGACATTTTTCGAGCCAGCTTCAAACCGAAGCCGCCTCATATCTTACTTGAAATCTAGGCGTTTATTTCACAAACTTAAACATGAGTTGACCTTGGTTTCAAGTCGTTTTCGCAAAAAGTTGATGTCTTGTCTGTACCTAACCTCAAAATAACCTTGCCTTGTTTTGATATTTTTCTTATTTAAAAAACCAACTGTTGTGAGGGGTAGAATGTTTTATTCTGCATTTAGCCTTTAACTTAGGTGTCCTTAAACATTAAAAATAATTCTAAATAATATACTAACGCTCATTTGACGCATGACGTAATCGTTCAGATTACAGCTGATTTCAAGCGCGCTTGAGGTGTTTATTTCGCACTCGAAGCGCGCTTGGGTCAAGTCAACCCTAAATCGTTTCAGGCTTGACTTAACAAATCTAAGACGGTTTCAAGTATAATCTCGCCCGTTTAATTCGTTATTTCTAAGCCGCTTGTAGAAGGCGTTTGACTTCAAGCGCACTCAGAACTGTCGATATAAAGGTACTGAATGTTTGTGTTACTGAAAATGAATATGATGCCGTCGCATTTACTAAAATGTGGATCTCTAATAATGTTTATGAGAGTGAGTTATTACCAGACAATTTTTTAGTTTTTAGAAGTAGAAATAGAAAAGATGATGTGCGAGGTGGAGGAGTGCTTTTCGCGGTTAAAAGAAACTACAAATGTACCAGGGCAGACGTGGAATATGAGTCACAGCACATAGATTGGTTGCTGGTCAAAGTTTGGTATAATAATGTTCATTTTATGTATGTGTTGGTGGTTTATGTTGCACCTAAATCTACGATTTTGGAAAGAGAAGAACTTTATTCATTTATTGAAAGCTTAGATTTTCTGTACGAAAATAAGTATGTAATTTTAGAAGATTTTAATATAGGTCATTTAAGTAAGCACTTCGTAGATAATAAATATTTTGATCGTCAAATAGAATTATTACTTAACTTTATGGAATTCTTTGATTGTACTCAAAAAAAAATTATATTTTGAATGCTGGTCAGCATATTTTAGACTTAGTTTTAACCAGAATGTGGCTGAAGTTTGGAACGTTCACGAGACGACTTATACACTCAAAAAAATGTTACCGAAAAATAAGAAACAAAATTTTATTTACAAAAGTATTTCATCCTATATTGTTGTAAAAAAAAACAAATTTTACTGGTTAGGACTGTCTTGGAAAATCTTATAGTAATTTAGGACACCTGACACTATATAACAAAAAAAAATTTAAACACACCTTTAAATTCATTTAAAAAAATCGTCTATGGCATTTCACAAGTTAAATTCCGCACATATTGTATATAAGATGTCTCTAAAAACGCTTGCGGCCGGGACACTACCACCCTTAAATTCATTAAAAAACAAATCGTCTATGGCGTTTCACAAGTTAAAATTCGCACATATTTTATATTGACGGGCTAGATATAGGTATACATATTAAAGCCCTGTATAAACAGATATTTCTAAAAATGCTTGCGGACGGGACACTACCACCGTTAAATTCATTTTTAAAAAAATCGTCTATGGCGTTTCACAAGTTAAATTCCGCACATATTTTATATTGACGAGGTAGATATATTCATATTAAAGCCCTGAATAAACAGATATCTCTAAAAACGCTTGCGGACGGGACACTACCACCCTTAAATCCATTTAAAAAAAATCGTCTATGGCATTTAACAAGTTAAAATTCGCATATATTTTATATTGACGGACTAGATATATTCATATTAAAGCCTTGTATAAACAGATATTTCTGAAAATGCTTGCGGACGGGACACTACCACCCTTAAATTCAATCTGAAAAAATCGTCTATGGCGTTTCACAAGTTAAAATCCACACATATTTTATGTTGACGGGCTAGATATATTCATATTAAAGCCCTGTATAAACAGATATTTCTAAAAACGCTTGCGGACGGGACACTACCACCCTTAAATTCATTTAAAAAAATCGTCTATGGCGTTTAACAAGTTAAAATTCGCATATACTTTATATTGACGGGCTAGATATATTCATATTAAAGCCTTATATAAACAGATATTTCTAAAAATGCTTTCGGACGAGACACATGACCATCCTTAAATTCATTTTAAAAAAATCGTCTATGGCGTTTCACAAGTTAAAATCCGCAAATATTTTATATTGACGGGCTAGGTATATTCATATTAAAGCCTTGTATAAACAGATATTTCTAAAAATGCTTGCGGACGGGACACTACCACCCTTAAATTTATTTTAAAAAAAATCATCTATGGCGTTTCACAAGTTAAAATCCGCACATATTTTATATTGACGGGCTAGGTATATTCATATTAAAGCCCTGTCTGTATAAACAGATATTTCTAAAAATGCTTGCGGACGGGACACCATCACCCTTAAATTAATTTTTAAAAAAAATCGTCTATGGCGTTTCACAAGTTAAAATCCGCACATATTTTATATTGACGGGCTAGATATATTCATATTAAAGCCCTGTATAAACAGATATTTCTAAAAATGCTTGCGGACGGGACACTACCACCCTTAAATTCATTTAAAAAAAATCGTCTATGGCGTTTCACAAGTTAAATTCCGCACATATTTTATATTGACGAGGTAGATATATTCATATTAAAGCCCTGTATAAACAGATAATTCTAAAAACGCTTGCGGACGGGACACTACCACCCTTAAATTTATTTAAAAAAAAAATCGGCGTTTCACAAGTTAAAATCCGCACATATTTTATATTACCGGGATAGATATATTCATATTAAGAACCTAGCACCTCAATATAAAAGTTGTAGACGGCTTTAATATAAAAATACCTAGCTCGTCAATACAAAATTTTTATACACTTTCACTTGTGAATACACATAAACGGTTTTTTAACTTTATTATATATTTTTAGTCCCGTCCGCAATTATTTTAAATTATTTTATATTAGGTGCTCTAGGAAATACATACTCTGCCCATCAATATACAATTTAAATGCAGTTTTGCATGTGAACTCTCATAGAAAAATTTTTCGCTATATAACGTCGGTTATATGTATCCCAAGCTAAGTCGGTTTTTAAATTTTTTTTTTCACAAGATGTTGTAATATCAACCGGTCCGGCCAGTCAATAACAAATTTGCTTATATTTTTATATGTAAACTCTCATAGACGATATTTTTCAAATTATTTTATTAAATTGTAAACTTCAAGTGAAACCAAATATAATGCCCAAGTTTTATAAACAGGTCAGGTAGAAAAAAAAGAATAATTCATTTTTTTAAATATTTTACATTGCTTTCTTCTTTTAATATGAATTTTTAACAATTTTCTCTAATTTTTGAAATTATTTTTTACTGTGTACAAAATTCGCGTGAACGTTCCAAACTTCAGCCGCATTAACCAGATATGAGTGCAGTCTATTTGAGAGTACATATAGCTTTGTCAAAATCGATACTCATCATCCACCATTAACTATTGAAATTGCTTTAGAAGATAAAAAGACTAAAAGATTAATAAACAACTACAACACTATGCACTTCATTTTTAGAAAAGCTAATTTTCCGTCCATGTATCAACTATTTCAAAATGTTAACTGGAATGATCTAGAAAACTTTAATGATGTGAACTTAGCAGTTAAGAATTTTTACGATAAAGTTAATTCTATTTTTGAAATATGTGTTCCAAAAGTGAGCTACCGTTAAAAATATCCGGTATGACTTCTGACAAGCTTTCCTATTTACGAGAATCATAGTACCTCCGTGTATTGATTCCTTTCTACAAAAAATTTATGCTACCACATGGTTAGAAATAACACATGGCTCACTCAAATTAAGCCAATGCTCTGTTAGAAGTACAAAATCAGGTCTTTTTGTAACTCAAGTAGTATACTTAGTTCATTCTGCTTACACCAGACCGACTGGATATTCAATGAAAGCAAAGTAATGAATGTTCCAAAGTTAGAGGCCCTTATATTGTCAATTGAATAATTTCGTCCTGATCTAAAAAAAGAGCTATTAACATTTTCGATGTTAAGAGCCATTGTAGTGACCTGTTCATCACGGATCACATTTTCCAGTGCTACAGAGTTTGAGCCGTTGGTTAACCGTATCAAATTACAAGTATCATGAATCTTATCAAAATCCCTCAATGCCCCCCCCCCCCCCACAATATTTGCTAATCTAGATAAACCGAATTTATTTAAAAAGTAACCCCTCCTGCAGTAATGCCCAAAATTAAATTTCCGATGTAAATTAATCAAACCTATACTGGCAGAAAATCTTATTAATTTTGAAACATACATTAATAAATCGTTATTAAAAAATTCAACAGCATTAAATGATTTAAAGCCGCCACTTCTAGTTGGAAACGTACAAAATAAAAGGTTAGTATAAAAACATTTGGTCGCCAGTAAAGTCACATCGTGAAATGAAATTATTTGATTATTAGGTTCAATCAAAACTAAAATAAAATCCTCTCCCGATAAACCATCAATATAACAGTCCGAAGTTCGAATTATATTTCTTAAAGACGCTCCCGGTTTCGAGGCCAGTTGTAACTCCACAGAATCTCCCAACATCTCTCTCAAAGGTTGATAAAAAATTTGCCATATCTATCAGTTAAAACCAATACTTTTCTACCTGCTAAGGGACTATATAGCTTCTTTGATTTACCCGAACACACCATAGATTCCGTTTGCGTCGATTGATCAATATTTCTCCTTATACAGTGGTCCTCGTTTTTTTGCGTTAATATTTTCGTCTTCAGTTTCTCAATGTCCTCTAGATTCGCTTGTTTTCTGCCTCCAATACTTCAATACTCGTAATCATACTATTTTTCATCTCCATCAGACACTGTGTTTCCTTTTCACTTTGCATTAAGTTATTCTCTTTTTCTTTTAAAGATGAAAGGAGAAAGCCATTTTTATCCTTTAACTCTCCTAACTGTTTATTGTACTCTGAAATTTTTTTAGTAAATTTTTCAATTTAAGCCTCATATGATTTTTCAACCTCACATGCTTCAAATCCAGAGACAAACGTTTTTTCTTACGTATATAAGAATCCTTCTGCATAATTTCACTTTTAAGTGTATCAATCTGTTGCGTGAGTTTCTTAACTTTATTTTCAACATGAAAATTCACATTTTCACAATCTTTGGAACAGAAAATTTTATATCCATTTACTATACTATAGTTTTTCTTTCTTTTTAAGCAACTAGGATGAAATGTACCGAAGCATGTTATATATACAAAATTGCTAAAATTCTTGTCATTGGAACACCTAAATTGTCCCTCCATAATTACTTAAAAATATTAATGTGTAATGCAAAACATTTTCTATATATAAACAATAACTGAAATAGGCAAACGGAAAACACTCAACGCTTCGTGAACAAGTAGTCAGAAAGTAAACAAACAAACATATATTTATTTTGCTGTAGTAAGAAAAAAGAAAAAGAAATGTCAAGAAATAATTCACTAACTGCCCTTGTAAAGAATGTCCAATTGATCACAAAAAGTTTATTTGCTATCATATATATATATATATATATATATATATATATATATATATATATATATATATATATATATATAATTAAAGAGTGGAACACACTAATATAATAATAAAAATATATAAAAAAATATATAAACAACATTAAACAATAAAATACAACAAAAACAAAAATTTAAATAAAAAATTGTATTATAATTGATTTCTCTTTCACCGATCATGAGATGGAGTTTCCACATTTTCTATTATTCTTTTATTATATGGACTTTTCCCAATTTTCTGCAGTAGCTTTATTCAAAAAAATATTTCGAAAGTTTAGTTAAATTACTAATTTTGTAAGTTGTGTTATTTCTAACAACTCTACCTTTTACTTGAGAGAGATATTTCCTTCTCCAACGAACATTTTCCGGACGATCTATAAGAACAGATTTCCTATCTGGTTTTTCTCAGCAAAAATTAAGTTCTCTGAGCAATTTCCAGAGCTCAGTTCTTCTAATTTCAGATAAATCCCGATTTTCATTGATTTTAGTTAGAACTTTGTCTACGATTGGAATCTGCTTCTCATAATAAAATGTATGTACAACTCCTTTTATTGCAGTTTACTTCTCTTCTTCCAACGAGGTTTTTCGTCTGCCTGTGATCGAATGTGGCTTGGAAGTACTAACAATTCCAGTTGCTTTTTTCTCCTTCAGTATTCGGTACATAGTAAATTGCATAACTCCTGTCATGTAAGAATACATATCAACAGGGCTTTTAACATTATTATCTAGATATTGGGACTAAATAAAGAGGTGGAAGCCACATCTTTTGGGTATCTCATTAATCTTAAATAATATATAAAAACAAGCACAAACAAGATAAATCACTAAGGACACCCTATATGGTGTACTTTGCTGACTGACAGAAATTAAATTGAATTATCAGTAATTTTATTGTTGCAGTAAATTTATAAAAGCTTATAATATTTAAATATAATTAGATTTACGGCAATCCTCAATTACCTGCGGAATTAGAGCAGGTACGTTGGAGGTTTCGGTAACCGTTTTATTACTCTCTCTAGTTCCTGAATAGAGTGTAGGAATGTGTATGCGCGATCACCCCTCTTTTTCCCAAGAGCTTTGAGTTTAAGAAACTAGAACCGATTCGGCCTTTTATAGTGGGAATGTGTATGCTGCTAGCACTCCCCCCTTCCGTGAACAACTGGTTTTTCTTGCGATAGCCTTCCCCTCAAGAGCTTTGATTTCAGAAAAATAGACCCGATTTTGCCTCTTATACTAGGAATGTGTATGCTGCTCGCATCCCCCCCCCCCCGCCGGCAACTTGTTTTTTTGTGATCGCCCCCCCCTCTCCAAGAGCTTTAAATTCAGAAAAATAGACACTTTTACACTAGAAATGGAAATGTTGCTGGTGTCTCTCCCCCCCCCCCCCCGTCGACAGCTTGCTTTCGCTTGCCATACTGTACTTTTGTGATACCACCGCTCCCCCCCCCCCCCCCCAAAGAGAGAGGCTGGATCCGCCCCTGTATATATATATATATATATAATAGTACTAATCATTTATCCAAGTAAAAATGAAGTATTTTTTTATTGATCAATTAACTAATTTGTCCATATCAGTTTGAAGTAAAATACAATCATTTCGTAAGATTACATCTTGTAAAGCTTTAGATCATCAACAAATAGTTTAATTTTTGAATCATTTGCATCAAATAAGAAAGCTATATAGTTGATTAACATAAGAAACAGCAACGGAATGAGGTTCGAATCCTGGGGAATCCCTGATGATGGTACAAAAAAGCGAGAGGTATGAACTTTAGAACAACACTTTGCTATCTCATTAATTAAATAAGATGACATTAGCTGCAACAAATCCGGAAGAAACCCATATTGCAATTCAAACTTCAAAGGTATAGAATAAGACACCACATGAAAGGCCATGGCAAAGTCAGTATAGATAACATCCACCTGACCATGTCCATCTCTGATATGCTGTTCACCACACACAATAAATTACACACGCGGGACTTTTCTTCAGATGAAATCAACGGTGAGACTAAGGTTGATTTAAACAAGATTGTTTTAAACACTTTAGCCATTTCAGAAAGCAAGATAATTGGTGTGTAGTTTTTTTGTCTATTATTAAACCTTTCTTAAAAACAGAGTAAATTTTAACTTTCTTCCACCCGCTGAGGAAAGCTTTAGTTTTTAGACTTATATTAAATATAGTTTTTATAGGACCTTCAATTATATAGGGCGGTATGCCATCGGGACCAATTGCCTTGCCTATTTTAAGTCCCACAATAGCTTCCACCATCGATATAAGTTACTCCTTGCAGTCCATTGCATGCCTACTACATATCCTTTTTGCTGAATTGCAATGATGTTATTTTGGTCGTAGTGTACATGAATACGTTGTGTCAAGCAGGATGTGATCGCCTTATATAGCGTAGGACAGGTGATTGGCCGATATTGAGCTGGATCTTGTGTTTTATGCTGATCTTTTGGCAAGAGATACGCGACTCCTTCGGTAAGAAATAATGACATTTTCTGTGGATCAAGCAAAACATCATTTACCACACGACAATTAGTCGTTGGTTCATACTCTAAACTTTTTAAACCAGTCGTTCTCGACATTATCAGGACCCGGGACTTTCCAATTAGGAAGTCCTTTAACGATGCTAATGATTTCCTCTGTGGTAAAGGGCTCGAATTGCATCTGACTGTATTGACTTCTCCAGAACTCTTCTACTTGGTTTTTATTCAGTTATCTATTATTTACCATATTTGATGAAGAGTTTAACTTCCGATTAAAAGTCCTTTCTGATCGCTCAAAAAGGGCATTGTCTCGTTTTTGGTTGTTGCTAACTTTATATCTAGTTAACCGACCAGCAGTCACGAAAGTTTTTGTTTTAGTGTGTCAAGACATTGTTATGCAGTGTTGTTTATTACAATACAATGATTTATTGTGTTCATACAAATACAAATATGCTTACACATGTCAAAAGTAAAAAAATTTAAGTCTAAACTAAAATATAGTATAAAAGAAAAGAGGCGAGGATAATTCATAGTATGCAGTACATTACACAGTAAATGAAACTATCACATTTAATATTATACATAGTTCGAAAACTGTCAGCTATACTGTCCTTAAAAATTCTAATATCTGATAGCAAGCCCTAGAAATTGTAGTAGTAGTTTTAATTCTGAACTTAAATGTTCCAAGTTTCTTATATGTATTGGTAACTTATTATAAAATTTCGGTCATTAAAAATTAACATCGTTTATTGCTTTACCTAATCCTAAATATTCTATATCAATGTCTTGTAGATTATGAGTCAGATGAATGTAAGTATCAAAGTGAGTGGTAAACTCATATATATTTTTGTTTGTATATAAATTAGACATTTATAAACAGAGAGTTCAAGGTAAGGATTCCGTAATTAATAAAAAGAGGCTTGCAATGAGTTCTGCAGTGTACTCCTGAGGTTGTTTGGGCCTCTGCTTTCTGTATCCTGAAAATTCAGAATTGATTTCCACGATGACCGCTGAACTAACCTGAACTAAAATTCCATATTGTAGGTAGGTGTGGAAAAAAGCAAAATATAAATGATAAATAATCGTGATCAACACAATCAAAAGCTTTGCTTACGTCACACAAGATAAGTGAAGCAAGCTTTCCCTCATTCAAGGTGACATTTAATATTTCCCTCAACTGCACCATGGTCGATGTTGTAGAGTGACTAAGACGGAATCCATATTGTGATACCACAAACAAATTATATTGCTTAAAAAAAGTCAATTTTTCCTGGCTGATTTTGGAATTAGTGAAATGGGTGGATAATTTGATACGTCTTTCGACAGTCGTTTTTTATGAATTGAAGTAACCTTTGAACATTTAATTGAACTTGGAAAACATTCACTTGCAAAACAGATTAGTGATGTGCACAAGAGATTCAACAATAAGCTCTAGAGTAAATTTTATTAGGGTATTACTAAGGCCAAACATATCCCGGGATGAATAATCTTCTAAATTGTAGACTGTCAAGAATTGTTTCGGAAGTAATGGACTCGAAAAAATCCAGACAAATTCCGCCTATGACTTCGACCTTCTGAACCTATTCTAGAGGTGATATATCAGATGGGGGATATCTCTGTATTATGATGCAAGTAATATTTGCAAAGTAGTTGTTGAAATTTTCAAGTTAAGTTCACCAAAAGCTTATAATATTTTACTTGGTTTAGAGATCTGTTTTATAATTTGCCATGCAGCTGTTTTTATTGTTACAAAGATACTATTTGCATTTATTTTTGCATTTTGTATTTCAGTTCTATAAATTTTTCGAGTATTCAATATATAAGATTATTTGTTAATTTAAACGATTTTTTTAAGATGTGTAGTCTATTATTATTTTAAGTTTGTCCATAAACTAATCTATTTTTGGAGTTATTTCATTTACAAATTTTGTGGGTTTCTATGAAAACGCGATTCTCCTGTAGCAAGATTGAATGTGATTTATAAGTGGGTTTAAGTCTTTAGTGAAAATTGAATCTCAATCAAAGCCACCTAACCTATTTAACAATACTAGATATTTTACCTTTTTGTGCAAGATGCCTTGTTAGCTTAAACAATGGAGGCGAAGTGTTACAATCTAGATTAAATTCAAAGAGCTGACCCTAGTGGTCTGAAATATTAAGAGTTATCACTATAGCAACGTGTTTATTAGGGTCTATGTCGAATATTACATTATCAACACAAGACTTCTGCATAAAGTTACCCTAGTATGTTCGTTTCTTATTGTGTGAAAACCATATACCGCAAGCAAACTTGTCAGTGAAAGTGTGTTATTACTATTTTTACTGAAGTCCGCATTGAAATCACCATATATAACCGACCTCTTTTTATCCCATGCAGTATGTAATTCCAGTAACGTATCAAAAACATTCAAAAAGCTTCTAAATCGGCCAATGGGTTTCTATAGATGTACACTAGAATGATATCAGGACTTTTTATTTTTACACTAGTAATTTCGCAATGCGTTTCCTGTGAGAGGTTATTTATAAAAAAAAAAATAACAGCCTGTGGCGGCTCTAGGCCCCTCATACTTTGTGTAGGAAATATCCTTCATACCTTTTTCAATTTAACTATTTGTTATATTTTGTTATCGTTTTCTATTCTCTATCGGTTATAGTTCAGTTTTAATATTGAGTCTTCCCACTCTGAATCCTCTTTCTATATAAATCCGCTTTCAGTGCAAGCGCGACTACATAATAAACATTGTTAAACTTTTCTATTGCGTTGTTTAATTTCACACTTACACGCATACTAAAAACTATAAGTTTAGCGCACTACAAAACGCTAAAAGTCCTTCCATGAATATCGATTACATGGCAAAAAAAAGATAGATATTTATGCGCTCAGGTTTTAACCAGATTTCTGAGACACAGTGCATTAACAATTTTAGTAATAGCCAGAAAGGCGTCTAACTCATTGTATTTGCTATTCAGACCTTATGTATTTAGATAAAAAATTCGAATCATATTTGTCTCTTCAACGTGGCTACAACTGTCATTGATCACTCTTACCGGCGGTACCGAGATTGGTTGTTGGTTCGGTCGAAAATTTCCTGTGGCAGCAGGGCGAAGCTTAAAATCTAATCTGGATTGAGTCGTCTGAATCTAGGTTTGCCTTGGATATAGCTTTCTTTACTCTGGTCTTGCTTAGTAATCAACTTATACTCCATCAGGCCACAAGTCTCGAGCCAACATTGGGTCATGTTGGGAGTGGTATTGGACCCGAATCAATTCCTTGTACTCGTCTCTACAGTTTTCTTGTACCTCAGTTGCCCTATGTCTTTGCGATGATTATTAATCTTTCTATTAAATCTTTTCTCCCATTGAGAGGTACCAGGTTGTGGACTTGAGTAGTCTTTTCACTGGCTCCTGATGATCCCGACCTTCATAGCTCTAACTGCTGCAGTTGCGGCGCTGCAGATCAGCTTATATAGATGTTCTAGTATGCGAGCGTCTAGAACATAAACTGACAAAATTCTGTTGCTTATGGTATCTAATACAATACCAAGCTTTTTAGATAAGTTTACTCTTGGCAGTGATGACCTACATAATGGGTTGGTTCCATCATATTCCAGAACGGCCTTACTCATTTCAGTGGATAGTTTTTCGTAGAGTTCAGCGTTGTCTTCTCGAACGTCGGTTTTTTAGTTGTTCTTCGACATCGGGTTCTGGCTGTGGGTGAGATTCAACCTTTTGTTCATTATTATCGTCAGAGCCCCTTCTCTGTCGCTCGATTTCCATTTTTATGATGTTAATTCGCGTTTCTGGGATTAGTTTATTTGTGAGAACCCTGATTGGTCTGCTATTCTCTGTTGCGACACTCGTATGTGGGATTACTCCCTGCAGAATTCGGCGTGTAGTTGTTATCCGATCATCTCTCGTTCTACATGGGTTACTCTGTAAAAAATGCACATCATTCATAGACACAGCCAATTTCATGCGCTGTCTGGGTCGCCCCGCTTGAGTAAGCGCTGGTTGTAGTTCCTATGTAATATCTTCGATTTGTGAAGCTCTTGGTGATGTTTGGCTGTTGTGTTGATGTAGTTCTGCTGTTGCTTTTGCTGTTGGACTTCAGCGATAACTTCTCGAATGTCGTTGTTTGGTTATTCTTCGACATTTGATTCTGACTGTAACTCAGGTTCAGCATTTTTATAATATTAAGTCGAGTTTCTGAGATTATTTTATTTCGAAGAATAATCCTGTATTGGTCTACTATGCTCTGTTGCGATACTACCTGCAGAATTCAGCATGTAGTTGTAATCTGTAATCGATCATCTCTCAACCTAGACGAGTTACTCTGTAGAAAATGAACACAATCCATATTATCCGTCGTCTTGGTTGTCCCACTTAAGTGAGCTAGGTGAGGTTCCTACTCAACACCTTTGGCGAGTGGAGGTCTTGGTGTTGTTCCTATTTTTTCTATTTGTTTATTCTATTTTAACAATTTACACATAAATATTGACAATGTCAAGAAAAAAGTACAAAAATAACGTAAAACTGAATTAAAATACAGAAACAAGTAGTTGAACCTGTAGTAAAACAAAAAGAGCCAAAATCGTATGAAGGTTGAAGAACAAGCATTTTCCAATCTTTCTAAAAGGATATGAACGAATAAAGACAACTGTTGGCCAATTTTCGTGCCCATGTAGTTGTTGCTGTTGTACGGCTGTAGCTCTTTGTGGGACAGAAGCCCGCCTCCTAACCTGTTGCTTCTTAAAAATAAAAGATCTGTGAGACAGCTCTTGGCAGAGGGGTGGAATTTCTGTCTCTTTGTTCCTTCATCTTAAGAAATTTTTATGGTGTAGTTTTATGGGGTGTCTTCTCCTAGATCGATTGGCTTCTCTATGGCTTTGAGCGCAATCCGCCCATTTGTAGCCGCCCCCTACCGGTCAGACGCTACTTTGTGGCATTCCTCTTAGTCTGGCTTCTTAGCTTCGACATGTTCAGCATGAGAAACACTAACAGTAATTTAACTACCGTCCGCATAGCTATCAGGATCATTGAAATACGCAGTCCCCGCTGGTACTTTAAACTGAGAATTCTCTCAGGGAGGCAATTATTTTATTATTCTGGGATGATATAAATCATAGAATTTTTCATTTTAAGATTTCGTTCCATCTTCATATTCAGAAATAATTCTAGCAATAAGATGCTACTTTAGAAAAGAATTCTCAGACGCAGAATAGTTAGTCTATTGGGAAACTAAATGAAATCGTCTAGCTTGCTTTATAAATCATGCATTCTATAAAAACAGATATAATTTGCAGACCTTTTTAATATGGGTCACAAAAATACTTTGGAAATTTTCTTGTTTTAAATTCAGTCACCCCAAGTTTTGGCTCAAATTAGTAGACACTACAGT
Organism: Diaprepes abbreviatus; assembly: GCA_034092305.1. Taxonomy (NCBI): domain Eukaryota; kingdom Metazoa; phylum Arthropoda; class Insecta; order Coleoptera; family Curculionidae; genus Diaprepes; species Diaprepes abbreviatus. The sequence continues at coordinate 11,120,636 of JASJET010000031.1, forward strand.
TTACATTAGTTGCTCTCATCAAATTTTTGATTAATAATATCCTGATTACAACTACCACAAATGATTACAACTTTAGAAGTTTATGGGACAGATTACAAATCAACCTATGCAAAAACTTTAATACATCAAATAACCATTATCAGATAAACAACTAAGTTTATTTTACCAGTGAACTATAACAGCATAATAATCTTGTAGCCCAAGAATAAACAATTACAAATGAATATACAAAATTTTACCTTTCCTACAACTTAAACATATTTTTAGAATATCCACTCTATGCACGGGAGAAGAAAACTTTAGTTAAATTAAACAATTCATTTTTAAAATTGTATGACAACATTTATATATATATATATATATATATATATATATATATATATATATATATATATATATATATATATATATATATAGCAGTTATGTAAAATCACAATTATTATATTTTTATTAACAATTAGTTCAATTTTAATACACTGAAATGCAACTAATATTTTTTTAGGTTTTTACCTTTAGTTCAAATTCAAAACATGCTTTATTGTCATAGGAATATACCTGTATCTTTAGGCCTATGTCAATGTACTGAAAATTTTTCATTTAATATATTTACTTTCCAGCCTTGTCAACACAAGTAGTTTTCTTAACAATAAAGATTAATTGAATAAAATACAAAGATAAATAATGTAAAAAATAAATAAATTCCAACAATAGACATCGAATAGCTGGTTGAAGTAATGTTTTAATGAGTTATAGCTGTATATAGGACTTCACATGAATTAATTTAAGCTGTAAGTTTATTCTTTTATAAAAATTATGATTTTATGTACATACAAAACCGAGACTGCTTCTTAACAATAACCTAATTACTCACATTTCAAAATATCCTTGCCTACAAACCCAATTGTACACTTAAGGGGAAACTTGTGTGAGATCAGAAATAACTTAAATATAATATAAAAATATATATGTAGACTTTCCAATCAGCTGTTAATGTAGTGGTGGAGAATAAATTGGGCCTTTTTTGAGGGAATATTTCCCAATGTCTGTAACTAGCAACAGTTATTCCTGTACATAAATAGGGTGGTACTGAAATCCCTTCAATCTTCCAACCGATTTCATTGGTTCCAACATTAGCAAAAATTATTGAACAGCTTGTCAAAAAGAGAATGACTAGTTTTTTGAATAGACACTGCTTGCTTGAGTGTGCTCAGTTTAGATTTATGGCTGAAAAAAATACTAATGATGCAATGTTTTCTTTACTTTGAGATTATCTTCGACTGAATGATGAATTGCCACGGCGGTGTTCCGTGATCTTACTAAGGCATTCGATAGTGTGGATCACAGGATACTGCTGAGTAAGTTTGAGATATATGGTTTTAAAGGTAGATCTCAGAAATGGTTTGAATCGTACTGAACAGGACGTTTTCCGAGTAATATTTAATGGAAGTCACTTCGAAAAGGTAATTACCCCGTCGGGAGTTCCACAGGAATCCATTTTAGGTTCCTTGCTGTTTCTAATTTATATCAATGACTTGGCTAAACTCGACATTTCAATGATAGTATCATTCTATGGCATAATATTGATGAAGGCCAGCTGGAAAGGAATGTCATGACTGACTTGAATAGGATTAAAACTTGGTGTGATGCTAACTCCCTAACTACAAATGTCTCAAAAACTAGTTTAATTAACTTTAAGTGTAAACTTGACAGCCTCAAGCTAGGTGGACAAAATGTTAATAATATGCAGTAATCAAACTTCTAGGCCTCTATATAGATGAAAAATTAAAATTTGAACAGCATGTTTTACCAAAGGGTTTCAAGGGGATGCTATGCAGTCAGGATTTCTTCCCAAGAATTGGGTGTTGGTGTTGCAAGAAATGTTTATTTCACTCTTGTTGAGTCGTACTTGCATTATGGTGTGTGTTTTTGGGGTTCCGATACAGATAAGCTATTTAATGGTGTGTTTCTTTCACAGAAAAGGGCAATATGATATATAAATTTTAAACTTATTCCACACACTTGACACACGCAGTATCTCTTCGCATCTCCTCTACATTTTATTAAAAAAGTTGATTATTTACAACAGTAAGAAACTTTTTAATCACCTTCCCCTTAGAATTCACCAAGTAGCCAGTGATAGAAAATTCCATAGGGAAGTAACAAAAATACTTGTAACCAAAGTCTACTTACTCTGTGCTTGAGTGTCTGAACAATGCGTTTTACTAACTTGTTACCCTGTTTGCCTTGGGCTGGCAATTCTAAATTGGAATATACTGACATTATATTTATGTCAAGATAATTTGGATTTTACTTTATGTAGTTTATATGTTTTTTTTTAAATGCTGGTTCAGTTATTTTAAATTGCTGTTTAGTAGTTATGTCTATTTATAGTATTCTGTTTAGTATTGTATTTAGTTTGGGGTTTTCCATGGCTTTTTCTTTTATTTTAAACTTTGACTCAGCCTGGCGCTATTGCCTTTGTGTATGAGGGGAAAAAATTGTGTGTAATAGTGATTTTTTCATTTTTTTAAATTTATAACTAGTTTTAGGATGCTTTATCTATGAGTTATTGTTATTATATCTAAGAAATCATAATACTTTAATATCACGGTAATCCTTTGGAAACATATGACATTACTTAGGGATCTGGTAATTCATTTATTAATTTATCCATACACGGAACAGTAACAAACACACAAAAAGTATTAAATACGAATGATCATTGACTGCAGATATAATATAAATTACAAGAAAAATGAAATAAACAAACAATTACCAATCACAATTATAAAGAATAACATTATATATATATATATATATATATATATATATATATATATATATACATATATATATATATATATATATATATATATATATATATATATCACAAACATACAAATTCCAACAATCAATTGTACACGCTTTTGAAAACCAACTTTAATAAATTTAGTCACCCTAAAACCTGTTTTCATTTATTATAATATCGTTGACTGGCGAATTTTCTCTATATAATGTCCCATATTGCCTCAATTTGAATATGTGATATTCTCTCAATTGTCTAGGAGGTACATATCTTTCAAATAATTCAATAACTTTTAAGCTATTAATTAACTGATTCAAAATCTTGTAAGAAATCACATAATCATAATTTTCCCTGCATTTTTCTATACTATTCAAATATAACTCCAATTCTAAGCTTTTGTAATTTATGCGTTTATTTGCTTTATGCTTTTTAATATTAGTAATAATATTATGGTAATAGTGAAACTGCATAGGAATTCCAGCCATATAAATCCTTTATTTAGTCATAGACTAATATAATTACACACAAATCTTAAAAACTAAATTCATATTTTAAAATTAAAAACAACAATTAAACATCGTCAAGATTTTCAGAACAGTGACAAACTAAACTGACACAAATCTAAAAAAAAACAAAGAAAGTTCATGTCTCAAGGATAGACCCTATTAAAAAATACTGCTTCAGACACCGCTTAAACTTATTTAGAGATTTTAAACATTTAATATCTGTGGGCAATTGGTTAAAGCTGTTTAGACCCTTAGAGATTTGTGTTTGTCTCTTTAATACTGGAGGAATATAAAAGTCTTCCTTCGATCTAGTGTCATATGCATGTATATTTCTATTATAATTAATATGATTTTGTAGAAATATATAGGAGAACTACCCGATCTGATTTTAAAAATAAAGATCAATGTTTGATAGTGAAAGAAGTCCTCCACCAACAACCATTGCATTTCCCTCAACATGTAGTTAATTGATGTTCTTCTTGTACCTGAGAGTATAACTCTCATGGTTCTATTTTGCATGCTACCATGCTTAACTACCTTGGTCTTATTCTGACCCATAGTCATTTCCGTACAGAGTATATTTGAATAACTATCAGTTTTTAAATAAACTTTATAGATAACAACTTAGAAGGTAGGTAACACACTGTTTATCCTAACCTAAGGAAATCTACTATTCCTTAGGGTTAAAAAATTGTCGAGTTACTTATTATCAAAACTTGTATATCTAAGAAATAGCAATAATTTGGTAAATCATGGTAATACTTTGGAAATACATGACAATAATTTAAGATTACCTGAGAAAATTAGGGTACTAGTGAAAATACATAAGGATCACAGGAATACTTTACCCCCTTGGCCTTACTTTTATCTTTAGCCATTTGTGGTACCATGTATATTTGAATAACTACTGATATCTGTCATCAGTTTTTAAATGTATAGGTAGCATTTTAAATGTAGTGCACTGTTTACCCTAATCTAAGGAAATCTCCTATTGTTTAGAATTAAAAAATATTGACTTACTTATTATCAGAACTTGCATTTATTGACCTTTCATTATTTGTAATGCTATTACATGATAATGACATCTTCATAGTATCCAAAGCTGGTTTTGAATCATTTTGTGTCTCATTTTTTGCAGGCAATTCATTCTTCATTTAAATAAAACAATCGAAAATGTTAAAATTTTAGTTCTTAGCAATTGACATTTTTTTACTTTAGTGCACAACACAATTTTTATTATTTACAGAAATAAGAAAAAATAACAAGTTTTCTGCTACGTACTATTATCAAAAGACAAAAGTCAAATCAGAACACTGACAACAAACCGATGTTGCCAGATTCACAAATTCACGAAAGAGAGGAACAAACTTGGGAAAGTCACGGATTTTAGAAAATAAAATGGATGCGACAGATTGTAATGAGGCTGTCCAACGAAAAATGTCCGGAGTATGCTCCACGCCATATTGGGGAAAGTGACGTTTTGGCATGTCAAATTCAATTTAATTCAATTTATTTCACAAATATTAAGTTACAATAAACAAACAAATATTACATTAGTCTTGATAATGATTTTACACAAATCACAGAGTTTATCTTGCACCTAGGTATGAAATACCTTATGTACATTAAAAGTAAGCATAACTATATACAATTTCAACATGACTGCATATTCACCAATCAGTCCAATCAACCACAAAGACACACGACAAAAAAATATAACTGCCTAGTATACAATTTATTGGTGAAAATTACACTAGTTAACAAAGATATCACATAATCAGATATTCACGTTAATCAATAGAAACAAGACAGAAAATTACAACAGTGCAAATCTAAAAATAAATATTAAAATTACTAAAACACTAAAACAAATCTTGCACTATTAAAATACATTTATCATTTTAAAAGGTATTCAAAAGGAGATGACTGTTTGAGAAGTAAAATGTCCTAAATACCTTTTCAAACTGCTTTCTTCCTGTAATATTACGTATATTAACTGATATGATATTATACAATTTAGGGCCAATATAAGAAACAAAATTATGCCCCTGGTTATTTCCACAATATTTGGTGTTGAGTAAATTATTGGTGTTACCCCTTATTCCATACACATGAAATATTACTAATTTCGCAAATCTTTCATTACGATGTATAAAATTACAAACTGTGATAATATACAGGCTCTTTAAGTTACAAATATTCCCATCGTAAAACAAATTAGTAGGGTACAATTTACACAATATAGTTTTGTGTAATTGCTAATTTTTTTTGATGACAGTTACATGCCCCACCCCAAATCAGTACGCCATAGCTCAACAAAGACTCAACAAGTACTTTATATATCATTATTAAATTATTTTTTGACAGAAATTCCCTCAACATATAGAATTTATAAATTAAACATCTTATCTTTTTAACTAGAGCAAATGTTGATCCCATTTAAGATGTTTATCAATCACTACACCAAGATATCTAGTACTAGCACTTTCTCGCAGAGATTCACTTATACCCTCTAAGACTATCTGAGAAAAATTTGGTCTATTGGCTTCGGTTAGGGAAAAAGCAACATAATGTGTTTTTTTGATGTTCAAACTTAATTTAATGGTATCTAAGAGCCTGATTTTAGCTTTTCTCTTACATCTTCCCATGTTTTAGCAAAAAAGACCACAGCAGTATCATTAGCATACGACACTATTTTCCCCTCCAAAGCAAGACCGAAAACATTAGCTTTGTTCGCGGGTCACTTTCCGAACCGATTCAGAATTAGTACGGAATTAGTTCAGGATTGCCGTACAGCACATGCTTAGTTATTAACCGGTTCAGGATTTGTTTTTACCGCGAACGATTTTGGAACTTTGAATCGTCCACTCTGGTATGCATACGGTGTTAAATGCTGATTAAACTAGTTGTTTTTTTTTGTTTTAAATAACTTAAAACTGTCTTTTATTAGGTTTTATTATTTGTATTATTTTAAAGAAATATTGAATTATAATTGTTATTCTTATATAATATAAAGTCTGTCAGTTCCTTTTGGAATAAAACGTCTTGTTTTTTGCTGAATAGAATTTTTGATAAACAAATATATATTTTAACAGATATCTATTGTTTACTCTTTATTTTGTGTTAAGTTCATATTTCGGGAGCCTCAAAGTAAATCTAATTCTAAACATACGCCAAGTAAAAAGATGGGGGTTTTTCTAAACAAAAAATAAAACGCAGTAGTTTTAGGTCCATTTCTTTTTGATTCAAAAAACATTTTTAATAAAACCAAAAACCGGTCTGATACGTCCCTATACGATGCAACTTCATTTATCGCAAACCATAATACACGCCAGTTCTTGTCCATTTCTCAGCTTAACTGAAAATGGGGGGCAAAATTTCCTCAAAATAATTAGCACTTTTAGGAATTTTGAGTAACTCTAAAATTTCTTTTAAGTCCTCATCGCTGGATGATAAATGATTTGACATAATGGGAGTATTCACTAAAAATATATTTTTTTTAGGTTCAAACTAACACTTTTTTAACTTATTATTTAAGATTCTAGGTCGATTAACACTAATTAGAGTAAAACCAATATAATATAATAAAATATATACTGGAACATCAAATGCAACGAATGACATAAACAAGAGAAAAACCTAAAATAAAATAAAAACAATTGCCAAATAGTTGCACATTGCGGCCGCAGCATGAACGCTGGCGCTGCATAAAATTCCGAACTTACAGTTCTTCTTCAATCCTTAGAACCGGTAGGACTGGTTCAGAATCGATTTCGAACCGAATTATTTTCTCCGCGAACATGGGACTGTAACTAAAAATTCTGAACTTTGTGATCCGCGAACGCTGCTATTTCAACTGCGCATGCATATTAGTTCAGAATCGGTTCTAAATCCTTACCGCGAACAAAGCTATTATTGATATATAAATTAAAAAGAACAGGTCCGATCACAGTTCCCTGCGGTATGCCATGCTCCACCGTTCTAGTTTCGCTGATAGTCCTCCCAAGTCTGACTCGCTGGGGACGATCCCTGAGATAATCTCGGAAGACCTCAGACACGATTCCCCTCACTCCACATGCATCCAAGATTTCTAGAAGAACAGTATGGGAGACCGTGTCAAAAGCCCTCGCCAGATCAAGGAAAAGAACAATACACCTATCTCCACCGTTCAAATGTTCCGTGATGCTATTTACTAGCTCAAACACTGCATCCGTTGTATTGTTACCCTCTCTGAATCCAAACGGGTTATTTAACAGTACATAAATTTTATTGAAAAAATCTACAAGACGAGTCTTTAAGAATTTCTCAAATATTTTCGCAACATTGGAGACCACACTCACTGGTCTATAGCTTCCCACACAATTCTTATTACCGTACTTATAGATCGGAGTGACAACAGATTCCTTCAAATGGGAGGACTCCCTTCCAGATTTAAAGATTAAATTTATTATATGAACAAGAGGCATCCTAATGTATTCATGCAGAAACTTAAATGTCCTGGTCGAGATTTGATCACAGCTTGAGGAGCAATTGTTCTTTAGGTTATTTATATGCATAGAAACCTCGTCTGAATTTGTAGGTCTTAGAAACATAGATGAGTCAGCAGTACTTTTGGTTTTATAAGGGTTTTCTGGACAATTTGTTGCCTCTGACATTGTTTTTCCGATGTTTATAAAATAGTTGTTAAACGATTCGGAGATAATCTTGGGATCTGTGATGCTTTCATTGTTGTCATTTATTCGTGTGATGTTAGGGATCGTTGTTTTTTCATTTGTTGCTTCACTTATAAATTGATACATTTTCTTAATGTTTCTCGCATTTTCACTTATTTTAGTTCTGTAATATGTGTTCTTCGTATCTTTAATTATCTTGTTTAGCCTATTACGATATTCCACATATTCCTCATTTTCAAATCTGTTGGATTCCTCAGCAAGGACTTTTTTAAGCGATCTCGATGTCTGGTTGATATAATTATTGAGTTTGAAATCCATGGTTTAATTTTCGTAAAAGTGCCTACACGGAATTACGGATTCTGACGCTTTAGTAACAGATTTGATATATTCTATTAGTCTATCCGTTGCTTTTTCAGCTTGTGGTAAAGTCAAAATATTATGCCAATCCACTGATTCTGCCACAATTTTCATCCTAGTGTAATCGAATCTCGTAATCAGCCTACGATCATTACTAGATCTCCCTTCAACCGAATTTCTGGAAATGTAGAAAACCAGAGGCCAATAATCTGTTATCTCATGAAGAACTATAAATGAGTTGATTTTTCTTAGATTCGTTTTTGCTTTGTTGCGTACAAAAAGATGGTCAAGACAAGTCTGAGATGCTTCTCTCGTAATATCTTCGCACCACGATTCGAAACCGTTTAAATTCAGAGTGGTTCTATATTTGATAACATTCAGATTATTCCCCTCAAGGAGATCAATGTTGATGTCACCCAAGAGAACATCAAACTGTGTAGCATCAACGGATCTTAAATAAATATCAAGTTCATCCAAAAAGTCCACAGGACTTAACGACGGCGATCTATAAGTTGCATAAAAACCATAATTAACATTGTTTTTATTTACTAGTAGTTTAGTTATAGTGATACCCGATATTGGCAACTTAAAATTGTGGTCCTCTTTGTTGGTAAAAACAATCAAACCGTCGTAGGAATTAAAGTCTGCTTTATTATAAAATACATCATATCCCGGTAGATTAAGTTGTGCAATACTCTCAAGGAAATGACACTCGCTCAAAATTATCAAATCAAATGTCAGATTATATGTTTCCAAAAACACAAGAAATTTATCCAAATTTGTTTTAATCCCGCATATGTTTAAGTGGATAACACTGGTCAGGATACTGTTTTTGTTTACAAAGTCCATGATAATTTCAGGTGCTACCCGAATAGATTTATTTTGTTTTTCCTGGATAATATCAAACGTTTGGATTTCGTTGTTAGCCATAGTTAATTTTGGACTTTGCTATCCCCAGAAAATATTGGTAGCTCAGGCAGTTCCAACTTCCAGCATCGTGTTTAGTATCGTGTCTGGTACCATATTTTTTATTAAAAATTTCACAGTTTGTACATTTTAGCCTAGGATTTTGACAATCTTTCACATCATGCTCTTCTGCACACTTTTTACAGGCTTTTTTTATTTTGACAATCACTGCCCTTATGATGATACTGCTGGCAGTTGTAGCATTTTAAAACACTAATGTCTTCAAATACAGAAAACCTTTGCCACCTTACATACACTTTCTTATTGCACATGAGATTTTGAAAAACCCTAGATGAACACTCAGCAAATAGAGTTTTACTTTGTTTTCGTTTAAAGGTATGTTACCTTAAAGTAGTCAATATCAGAGATCAAAGGATTTTCTTTTCTTACAAGTAATTCAAACTCCTGTTTAGTGTTCTCCATTTCAACTCCTAGAATTTTAATTCGAGGATTTTTGAGTATGTCTCAACTATTTCATATTTTTCTTTGAGGTTTGTAGAAGCAGCTATTTTCATTTTTTCAAAATCTTCAGCTGATCTTCATAATAATTTTACCATTAGACAGTTCTTTTCTACTTTTTATTCGGACACCCAGGACATCAGGTTTTATTTTGTTGGCCATGTCATGCAGTGTTTGCCTTAAGTTTTGGTTTGTTTTGGGTTTTATCACAATACCCGGTAGGTTGTCAGGCAGTATAATAGGCTTAAGTTGGTTCTTACTTGCAACTCTTGCATAATTCTGCTCTTGACAGTTTTTATCCAACCTTTCTGTTAAAAAATCAATATTGTTTTCAACACTTTTAACTTTGTGAACAAAAAATTTTTCAGACTTACTTTTCTTCATCAATTCCTTCAGTTTTGCTCAGCACGGTGTACACATCCAGAACAGGATCTTTGCAATATCATTGGCGATTTTATTTATACTGCCTCTCCGAAACATTAATGCATCCTGTGTGATACCACGACTGGCATTCACCCTCACAAAAAAGACCCTGATCATCACTCGTAACTTCTCGTTTACATGTTTTACAGTTTATGTCCTCCTCCTCTGTTTCACTTTCGTTCATCCTGTCATATATTACAGTCAACCCAATTGACTTAAAATTTTTTATTTCTTACTTTCCATGCAGATTGTCTGCTCCCATTAACATGACGGCCCAAAAAAACACAAGTCTGTAAACACTAAGAGCCGTTTTACACACACAAGAATTATTCCGAAAATTATAACAAAAATTTTCAGCAAATTTTTGCCGAAAATTCTTTGGCGATAATTTTTACAATAAAATACCACTCTGTTTGATACGTACAAGAAATCTAAATATAATTTTGGTGATAATTTTGTCGTTGCTCATGCGCATTTTCATAACATGTGACGTTCCAACAGTTAAAAAGGACGATATAATCTGGGGATAAACTTAAAATGTCATCAATATGAAAGTTTCCAAACATATATAATCAAAAAACCAGAAAATAAGAGATATTTTGTGCAAGAAACAATGAATATATATTGAGATTAGGTTGATTACCAAACGCGGGTTATCAATTCACAAATTTTATTCTGTATCGATTTTCGCGCACTTTCCGCATTTTAGTCAAAAAAATATAGAACACGTTCTATATTTTTATTCCGAAAATTTTCACCAAAATTTTAACAATAATTCTTTGATGTGTAAAACAGCAAATTAGTTTTATGAAAATTTTCAACATAATTATGACATAAATTTTGGCTATAATTCTTGTGTGTGTAAAGCGGCTCTAAGAGAAATGTTTCATGTGTCCTACGTGCTTTCAACAAACAGTCACTACATCTATGAAAAACTCCATGTTCTCGGGTGAGCTTTGATATATTTTCTACTACTACACCACATTAAACCAATTAATTCGGTAATAAACTATGAAAATAATTTTTTTTTCAATGAAGTAAATATATCTTATTGGACACGCATTTAACCGTCAAAAGTCAAAAAAATAGTGTCGTTGTTGTTATTGTTGTAAAGTTATTGATTGTCATTAAAATCTTTGTTTTTTTCCCTAAGTTTAATTTATTTTATATTACTTAACAACCAAGTAATATGCACCAAGGCATCAAATATTTAGGTGTAAATATAGACCACAAAATTATGCTAAATTGGCACTTTAGAACTGTTAAACAAAAACGTATACCAAGATCCAAATACCTTAGGAGTCTAATATACAAAGAAGAGGGCATATCAAAAGAAACAACTCATTTATACAAAGCCATATACTGACTTTAATTGAAATACATGCCCCCTACGGTGCCCAGCACTCAACGGACTGAGACAGAGATATTTCGAAGATATAGTTTTGTTACCGGAATCAGTTAGGCAAGTTCAAATAACGAGGCTGCTTGGATTCGCAAAGGCGATCGGCCTCGAATAACCTGCAGATATGGTGGGATGTAAAGGGCCCAATGGAGGCCTAGGCATCGATGATCTAGTATCACCACCCCTTTTTCATTCATTCATTCAGTCATGCCCCCTACATACAATAATTGCAGCACTGATAAACCTTGAAACGGTTGAAACCACAACACTATATAGTATGACTAAAATCCATCTTTCTAGCAATCCACTACATAAACCATCAAAACAAATATTGTATGAATTCACTAAACATCTAGCCTCTTACTGCAAGACTTCCTGTCCTGACAACTAAGTTTAAAAGAAACCTGAAGCAGTGATGGGAGTGTACGACCAGGGTAGCTATTCTCGTTCTTGAGAGAACGATCATCTTGATGGAAAGTGGGCGTGGTTCTCACGAAAAAGTATGAAACCGTATTCTCTTGATTTTAAGTGATGGTCACATCCATCAAATCTTGAGAGAACTTGTTCTACTAGTCTGAACCAAGAGAACGGCGAGATTTTGAGAGAACGATATTGTCATTCCCGTCATTATGCGGTATTTTTAGGTTATAAAAGTTCAAGAAAATTCATGATTGTTTTGAAAATATTGTAAATTTTATAAAATATTTTTGCTCGCAAATATACATATATAAAATGGGTTTTGAGGAAGTAATTTTGAACCACGATGGACCAAAGGATGTCAGATTAGCGAAAAAACAAGTGGCAAGTTAAAATCGTCGATTTGGAGATTTAAATGATTCAGAATTCACGAAGCTGTTTAGGTAAGTATCTATTATATAAATATTTGTGGAACTTGGCGGACTCTACTTCATTTAATTTATTTTACTGGCTTGGTAAAGATCAAAGAAGATATCTTGTACTAAAAATAACCCAATTTATAGAATTCTCAGGGCTTGAAAGGATGCAACATCATCTTTGCCAGAAGTCATGGTAATATTTGGTAACTATAAAGTTAGCATATGCAAGAGTAGCAAGTCATTAATGATTTTTTTACTTGGTTGGATTATACATATTTGTAATATATTACCTGCTATAGTTACTCTTAAAAAATTTGGAGTATATTAAGCTAATATTAATTTTTCTTTTTAGATTTAGGTACCCATATTAATATAATTTTATTAAAATATAAATATTTGTAGGGTCTTGGATTTTTTGTGACTAGCAGCTACCACAAAATAACTGGGTTGAATATTTTTCTGGAGTGAGTCGCCCAAGTGTCAGTTGGAGTATTGTAGAAGAAAAACCCAGATGCTTTAAATATAGACGATGCTATTTCAGAGTGGATCTAATTGCTACAAAATTTAAATGAATTATGAGCTTGTCCAATTGGGTAATTTTCTATTAAATTGTAAATTATATACAGCTAGCAGTAATATGTATTTTGTAAACTTAAAATTTAAATGTAATTTGTTTTTTTAAAAAAGAATTAAAACTGATGTTAAATAGGTAATATGTTTTTGGTTTTATACTAAACATAATTTCCCTGGTATTTTAGGGTACATTGACAGCACCCATGTTGCAATTACAAGATCAGTAACAGATGACCTAGAATTTGCGATGAGACTTTATAAATCATGAATATAAATGCTAAATTTCTTAGTAGTACCCATGATTCTTATATTTGAAATGAATCTAACATTTCCAATATAATGGAAATGATCTATAGAAGAAACCCAGATTCATTTTTCCTCATTGGAGATTCGAGTAAATTAATTGTACAGTAAACTGATAATTTGTTATTAATTTAGAATATGTTTAAATATAATAAGAAAAGTGAACCAAGTTTAATTTTTTCAGGATTTCTTTTAAGGTCATAGCCTTTGGAAGATATTTCATAACTGGGAACACCAGAGGAAAGATTTAATAGATATATGTTCATTATGGAGTACCGTTGAAAGATGTGGTGTCGTGAAAAATAAATTTAGATGTTTTTCAAAAGATAGATAGATAATAATTTTTTAATATGGGAATATATATATTTCAAGTATGCAGAATGTATTTTATTGATGAAATAAATTTTTACACATTTCATTTTGTTTTTTTACTTTGTATATTTATGAGGAGTATAAAAAATAGCATTTTTACAAAAATAAGGGAAATCTTTCTTTTCCCAACCTAGTAGAAAATAAACTAAATTTGTATTTTAGGAAATGAAAATATTAATTTGATTTCGCATGATATCCTTTACATCTTTGTAGGTGATACTAATTTCACGCAAAACGGCTATTTTGCCACTAAAATATTTCGATTTCTTTTTTTACATATTTATTTTTTTCTCTATAAAACTCCCTTTCTAATTCTTTTCTCTCATTAAGAATATTAAATAGGTTAAAAATATTAATTATTATATTCATTTTAAATTCGAACATTTACTTGCTAAGTAGGGTTATGTCCATATTCACATCATAGACGTAGAAAAATTAAATAAAATTACATTTTATTTAATCATGTAATTTTATTTAATTTCTTCTACGTCTATGATTCACATTCTTTTTTAGGGTTAAATGTACAATTTATATGGTTACATACACCATTGACGCTTGGCAACATAGCTTACTAGATTTTGTTTCCGATCTCCCATCACATCCTACGAGAATACGGTAATACACGATCGAGAGAATAACCGTAGGATGGGATTGTCCCTATTCTCTCAAGAGAATGATCACTTCCTATGAAGAACCAGAATAGCTACCCAGGGTAGCTATTCTCGTTCTTGAGAGAACGATCATCTTGATGGAAAGTGGGCGTGGTTCTCACGAAAAAGTATGAAACCGTATTCTCGTGATTTTAAGCGATGGTCACATCCATCAAATCTTGAGAGAACTTGTTCTACTAGTCTGAACCAAGAGAACGGCGAGATTTTGAGAGAACGATACTGTCATTCCCGTCATTATGCGGTATTTTTAGGTTATAAAAGTTCAAGAAAATTCATGATTATTTTGAAAATATTGTAAATTTTATAAAATATTTTTGCTCGCAAATATACATATATAAAATGGGTTTTGAGGAAGTAATTTTGAACCACGATGGACCTGAGGATGTCAGATTAACGGAAAAGCAAATGGCAAATTATAATCGTCGATTTCTACCACGGTTGCGTCGATTTGGAGATTTAAATAATTCAGAATTCACGAAGCTGTTTAGGTAAGTAACTATTATATAAATATTTGTGGAACTTGGCGGACTCTACTTCATTTAATTTATTTTACTGGCTTGGTAAAGATCAAAGAAGATATCTTGTACTAAAAATAACCCAATTTATAGAATTCTCAGGGCTTGAAAGGAGGCAACATCATCTTTGCCAGAAGTCATGTTAATATTTGATAACTATAAAGTTAGCATATGCAAGAGTAGCAAGTCATTAATGATTTTTTTACTTGGTACTTGGTTGGATTATACATATTTGTAATATATTACCTGCCATAGTTACTCTTAAAAAATTTGGAGAATGTTAAGCTAATATTAATTTTTCTTTTTAGATTTAGGTACCCATATTAATATAATTTTATTAAAATATAAATATTTGTAGGTTCTTGGATTTTTTGCGACTAGCAGCTACCACAAAATAACTGGGTTGAATATATTTCTGGAGTGAGTCGCCCAAGTGTCAGTTGGAGTATTGTAGAAGAAAAACCCAGATGCTTTAAATAGAGACGATGCTATTTCAGAGTGGATCTAATTGCTACAAAATTTAAGTGAATTATGAGCTTGTCCAATTGGGTAATTTTCTATTAAATTGTAAATTATATACAGCTAGCAGTAATACGTATTTTGTAAACTTAAAATTTAAATGTAATTTGTTTTTTTAAAAAAGAATTAAAACTGATGTTAACTAGGTAATATGTAAGATAATTTTGAAATATATGAGATTTTTATAATGTTTTAGGTTTTATACTAAATATAATTTCCCTGGTATTTTAGGGTACATTGACAGCACTCATGTTGCAATTACAAGATTAGTAACAGATGACCTAGAATTTGCGATGAGACTTTATAAATCATGAATATAAATGCTAAATTTCTTAGTAGTACCCATGATTCTTATATTTGGAATGAATCTAACATTTCCAATATAATGGAAATGACCTATAGAAGAATCCCAGATTCATTTTTCCTCATTGGAGATTCGGGTAAATTAATTGTACAGTAAACTGATAATTTGTTATTAATTTAGAATATGTTTAAATATAATAAGAAAAGTGAACCAAGTTTAATTTTTTCAGGATTTCTTTTAAGGTCATAGCCTTTGGAAGATATTTCACAACTGGGAATACCAGAGGAAAGATTTAATAGATATATGTTCATTATGGAGTACCGTTGAAAGATGTGGGGTCGTGAAGAATAAATTTAATGTTTTTCAAAAGATAGATAGATAATAATTTTTTAATATGGGAATATATATATTTCAAGTATGCAAAATGTATTTTATTGATGAAATAAATTTTTACACATTTCATTTTGTTTTTTTACTTTGTATATTCATTCCCCGATATTTATGGGGAGTATAAAAAATAGCATTTTTACAAAAATAAGGGAAATCTTTCTTTTCCCAACCTAGTAGAAAATAAACTAAACTTGTATTTTAGGAAATGAAAATGTTAATTTTATTTCGCATGATATCCTTTACATCTGAGTAGGTGATACTAATTTCACGCAAACCGGCTATTTTACCACTAAAATATTTCGATTTGTTTTTTTACATATTTATTTTTTTCTCTATAAAACTCCCTTTCTAATTCTTTTCTCTCATTAAGAATATTAAATAGGTAAAAAATATTAATTATTATATTCATTTTAAATTCGAACATTTACTTGCTAAATAGGGTTATGTCCATATTCACATTCTTTTTTAGGGTTAAATGCACAATTTATATGGTTACATACACCTTTGACGCTTGGCAACATAGCTTACTAGATTTTGTTTCCGATCTCCCATCACATCCTACGAGAATACGGCAATACACGATCGAGAGAATAACCGTAGGATGGGATTATCCCTATTCTCTCAAGAGAATGATCACTTCCTATGAAGAACCAGAATAGCTACCCAGGGGCCGAAACCATAGGCCAGCCAGAAGACCTCCATTAATGATACTGGCAGATCTCGTATTCAACCATTAATATGCTTTTTTTGTTATTTTGTAAAGATTTGTAGGGTCTTGAATATCAAATGTACTACTATAAATAAGATTATTATTCTGAAAGACCTCGTTCGTTGGTCTGTAGGGTTCAAATTTATGTGTCCTAATAAATTATAATCATAATAATATTTATTTAATTGAAGTGTAGTATAGTGTTTAACACAGCGCAAGGAAGTAAAATGTTTCATTTAACATTATTTGAATATAAAATTTAATGTTACTTATTTAAATAAAAGTTTCAAATATCTTACAAATTGTTATTTCTCTAATTTTTTATAAGTTGTGTTGATGAAAACAATTATGTTAGACCTAACTGTTTAAAAGTAAGATACTGGGCTGTTATGGACATATGGACAGACGTGTTTGTGTTAAATCCATAATCAGAACTAGCCGTAGGAAAACAATTGTTAAACAGCACGCTAATAGTATTGAGATATGAGCAGAATTTAGTGTAATAATTTTGTATGTCTATAATCTCAAATTCACTTGAAATTTGCGAGACATTCAACTTTCTAAGGATATTTTAATAATAAATTAGAAAATACTGAAAATAACGGGGTGCCACCTAATTAATATTTCAACGGGTTTTTCGAAAAATAAAACGTTTTGAAGAAACGATTCGTCAACATATTGCTTTTTTTAATGACTAGTTATTTTTAATAACCAAAAATATAATAAAAATTTTTAATTGATTTTTGCGACCGACCAATAGTATCGCAGACATCCACAGATTACAATCAATTGACACAAATTGGATCAGTCATTTTATCTCTTTCTACCATGCGTTTCGTTCAAATACTTGTGTCTTTGAAATTTCGGAAAGGTATGCAAATTGCATGAAACCTTGTCAGTTGGAGGTAAACCATTGCGTTTAGTCGGTATAATTTGTCAGTGGCGATAGCGTATTCACTGTTGTTCTAATTTCACTTTCCCCAAAATGGCGCATAGCATGGTCCGAACATTTCCTGTTTATTAGACGATCAGGACAGTTACTCTAAGGGGGTATTTTCAAGGTCATTTGTGCCATAATCTATTATTTTGATCTAAAAATTGTCATTTTTAATACGTTGAAATTCAAAGAGGAAAAACGATTGTTACCTAAAACTTTCAAAAAATGCTTAGGAAAGGCATAATGAAGGATAGAGTTACATAATATGCAGAGAAAAAAACTTATAAATAGCATTTTTTATTACTTTAGTACACACAAGTTTCTAGCCGTCAGAAAAGGACGTCTTTTTTTAATATCATTTAAAATCTAGCCAACATTTCACAAATTTTATTGAAGTCTCGCCTTGTATTTTTACAAACGCTATTCTATCTAAAAAATCACAACCAACAGACATTTATTTTAAAAGACTCAACGTATAAGTAAAAAGTAAGAAATCATAATTCCCGGGTCGGCCTTAGACACGAACTTGAGATATATCTCAAGTTCGTGGCCTTAGATCTATTAAAAAACTGTAATTGATGTGATCTGAATAAGCTGACATTGGTGTTCTCTTTTTACTTGCACTCAACAGAAAAAGACATTCGACTACCAATTAATAGTCGGCGTGGAAAGTTACTGTTAGGATACCGGCAGCTGACTTAGTTCGCCCTTGTTGACGCAGTAGTCACTGCTGAATTATGAATGGAAATATTTCAAATGGTAATGATTTCTCAAGTTTAGAATTCTACAGAAATAAATTAAAACAAAATGTCATAAAACGATTCTTGCATCTTCGTTGCCTTCATAGTAACGCATAAGTAGGTCACTGTCGAACAGATAAGGAAAAGGAATGTAAAAAATATGCCATAAGACTTCATTTTGTAATTTCATTACAAATAAAAAATATTTGAAAAATTTGTAAAATTCTTTCGTTTCTGGGGATTTATTCATAAAATACTGTCAAAAGTTTACATGTACTCTTATAACCGTTGAACATATTGAGGTTATATTTTTTTGAAACATTGTGTATTTAATATTATTTTTATATTATTTGTGTGTTAAAACTTTCTAGCATTAGTTATTTGGAAGCGATAAAAAGGTCATTAAAAAAAGGCGAAAATGCATTGGAGTCTAATCACATAAGAAAATGCAGTTTAATGTTTAATGAAAAGAAATCCCTTGGTAGTATGAAGGGAAAATCATATAGCGTCGAGGTAAATTATAAATCTTTGTTCAGCATTATAAATTTTTTATTACAGATTTCATTAAACAGATCTGGAGATCTTTAAATTGCAACTTATGTTTGTCCAAGGGGGATGAAATCTCACCATATTAGTACTTTGGCACTATTCGGCCATTACAGCAGATCTGTTACAAAAGACAGGAAATGTATCGGGGTGAAAATGTGCCAGGAAGAACTAAATAAAATAAAAATGAAGTTAAGCTTAATACTGTAGGATTTATTTGGCTGTAGCAAACAGATCCTACAACAGGGGTTAGATATAAATTTACCCATTATTGAAGACAATTTTTGTCAGATGATTTTATCCACTCATCTGACAAAATTAAATATTTGCCATTAATTATGATATCATTAACAAAATTGCAAAAGCTGCCACCAGATAAATTTATAATGATAATTGGTACCCAAGATCAAAGTTTCACTTAACTGCGAGCAATTTTGTGACCATTTTATCAGTTTGACTAGGGAATCAATATCCTAACGACCTGTTTAAAAATCTTATTGGTATATAATTAAGTATTTATTTAGAAATTATGAAACATGAAATCTTTTTGTTGTTTTCTGTACTATTGACATTTAATACTTACTTTATTAATACAGTTTAATTATATTTTAGGTTTTTTTCAACCTTTGTGGTATCAAATCCATTCAGTGGAGAAGAACCTATAATAAAAATGCCATAGTTTTTCGGGCATTAAATCCGCCATTTTTGCCCGTTTATCTGTCATTCACAACTAATTCCGATGTTTTATACTAGATGTCATCCCTATGCAGAATAGAAGAAATATATTTCTTAGCGTAAAAAATAGTAAATCCCAAATTTAAGAAATCTCCATTGATGAAGGCGATGTTATCAAACATTACATTAACTAAATTTAATTATTTTTTGGTCATTTTCTAGCACAAAATCTAAAATATTGCAGAATAAAAAATGAAGAAATATTTCGTAAATAATGTCTAAAACTTCAACAGTTTTTATTGGATTTTGAACTGGACAGATATTATTATTATTATCGATTCATGAGTCTCTTGTTTTGAAACATCTGACATTCTCATTTTATTTAGCAAAATGAAAATAATGTTCTGGCCAGACAAACCACTTGACCTTGAAAGCTTATTTAATTTCAACCTGAATTATCTAAACTTTGTATTTGTAAAACCTAAAAGTTAGGTTATAGGTTGACATATAAGAATCCTTGTTTCTAGGAGCAAATAATAAATTTTGTGTGATGTATTCAAGATCGGATATAGAAACACGAAGCCAGAAAATCATAGATATTTTAAAAATTGTAAAAAAGACTTTAAATAAAACGACGTAAGCATTTCATCGCAGATTTTTTAGACAGAATAGTGTTTGTAAAAATACAAGGGGAGACTTCAATAAAATTTGTGAAATGTTGGCTAGATTTTAAATATTAAAAAAACAAGTCTTTTCTGACGGCTGGAAACTTGTGTGTACTCAAGTAATAAAAAATGCTATTTTTAAGTTTTTTTCTATGCATATTATGTAACTCTCCCCTTCATTATGCCTTTCCTAAGCATTTTTTGAAAGTTTTAGGTAAGAATCGTTTCTCCTCGTTGAATTTCAACGTATTAAAAATGACGATTTTTAGGTCAAAATAATAGGTTATTATGACGCAAATGACCTTCAAAAATGTCGCCTTAAAGTTAATTTTTTTAACTTCTTTGGAACAGCGTACATATGTAGCAATTTTATTATTTTTAGATTACAAGCATGAAATGTCAGTTCTTATAAAAAAATTAAAATGCTTTTTCTATGACTGTTTATATATTTTATTTTTTACAATAAAACTGTTATTTAGCAAAATAGCTAAAATGTGAAATATGCGCCAAAAACAAATCGAGACTAATTTTTTTTTATTAAATATCTGTTTTGAAAAAGATTGTGGAAATCAGTGGGTATTTTTGTAAATAACATTAGTATTAATCTATATCCTTCTTCGGACGTAGAGTATAAGAAGTTAACGAAAAAAAGGCATCAATTTTTAAAAAATTTATATCATGAATTAATAAACATGTCTATTGTTTAATGTAACGTCTCGAAATGTCCATATATCTATCGCAAAGTAATAGAGTTTCATCATTTAAAAATACCTTCAATACTTTTAGGGAACCGATATGTTAGGTATTTATACAGGGTTAACAACATTCATAATGTCGACATTCCCTTCATAATAACGGAGCTTTAATTTAAAGGAAGTAAAATAACATTATGCAGTAAACCATTTTTCAAAAAAAAATAGAAAAATTAAACTCCAAGTGGATAAAGTGTCTATATTTAATTGTAAACAAAACAATATTTATTAAAACACTTTAAATATAAAAAAGATTTTAAATACAAGAGTGGGATTCTTACATTAATACCATCATTTTTAATCTAAATATATACATAAAGATTTACTAACAACTTTTAATTTTTACACTAGGTCAAACTTTCCATTTACTTCATACAATCACAGCCTCTCACTACTTTGACAATGATTTTTCACAACACAAATTTCCTTATTATCTGAGCTAAAATCGAGAATTTTTGTTTTATTTTTTTAAAATAATAAATAATTAAATATAAATTTATTTTAAATTAATAACATATTCAAACAAAAGGTTATAATTTTATTTTTAGAAAAAACAAATACATAAAAGTAAAATTTATGTAATTTCCAAACATGCTTTTAATAATATTGTAAAATTTCATATTATATGCAATCATTTATTTCTATTTTAATATAGCATATTGATTTTTAAAAGTATAATAATTTTAAATTATAACAGCATATCAGTTTCGATGTTCAGCTTTATATGTCAGTGGAACATTAACTTCATGGTAAAACAATATTGTTGTTGGTTAATGCATACCTAATTCAGGCCTTTTTTCTGTAGAGCCAGTGTATGTTATTAAGTCCAAATTTAGTTGCTTCCAGATGTTTACATCAAACAGTGCTTCATAGCTTTTTTCAGGCAGTTTATTTGTAAGAAGCACACCACAAACTTTTTGCTCATCTTCTTGTATAAGGACCGTTTTACATAGAGCCGTTTTACACACACAAGAATTATAGCCAAAATTTATCTCATAATTATGTTGAAAATTTTTGTTACAATTTTCGGAATAATTCTTGATGTGTGTAAAACGGCTTATATACAAGAATTATGGCCAAAATTTATCTCATAATTATGTTGAAAATTTTCATAAAACTGATTTCCTGTCTTACACATCAAAGAATTATTGTTAAAATTTTGGTGAAAATTTTCGGTATAAAAATATAGAACTTGTTCTATATTTTTATGACTAAAATGCAGAAAGTGCACGAAAATCGATGCAGAATAAAATTTGTGAATTGACAACCCGCGTTAAGTAATCAACCTAATGTCAATATTTACTCATTTTTTCTTCCACAAAATATCCCTGACTTTGTGGTTTATTGATTATATATGTTTGGAAACTTTCATATTTATGACATTTTAAGGTTATCCCCAGATTATATTTTCCTTTTTAACTGCTGGAACGTCACATGTTATGAAAATGCGCATGAGCAACGACAAAATTATCACCAAAATTATATTCAGATTTCTTGTACGTATCAAACAGAGTGGTATTTTCTTGTAAAAATTATCTCAAAAGAATTTTCGGCAAAAATTTGCTGAAAATTTTTATTATAATTTTCGAAATAATTCCAGTGTGTGTAAAATGGCTCTAAAACTATTTCCAGAAAAATGCTCTGAATCGACTTACTCATCTGGTATATAAAAGAATTAAGATCATGACCAATTTGCTTCAGTCTTTGAATTTGAAGTTTCTTTTCTTTTCTTCTTCTTCTTCTTCTTTGCGAAAGCCTAAGGCTTGTTTCTACCCATTTCTTTGTCCCTCCAGGGTACCTATTCTCGTTCTTGAGAGAACGATCACTTGATGGAAAGTGGGCGTGGTTCTCACGAAAAAGTATAAAATCGTGTTCTGGGTAGCTTTTCTCGTCCTCGAGAGAACGATCATCTTGATGGAAAGTGGCCGTGGTTCTCACGAAAAAGTAAGAAACCGTATTCTGAATACGTTTTCGTACTTTTTCTGGAGAACCACGCCCACTTTCCATCAAGATGATCGTTCTCTCAAGAACGAGAATAGGTACCCTGGGTAGCTATTCTCGTTCTTGAGAGAACGATCATCTTGATGGAAAGTGGGCGTGGTTCTCACGAAAAAGTATGAAACCGTATTCTCGTGATTTTAAGTGATGGTCACATCCATCAAATCTTGAGAGAACTTGTTCTACTAGTCTGAATCAAGAGAACGGCGAGATTTTGAGAGAACGATACTGTCATTCCCGTCATTATGCGGTATTTTTAGGTTATAAAAGTTCAAGAAAATTCATGATTGTTTTGAAAATATTGTAAATTTTATAAAATATTTTTGCTCGCAAATATATATATATATATATATATATATATATATATATATATATATATATATATATATATATATATATATATATATAAAATGGGTTTTGAGGAAGTAATTTTGAACCACGATGGACCTGAGGATGTCAGATTAGCGGAAAAGCAAATGGCAAATTATAATCGTCGATTTCTACCACGGTTGCGTCGATTTGAAGATTTAAATGATTCAGAATTCACGAAGTTGTTTAGGTAAGTATCTATTATATAAATATTTGTGGAACTTGGCGGACTCTACTTCATTTAATTTATTTTACTGGCTTGGTAAAGATCAAAGAAGATATCTTGTACTAAAAATAACCCAATTTATAGAATTCTCAGGGCTTGAAAGGAGGCAACATCATCTTTGCCAGAAGTCATGGTAATATTTGGTAACTATAAAGTTAGCATATGCAAGAGTAACAAGTCATTAATGATTTTTTTACTTGGTTGGATTATACATATTTGTAATATATTACCTGCCATAGTTACTCTTAAAAAATTTGGAGAATGTTAAGCTAATATTAATTTTTCTTTTTAGATTTAGGTACCCATATTAATATAATTTTATTAAAATATAAATATTTGTAGGTTCTTGGATTTTTTGCGACTAGCAGCTACCACAAAATAACTGGGTTAAATATATTTCTGGAATGAGTCGCCCAAGTGTCAGTTGGAGTATTGTAGAAGAAAAACCCAGATGCTTTAAATAGAGACGATGCTATTTCAGAGTGGATCTAATTGCTACAAAATTTAAATGAATTATGAGCTTGTCCAATTGGGTAATTTACTATTAAATTGTAAATTATATACAGCTAGCAGTAATATGTATTTTGTAAACTTAAAATTTAAATGTAATTTGTTTTTTAAAAAAGAATTAAAACTGATGTTAAATAGGTAATATGTAAGATAATTTTGAAATATGCGAGATTTTTATAATGTTTTAGGTTTTATACTCAACATAATTTCCCTGGTATTTTAGGGTACATTGACAGCACTCATGTTGCAATTACAAGATCAGTAACAGATGACCTAGAATTTGCGATGAGACTTTATAAATCATGAATATAAATGCTAAATTTCTTAGTAGTACCCATGATTCTTATATTTGGAATGAATCTAACATTTCCAATATAATGGAAATGATCTATAGAAGAAACCCAGATTCATTTTTCCTCATTGGAGATTCGGGTAAATTAATTGTACAGTAAACTGATAATTTGTTATTAATTTAGAATATGTTTAAATATAATAAGTGAACCAAGTTTAATTTTTTCAGGATTTCTTTTAAGGTCATAGCCTTTGGAAGATATTTCACAACTGGGAACACCAAAGGAAAGATTTAATAGATATATGTTCATTATGGAGTACCGTTGAAAGATGTTGTGGTGTCGTGAAGAATAAATTTAGATGTTTTTCAAAAGATAGATAGATAATAATTGTTTAATATGGGAATATATATATTTCAAGTATGCAGAATGTATTTTATTGATGAAATAAATTTTTACACATTTCATTTTGTTTTTTTTACTTTGTATATTCATTCCCTGATATTTATGGGGAGTATAAAAAATAGCATTTTTACAAAAATAAGGGAAATCTTTCTTTTCCCAACCCAGTAGAAAATGAACTAAATTTGTGTTTTAGGAAAAGAAAAAGTTAATTTTATTTCGCATATCCTTTACATCTTTGTAGGTGATACTAATTTCACGCAAAACGGCTATTTTACCACTAAAATATTTCGATTTGTTTTTTTACATATTTATTTTTTTCTCTATAAAACTCCCTTTCTAATTCTTTTCTCTCATTAAGAATATTAAATAAGTTAAAAATATTAATTATTATATTCATTTTAAATTCGAACATTTACTTGCTAAGTAGGGTTATGTCCATATTCACATTCTTTTTTAGGGTTAAATGCACAATTTATATGGTTACATACACCATTGACGCTTGGCAACATAGCTTACTAGATTTTGTTTCCGATCTCCCATCACATCCTACGAGAATGCGGTAATACACGATCGAGAGAATAACCGTAGGATGGGATTGTCCCTATTCTCTCAAGAGAATGATCACTTCCTATGAAGAACCAGAATAGCTACCCTGAGATGCCGACGACCAGCTATCCTTCCACCTCTTGGGGGGCCGTCCCGGCGGTCTGCCGGATGCTGGTTTTCCATTTCTGGCGATTTTTACCAGTCTGCTGTTCTCCATCCTAGATATGTGCTCGTTCCAGAAGCGTCTCCTAGCGCGTGTCCATCTTACCACGTCTTCCGTCTTGCATTCTTCCCTTATTTCGCTGCTTCTTCTTTGATCCCAGAGTGTGTTTCCTGTGATCGTTCTCAATATTCTCATTTCATTGGTTCGCATCATCCTCTTAGTCTCCGCTGTGTCAGCTCGTGTTTCTGCCGTGTATGTCATTACGGGCCTGACACATGCTTTATATATTCTAACTTTTGCTGGAATTGATATGTGTGCATTTTTCCATATGGTTGTTCGTAAGGCTCCCGCTATCCTGGTTGCCTTGTTTACCTGGTCTCGTACGCCCTTCTTGAGTTCACCATATGGTGATATTGTTGTTCCCAAATAGTTGAATTTTCTTTTCTTTTAGAAAACTGAAATATTGATAACATTTAAAAATTATCATACATCATATCCATAAGATTTAACTTGTTACCCTTAGAATGAGTCCACACGATCAGAAAAATTTCGGCGTAGGCGTATTACGCCTATTTATGTTAAAATGTCTCGTCCACACGGGCAACTTTTATCGTGCAGTCGTGCAGTCGTAAAGTGTTGTGTATGTTTTTTTTGTGGTAACCTAACTTTTTTCTGATTTTTTGATAATATTTATTTATGTATAAATTAAAATGAAAGAAAATAAAAAAATAATTGCAGCAATGTTGTTATGTAGAAAAAGAAAACTAAAGAAACAATTACAAAAGATAAGGACATTATTAATATATTCTTTATTAAAAAAACGGAAAAGTCGTCGCTACTAGGTCCGGTCCGTTTTTGAGAAAAACATTGGAGAAAGGCTTGGACATACTAATGATTTAATTCAAGAAATGCGAGAAAATGATCCTGATTTTTTAAAAATATTTTTCTGGTACTCTTGGTGAGTTTGAAAAGCTGTTATTGGACCAATAAATAGGAAACACGCTATGGAAATGTGTACAGCTATACCCTTATTACTAGGTTTGAAAAAACATTGTGATATTTAGCTGATGAAATCAGCATGTGAAAGCAACAGTGCGAATTCCGAGTCGGTAAACAGTGTTTTTGAAATTAGTCATGTTACTTGTGCGATAATATGAGACTCTTTAAAACAAGTTTTATTTCCGAAGTTTGCCACTTCTACCTGGTAAAGGATTGCCAAGGAGTTCAAAGACGAGAGTTTCAATATAGAGTGTTATTTTAACAATCGTTTTAATAATTACAATTGTTTGTAGTTTTTAGAAGAATAGATTACGTATGACACTAACTGGATTTCTGTTATTAAATTTCCATCAATGTTAATTTTTACTTTTTCATTGTTTATAATAGGTTTATATAAAATTTACTAAGGGTAGGGTTACCAGACGACAGGAATTTTCCTGACGTCTGAAATTTTAGCCCCTTTTTAGGAAGAAACAGGAAAAAACTGCAATTGTCAGTATTTTTTTGAAATTAAAAGAGGAAAATAAAAGTAATGAAAAAATATTTATTAATCATTCTAGTGAGAAAAAATAAATTGATTAAACGTTAACAAAATGAGTGAATTGTTAATTTAGTATATTAATAAATTTAGTTTCATACTTTTTATTGCTTGATGTTTCTTTTGGCAATTTCTGGACTTTTATAACCATTTCATGACATTCTTCACATGATATGTTCTTTAAGTTAAATTGTGTCTAGAGTAGAACCTTAACAGAAGACATTGTTGTGAACCAACTATTACTACAAATTATTAATTATTAAATTACTATATATATTTTTAAGTTACTCTTATGGATTAATAGATAATTATAGTCTAATATTTAATACTCCCTTAAAAAACAGTTATATCTTAAGTAAATTTATGTTCTAATAGGCTCAAACAAAAGCATGCCTTAATCTCCAAAACTCTAAAACTTTACTTAGACCATTAGTTTTGTTCATATTGTCATCGTCCCATAAATACACACTTTTTCATTTCAGTAATCATGTAAATAAATAGTTGTAAGTTATATTTGTTAGTACGCCTTTGACTGTAAAATATATAATTTAGATACAGGATAGAATATAACTAGGACATGAACATTGAGACGAGAGGAACTAAAATCAAAAAACTACAATAGGAACATTAAATTAGTAAGTAAGAACAAAAACTGTTGTTACCTCATGATTTAGTGAACATTATAATAAAATATTAAAAAAGTAATATTAGAAGATTTATTTGAATTCATCGAAACCAGTGATAAACTAAAAGCAGAACTAGCAAAGTTATAAAATTGGTGGCAGCGAAAGGCAAAGCTTATTACAATATAGACAGTCTATGTCTCTCCTTAGTCCACTACGGTCCCATTAATGAGAAGACTCACTCGATATTGGCATTTGATGCTTTGATTGCAAAAATTTTGAAAATCTCACTGCCTTAACATACAACATTCAGATAAAATGTCCGGATATTTACAGAAACATTAGGGATATTGTCAGGGAATCTCATTATTTGATCTGGTAACCATAGCTAAGGGCATGTCTGTGGATTAGCGTCTCGATATCAGAGATTGTCGTTGAATAGAAATTGTATTATATAATGGCCTTTATTTCATAAGCTTTAATTTATATAACGAACACCTGTATTATTGCAATTGTTATAAAATTATTAAAAAAATGAACAAAAATCGTTTTTTTTTTTGAGGACCAAGCAGTAATGATCTTCGGTAACAAGCATTTTTAATAAATTAAAACAATTTAACATAGTTCAAATATCCATTATTTCAAAACGCGCTAAATAAAATATATAAATAAAACAACAAAGTTTAAAAAAAACATAGGTTGTGTTTTCATACAAAATATTGAAAATAAACAGTTTCCACCATTTTTAAAGCAGTCCGCTGAAAAGTTCAAACATCATTTGGCGTAATGACCTTGGAAAAGGAGGATTTAGGCGGGAAATCTTCGGTCTTTGTCTTTTTTTAAATCTAACAAATCACAATGCTTGAAATCTGACATATGTCTTATTACGCTACGCTTACGCCCAGATTTTTCTTATCGTGTGGACTCACTCTTAGATCCACAATTTGATTCTAAGGTAAAATTTTATATAATTATTATTGAATGCTTTATAACTTACCAATTAAATAAATTCCAATTTACCAGATGAGGTATTTGCACGTCTTACGAAGAATCGCATTTTTTAAAATACTAAAAAAAATCTTAAAATTCACGTTCCTATTTGAAATTTTCAGTAAAATGTTACATAAAATGTGATAAAATCCATAAAACAGCAAAATCAAAAACAAAATTCTTGTAAAAATGAAAAGTATTAAGTCAATGTCAAAAATACACTTTCAGTAAAAACTTAGGGAATTCATTGTTGCCAAACCAATTATTTGCACGTAATGGCACGGAGCATGGTGGGGTCATTTTTGGTATAAGACAGATATAATCCAGTTTTACACGTCAAGTTCTGCTTTACACGCATAAAACCGCCTTAATGGTTCCTTTCTTTCTGCACTAAACAATTTGTATTAATATTTTAAAAATTTACCTTAATTGAAAAAGGAATAACAATTTATAAGTAAATTTGGTGTAGTAAATTCGTGCTGGAAATTTAATAAACCATGTTAACCTGATAGAAGTTCGGATTCAAATTCGGAGTGTGCCCCCAGAAGCCTTATTATGTTTTATCTCTGTTTTTTAGAAACTAGAAAAAAGATAGATGACGCCTTATTAGTCAACATTAATTCGAAATTCCCTCTTTAGCGAACTTGTAACGGCGGAGACTCTCGAAAGAACACGTCTATAATAACTGGTGTTCTGTGTTGTGTGTTTGTGGTCTTTTTAGACGCCATAAGTAAAATTGAGAATTTGGTAATTTAGCAAGTGTGGCGGTTGTTATTGGTTGGCGATGATAATTGGTATGTTAATATGTTTTACTATATTTTCTTACAATGTTAAAAATTAATAAAAAAGGTAAAATTGATATTGAACTTAATTATTGTAGTTGAAACACCACATAGCCCAAGCTGTTTATTTTTTCTGATAAACAAAAATATTTAGTGGTATATGACAGCTCCAATATACCTCTTAAGCTCAAGTTTCTATTACTGTTTACCCGAAGTAGTACCGTTTTATCAGGTTACTAAGTTCCTATATAATCCCGACACCTAGATTTTTATGCAAAGTGTACCAGTAGAATCCGATTTTCTTGTACTTCCTTGAAACCACTAGCAAAATTATATTTAATGTTACAAAAAATTGAAGTAGTCATTAGTTAAAAGTTTCTTAGGATTTATTATTATATAGAAATAACAGTCCATTGTTAGATGCACCTAAAGTAAGGAAAGGAAACTTGCTAAATCATTTATTTATTCTGGGGTAATTTCTAAATACCAACGACTAACCTGTATAATTTTTTCCATTTCATCCAAATAGGCATTATAAAAAAATTGTCTCATTGTTTTTTCATGGAAAATGCATGCCCATGGTGAAATTCCTCGCTCAAAAATAAGACATATATTAGGGCCTGCTCTTGCTATGTTTTTGAGTTATATGGTATCTTGTTGTTTCTTTCAAAATATCTCAGAAATGACTAACAATTTCAGTAGAATTAAGTTTGAGAAAAGTTCATAAAATAATTCATAGTTTAGCACTGAGAAAGTGGAGAAATTTAAATAGTATACATGTTCTAGTCTATTGGTTTATTAACAAATTTAAGATACTAGAGAAACAGAGTTCCAGAAGCCGTCTACTTACTACATTATAACAAAAATGACTAAAATTTAGTTTAAATAATGTGACTTAAACGCTGTATTTATCAATTCTGATCTGTCATATACATTTTTTCAATCACAGCAGTATATTTCAGAAATAAAAAAAATATCTATATTAACTTTGATTCTAACCTTAACCAAAATGCCAATTCTCCTACTAAAAAAATAAAAACCTTGATGTGAAAAATAAATATTACAAAAATAAAATTGTTCTCTAAACAGATGGCTAAAAGTATGGGCACACCTAACTGAAAGAGACCGATGTATGAACTTTGTTTTGTTATAGTTGCTAACTGATTGGAGTAAACATTTTTTTTTTGCTGCGAACTACTCTTCATCTCAGTAGGCAACAGCAAAATATGCAGTTTAAGAAATATCAAAAGTGCTATTACTTTTATCCATTTAAATTAAAACAATTATTTTTATTTTTGTAAAATTTATTCTCTACATAAAGACTTTTGATTTTATGGTGCATGAGATCAATGTTTTGGTTAAAGAAATAATGTGAGTAGAGTTATTATCTGTACCTTTTTATTTATTTTTAGATACACTGCTTTAATACAAAAAATGTGTAGTATACCAATACTAATGTCCGCCACTGTATTACAAATTATGTACACTTTAACTATAAAGGTAATTCATCTTAGATTTATTTTATAAAATGGCATATTAAATAATTATTAATTTCTTAAATGAATTTAAGAGAATATCATAACTGGTTAACGGGTGTCAATACAA
Source organism: Diaprepes abbreviatus (assembly GCA_034092305.1). NCBI lineage: Eukaryota > Metazoa > Arthropoda > Insecta > Coleoptera > Curculionidae > Diaprepes > Diaprepes abbreviatus. Next base: position 11,151,779 of record JASJET010000031.1, read on the forward strand.
GAGTTACTTATATAATTTGCATTAGAGCACAAAATAAGATCAAAGAGTTTGTTCTTCATATTATATGAAGCCAAATTCAGCCTGACGTTCTCAACTTGCTTAAATCAAGGTTTAGTAAATTGAAATTAAAATCTCCTGTGTGTACAAAATTATCACATTTGTATAAGCAAACACACACCTTTTTTCAAATTCTAGGCAAAAATTCACTACATCTAAAACTTTTATTTACACCAACCACATTTTTTCATTTATTACATTTAAATTTAACTCGTATTTGTTTTGTTGTGTTGCTATTTAAATTATATATTTTAGTAACAGAGGATTCTTAACTAAGATGATAAGGACAGAAGAATTACATTGAAAAGGAAATGTATTTTCAATTAAAAAAAAAAAAAAAATGATTATTTAAGTATTGAAAATCTTAATTTTGTGTATCATCAGTAAAAGTTCTCATTTAATTTGTTTTTCACCCTTATAGGAAATTGTCCAATTTATCACATATATAATGAATATTTAGTTGAAATAAAATATGTCGAAATTGCAGAAAATGATTTTTTGATTAATTTACTTCCAAATTTAACAGTCAAATTAAAACAAATATTTATTCTCCTTTGATCAGTTTGCATTGAAATTTAGATTCTTCACATAGTCACATACCTATTAAAATAATACAATAATATCAGTTTACAAAATATCACAAACTAACTCTCTAAACAGTGCTTATAGTTCTGTCCTAAGAGTACATATATTAGGATTAATTATCATCAATGCAGGATACATTTTACTACAGATTCAGTGTAAACCCAGATAAGTTTTTAATTTGCTTACCAATTTGTTATATATTTTGATGTTTTGTAATTGCCCAGACATTTTACTTTAGGTTTTAGATGCATATATTATGGGATTGTTATCCCTGTGTTAGTTCTAGTATTCTTAAATGTGATATGTCATTGTGAGATGTTGTCTCTTGGTACTGAGATGTTGTCTTGTGGCTATGTATTTCATTAGAAAACACAATATTTGTGTTACATTTTTCTTTCTTATTTACTGTCTTTTTACATTGTTCAAGCTCTAACACTTTATTCAACTTAATCACACCCAAATTCCTGTATAGATTGTCTATACCGTAATAATGTGTTATAATTAAAAAACAATTTTGGCATTTTATTTTGTAAAGCCTGAACTGAGTCAGAGTTTATTTTATTAGATGTCCTTTATATAGATAGCAGGTATCTTACTTGTGACGAGAAAAAAGAATTACATACATCTATTTTACTGTTATTTGTTAGATAATTTCTGCATCTAAACACTGCCAAAATCATAGGAGCAGTTTTATTTATAATACTTTTTATGTACTCACTCCAGTTCAAATTTTCATCAATGACTAAGCCTAAGTGCTTTATTTTTTGAACCTTTTTTATATTTAGATTATTAGCTGCAGTAGTCAAGTTATATACAACCTTGTTTTTTTTTTGTTAAAGAACATATATTTAATTTTTTCTATATTTATTTTCAATTAGTTAGACCACAGCTAGTTAACATATAATTTAGGATCAGTGTTGCTATCCCGATTTAATATTTGTTCATCAGCTTCCAAATACATTAACATGATGTCATCTGTGAGCATAAAATATTATGTTCTAAAATTTGCACACTTTTTGAGTACGTAGAGGGAGTATAATAGTGGGCCCAGTATGGCTATAATTCAAATATGTTTTAATCAAATATATTATCCCCTAAATCGTATATACTCCCAATTTCAAAGTTATTCAATATTAACATAGACGCCTTCCTCAATTCCACAAACACTGCGATACTAAGTGGTGTGACCGCAATTTCATGCAACTTAATTTAACAAAATGTTCTGCCATTACTTTCTCAAAGAAAAAAGATAGTATAGTTTATAATTACACATTACACAATACAATGCTGACTTGCTCAGATCATATAAAGGATCTTGGGGTGATATTTGATGAGGGTCTTTCTTTTGACCTGCACGTTAATAGTATTTCGAGCCGTGGTTTGAGGCTTGTTGGCTTTATTAAACGCACATTAGCTGATTTCAGCAGTGTGCAGTGTTTTAAATCTGTATACTGCTCAATGGTTCGATCTGTCTTGGAGTATGCATCTCCAGTCTGGGCACCAAACTATGAAATATACAAAAATAAAATTGAGAAGGTACAGGTCCGTTTCTTGAAATTTGTTGCTTTTAAGCAAGATGCGCCATTCAGTCTAATACGGGATTATATGAGCTTGTTATCATTATATAATAGACGCATCTATCTTGACCTAATATTATTTTATAAGATCATAAACTCTATGGTTGATGCTCCTGAATTGTTGGGGGCTGTTGGATTCGCTGTACCTCAAGGGTGCTTCGGGCCCATAGTCTTTTTAATGAACCATACCATAGGACAAACTATGCATTTAACACCCCAATGTCCAGAATGAGTAGGGAGATGAATTCACTGCCTAGGAATGTTGACCCATTTATACTCTCTCTGAACTCATTTAAGGGTTGTATTAAAGAATTTTTAAATAATTGAATTTTATACATAATAGACTGTAGTGACAGTATTATTGTTTTAGTTAATTGTTATTCTTTTATTACTGATGTGACTTGTGATATTTTGTGATTGTTTCGTTTTAGATTTTTTATTCTTATTTGACATATTATATATAAAATGGAATTTGTATGATTTATTGCCGTTAATAAACCATTATTATTATTATTATCATCAATTGCTTGTTACGTAACGCTCTCGATATGAATTAACAGTCTGTTGTCACAGTCAATATACTGCTATTTTCAATAAAACTATATTGGTACTTGGTCACAGATACATATTTATTTATAAATAATATAATTTTCCTATTGATTATCTTTTCAACAATTTTTCAAAAATACACCCATCACTGGAATGGACTTATAATTACAAGTGCACCTTCTACTATGTTTGTCAAAATCATCACAAGGATAGGAACTTTACCAGTTGGCAATATTGAACTAGAAATAACAGACAAGGCAATAAGGAAATACTTGGACCAACTAAATTAGAACTTTGTTATTGTGAAAGAATTATTACAAAAGCAACACAAAAACTAGCTTCTCTCATATATATAATTACTAGTTCCGAAAAAACTTAGAAACATTGCTAAATAGAGGTTTCTAACTTAAATATAGGCGTTATCCAATATTTCGGAGTAAACAACCAGCGCCAAAACCAATGCAGTAAATGCCACGCCTTTGATCACATGACGGAATCATACTCTAACAGTGTTGTGTCCTAAAGGTTTTGGTACACATCAAATTGATAAATCTACATCTACGTTATCTCCTTAATGTATCAGCTGTGGTTCTGAAGAACATCAAGCATGGTCCTTTAAATGCCCTAATAGACCCATTCAGTGTGTTCCAAATATAGAAATTGAAGGTTTAAACAAAAAATCTATGAAATTGTTGAGAAGTAGAAATCCAGAATACATAAGCCTGTCATGATTCATGATACCATTATTAATGAATGAACTTAATAACCAAAATAATACTAAACAAGAAGAATTACTAAACAAGCTAAGACGACGGTTCATCAATAACCTCAACGTCGAAACAACTGCTGTATTTTCAGGTAACCGGATCTATATATTAATGTTTTGACATGTAAACTGAAGACTCGTCATCACCAGGTGAGCCTAAAAACAGCTAAAATAATGGTCTGACAGTTATCATTGGCGATAGTTAACTTTTTATATGCAAACATCAACAGTTTCAAGAACAAACAACATTTAATTAATAATTACATAGGAAATAACCACATATTTTGTACAGTGTTTGTCGAGACAGAAACTAAATCTGATAGCAATGTAAAATTCCAAGATTGGCATATTTTCAAGGGAAACATCTTCAATACTAATACTACATGGGGAAACCTAAATACATTCCACACTGTATTTGTGCAGGGAAAATGCACTGAGGCTCTAGTAAATAAATATTTCCTAATTATAGGCGATTTCAATAGAACTGAAAGAATAAAGAAAAGACATCAAATTATAAATTTTTTACACGTGAGCTTTCACCATTTATTATCAACCTGATTAAGAGAAAGAGACAAATGTATCATGATTATCTGGTTAATCGCAATCCTAGGGCAAAAACAGAAATCAATAAATTTAATAAAAATATACAGTATTTGATAAGACAATTTAAAAATGGCAAAAATTACTGGAATGAAATTAAAAACGTGTCTAAATATAAGAATATCAATAATACCATATAGATATTGGAAGAGGATGGAAAAAGGTACTCAAACCCAAAGGAAAAATGAAATTTCTTTGCGACACATTTTAAAAAGATATGTCAACAAACCAACGATCCCAACTTTGGCTAGAACCATTTTCTTACAGTGGAAAATTGATTTCAATAATACTTCTCCATAGCCCCATAATTTAATGATATCAACATTGAAGAACATGAATTGTCATAAGCAGAGGAAAAAGTACCTCTCCCAGGCACGATTACTTATGGAAAAGCCTCTTAAGATAATTACAACTAAATAGTCATCAATACATATTAAAAATATACCACTTTTGCTTTAAATACTGTTATATTCCTCCTGAGTGGAAAAGAGGAACTATATAATAATAATAGGAATAACAATTCCTAAACTAAGTACAGATCACTCAGACAGTTAAATATAGACCAATAACACTACTGCTCGTTTTAGAAATAAATCTTAGATGCATAATAAAAGACAAATTAGAATTCCAAATTGGAAATAAAAAACCAGGATACCAGTTTGGCTTTAAAAATAAGAATTTCACTATTCATCCTCTCATTATTTTAGCAAGTAATATTGAAACAGGTAACCTAGATAAACAAAAATCTTCAGCTCTTCATGGACATTAACAAGGCCTTTGACAGCGTGTGGTATCGGGGTTTATTATAAAAACTGTATGAAGCAGACTGCTCAAAACAATTAATTCATCTTCTCTGCAAGCTACTAACTAATCGTCTCCTGTCAGTAAAAATTAATGAACATATTTCAAAATAATTCATACCCGAACCAGGTCTCCCACAAGGATCACCATTATGTACATCAGTGGCGGCTTTTCCTTTGATTTGCAGGTTTGCGCATCCCCCAAAAAAATTGTTAATTTAAATAAAACATACCAATAAATATAAGTATAAATATATATATATATATATATATATATATATATATATATATATATATATATATATATATATATATATATATATAATATCTACTGATAATTTAATGATTAAGTTTAAATCAGTTTTTTACTTGAGATTATATGCGAACAGCAGTCAAATGATAGCTGTCTGGCTATTTTGTATTTCTTTCAGAGCTGGTGTGAGGAAAATATTCATGATAAAAACTGTCAAGTAATTATAACTGGGGATAAAATTGAAAAATATAAAGAGAATATAAATTATGGACAAGCTACGCAAGAAGATGTTTTTTTAGGATAAATAAAAAAGATACCCTAAAAGGTAATTTCTGTATAATTCACACTCACACACAATGCTCAGTCAATTGGAAATAGTGTAGAACTTGTAGAAGAACTTTTGGAAAATAATCCGGAGTGCCTTTGTTTGTGTATTACGGAACATTGGAAAACACAAGATCAACTCAAAAACTATGGAATAACAAGATTTACCCTAGCAAATAGTTTTTGCAGAAAGTTGGAAAACAAGAATGGTGGAAGTGCAATATATGTGAGGAAGGATGTGCAGTACAAAACAAGATTAGACATAAATAATATAAGTGAGGAATACTGCTTTGAGTGTTACGCTTGTGAAGTAAAAATTCTAGTATCTCTGTACCGTCCACCGACTGGGGATTATGAGACTTTTCTTGAAAAAATTGAACAATAGTTACTTCTCTGTAATCCTAGAACTGTTACTGTTATTGCCGGTGATTTTAATATAGATTTTTTGTCAAAAACGAAAACTACCAATAATTGTATATCAGTTATTAACTCATATAACTTTTTTAATGTTATACTAGAATATACAAGAATAACAGAAAAAAGCAAAACATGTAGTGATAATATACTAACTAACTTTAACTGTAACATGAATACTGAAGTAATGCATACTGCTATTTCTGATCATACTGCGCAAAAATTATCGATAGAATTAACTTACGACACACCAGCTTTTATTCAAGGAAGAATATTTAAAAATGAAAATAAAATTCAGTTCAAAAAAGCACTTGAAGTGGAGAGTTGGAATAAAATTTATACACTAGATAAACAATCAGTTAATAATCAGTGGAACTTATAAGAATATTTTTAAATAGATTTTATGAAAATTTTCCAGTTCAAAGGATACCAAATAAAAATGTTCACAAACCAAAATATATTGCGCGGAATGACCCAGAGGTAGTAAGGTGTAAAAAGGATTTAGATATTCTTTTTTTTACTAAAACAAGTAAATGTTCAATATAAAACTTTGTATGCCTCAAAAAAAGAGTACGATACCCTGTTAAAAGAATATAAAAAAAGAAGTTTTGAAGAAAAATTGAGAATTTCAGACAACAAAAGTAAATCAGCCTGGGCAATAGTGAATGAGATAACGGGAAAATCAAAAGTTAAAGAAATAAATATAAATGACAACAAAGAAGCTATAGCTAATAATTTTAATAACTATTTAGTAAATATTGCCCCAAACTTATTAGCAAAATTACACAATAGATCCTTTAATTGTGATATAAAATACAATCCAGCTGAAATAGAGTTAGTAGATAATGAAGAAGTGCAACAAATAGTTAAAAAACTTAAGAACAAATTTAGTAGTGGACACAATGAAATATCTAATAACACAATTAAATTTGTAATAAATGCCATTCTAAAACCGCTGGTGTACATAATAAATAATTCTATTCAAATTGGAATATTTCCCGATCAACTAAAACAGGCACTGATTGTTCCAGTTTTTAAAAAAGGCTATGAATCAAACATAGAGAATTACCGCCCTATAAGCTTATTACCATCATTTGCCAAGATATTCGAGCGTGTTGTTTGTAACCGAATAATTAGCTTTATGAACAATAACAATTTTTTAAACAAAACAACATGGATACATTCAAGGCAAAACAACATGGATACATTCAAGGCAAAACAACACAAACTGCATTATTCGAGTTCATAGCAAATATCACTGAAACAATAGAGAATGAGGAAATCCCTGTAGGGTTGTTTCTCGACCTATCAAAAGCATATGACACTTTAGACTATTATACCAGAAACTATATTTATATGGTATACGAGGAACAGCTCTGAAGTTGATCAAATCATACTTAACGTCCAGACAACAAAGGGTAGTGATAGGAAAAGGTATTAATAGGGTATATTCAGGGAACAAATATATAACAGTTGGAATACCGCAAGGAAGTGTAATTGGACCTATATTGTTTGTATTATATGTAAATAATCTAAATGAATTATGTGAGAGAAATGAAAACTGTAAAATAACAAATTACGCAGACGATACCAACATTTTGTTAACATGCAGGGGCATTGCCTCTCTTGAACCTGACATACAACAATTAATGATGTTGGTTGGTGACTGGTTTACAAAAAACAAACTTATATTAAATAATTCAAAAACAAATGTGACAATTTTTAAAACCAATCGTTCCAAATTAATAGAACCGGAGAAACTGACTACAAATGGTTGTGAAGTACAGGTTATGAACAATGTAAAGTCCTTAGGTATGTTTCTAGATAGTTGTATGAATTGGGAATGCCATGTTCAATATTTAACAGGTAGGCTAAATGCTGTCTGTTATACACTTAAGTAGATATGTAAGAATAAATATTAAGAAAATGCTTTACTACGCAAATTTTGAGGCTCGGTTAAGATATGGGATAGTCACGCACGTATAAAGTATATGTACTGATCGTCAAATACACAGAAAATGTCCGGACCATGCTATGCGCCATTTTGGGTAAGGTGAAGTTATAATAACAATGAATACGCTGTCGCCACTGAAAAATTATAACGACTAAACGTAATCGTTTACCTCCCACTGACAAGGTTTGAAGCAATTTGCATTCCTTTGCCGAAATTTCATCGACATAAGTAATTGAACGAAACGAATGGTAGAAAGAGATAAAATGACAGTATTACGTTATAACCTTACTCAACTAATCCAATTGGTGTCAATTGATTGTTATGTGTGGATATTTGTCATACTATTGGTCGGTCGTAAAAATAAATTAATAATTTTTATTATATTTTTGGTTGTTAAAAATAACTAGTCCTTAAAAAAGCAATATGTTGACGAACCGTTTCTTCAAAACGTTTTATTTTTTGAAAAAACAGTTGAAATATTAATTAGGTAGTACCCCGTTATTTTCAGTATTTTCTAATTAAAATTTCCTTAGAAAGTTGAATGTTTCGCAAATTTCAAATAAATTTGAGATTATAGACATACAAAATTATTACACTAAATTTTGTTCATATCTCAATAGTATGAGCGTGCTGCTTAAAAATTGTTTTCCTACGACTAGTTCTAATTATGGATTTAATATAAACACCTGTGTCCGTATGTCCATAACTTACTTTAAACAGTTAAGTGTAACATAATTGTTTTCATCAACACAACTTATAAAAAAAATTGAGAAGTAACAATTTGTAAGATATTTAAAACTTTTATTAAAATAAGTAACATTCAATTTTATATTCAAATAATGTTAAATACAACATTTTACTTCCTTAGGCTGTGTTAAACACTATACTACACTACAATTAAATAAATATTATTGATTATAATTTATTAGGACATATAAATTTGAACCATACAAGCCAACAAACGAGGTCCTTCAGAATAAAAAGCTTATTTATAGTACGTTTGGTCTTCAAGCCCCTACAAATCTTCACAAAATAATAAAAAAGTATATTAAGGGTTGAATAGTATCATTAATGGGGGTCTTCGGGCTGGCCTATGGTTCCGGCCCCTGCTCGTACTCAGTTCCTCTATCACCGGTCAAGTTTCATGTTTTCTTTCAAACTTACTTGTCAGGACAGGAAGTCTTACAATAATCGGCTAGATGTTAAGTGAATTCATACAATAATTGATTGGTGGATAGCTAGGACGATGGATTTGAGTAATACTACATAGAGCAGAGGTTTCTACCGTTTCAAGTTTTACGAGTGCTGGCTTCCTGCAATTACTGTATATAGGAGGTATGTATTCCTATTAAAGTCAGTATATTGCTTTGTATATATGAGTTGTTTTTCTTCAGATTCCTTTTTTTTTGTGTATTAGACTCCTAAGGTATTTGACCCTTTGTATACATTTTTTGTTTAACAGTTCTAAAGTGCCAATTTAAGATAATTTTGTGGTCTATATTTACACCTAAATATTTGACTGATGGCTTGGTGCATATTACTTGGTTATTAAGTTATTTAAAATAAATTTAATCCAAGGAAAAACAAAGATTATTTCACAATAATAACAACAATGACACTATTTTTGACTTTTGACGGTTAATTTGACGTGCCAAAACGTCACTTACCCAAAATGGCGCCGAGCATACTCCGGACATTTTTCCGTTGACAGCTCCATTACCACCTGTCATCCATTTAGTTCAGAAATCCGTGGGGATAGTCCTGTATGAGAATTGTAAAGACATATCGAATGTTTTTGTATGTCAAAAAAGTTCACTGAGAATATTATTAAATCCAAGTTATCGGGAATCGTGCCGGGGCAAATTTAAGGAACATAAACTACTTACTGTTCATGCAGTTTACATACAGGAATGTATATTGTTTTTCGTTAAAAATAAGCACTTATTTGTAAATAGTGAGGCGCAAAAGATATATCCAACACGAACAATGGATTAGGTATATCCTGAACATAGACTGGTTATGAGTGAAAAAAGTGCTTATTATCAGTGTATTAAAATATATAATTCTTTATCAAACTATATTAAGCAAAAAAAAAAAATTAAAAAGTTGAAAAAGACAATATTTGACCTACTTGTGGGCATAGAACCATATTCATTAAATGAATATTATTCAAATTTAAATCAAAGTATGACATTAAGCAGAATGTAATGGTGCTACTAATGTATTTTTTTTGTATGACGCTATTTTATTGTATGTGAGTATTCTTTAAAATAAAGATTGTTTATTATTATTATTATTATTGTTGTTGTGATTTACAAGCTAAACGGCTTCACACTCCCTCCAGGGATTATTGACTCATACCAGGCATACAAAGACACCAAAAGTATGAAGCTCTGTGGGAACCCTTTCCATGTTATCGGGTCCTAGGTGACGTTGTCTGCTGTATTTCCTACGAATTTTCAGACGGTTCGCGCGGTTGCTAGGAGAAATGTTTTCTGCATCGACTTATACAGATGCTCACTAAGGCCCAATCCCTTGATATTCTGCAGGAGGTTCTTTGGTATCACTCCAGTTGTCGACATTATTATGGGAATCGTTTGGACGCTGTTCATTGCCCATTGTCTTCGGATTTGGATCTCCAGATCTCTGTATTTGGCGATCTTCTCGTTGAATTTTGGCCTTAGGTTGTTGTTGTTGTTAGGTACAGCAATGTCGATTAGTGTAGTTCGCCTAGAAATTTTATCTATTAGTATAATGTCTGGTCTATTATGAGCTACTGTCTGATCCGTCAGAACCGTTCGGTCCCAATATAACTTGAACTGGTTGTTCTCAAGAATAGGCTCAAGATTGTACTTGTAATAAGGTACTTTTCCTACCTGTAATAGGTTTAACTTTTCTGCTAACTCTTGGTGGAGTATCTTAGCGGCTAAGTCGTGTCTTTCCTTATACTCGGTTGCGGCAAACGCTTGGCATTCTCCAGTTATGTGCTGAATTGTCTCCGATGTTCGACAGCCATATCTGCATTGGTCATTTTCTATTGAAGAGATCACTTCTAATAAACTCCCGATAGTTCTTCGTCGGAATAACCTGGTCTTGGATAGCTAACAAGAAGCCCTCCGTTTCCGGAAACATCTGTCCGAAATCAACCAGTAGTTCGACGCTGATTGACCTCATTTGGATGCCGTCCATGAAGTGGCTTCCGTAGCCAGGTTTGTAACTTTTCTTGGTCTGTTTGGTGGTGAGAAGTAATATCTCGTTCCCTCAACTGTAGCGGCGTTGAATCGTCTGCCTCGCATATTGCTCGATGTAGTGTGGAAGAGTCCGCTAACCTGTGGAAATATGAACGTAAGTTTATTATTTGTTGGTCGAGCTGCTTACCAATATCCACCAATCCTCTTCCTCCTTGGTCTCTTGGAAGCATTGTTCGTTCAATAGCATTCCGAGGGTGATGTTTTTGTGCTTTTGTTAGGAGTGCCCTTATTTTTCTTTGCAGGTTTTGGATGTCCGTCCTGCTCCACTTTACAATTCCAAAAGAGTAGCTCAGCGCAGAGCAAGCATGCGTGTTGAGCGCCTTAAACAAATTTCTACTATTTAAATTAGTTCGTAATACCCGCCTTACCCTCCTGACAAATTCGGCTGTCAATTCAGCCTTCATAGTGCCATGGTCAATTTTTTTAGTCTGTTTCATACCTAGGTATTTGTATGTTTGGTCTGCTTCCATTGCAGCTATAGTTTCACCGTTCTGCATTTCAAAAGCCCCCGGTTGTATCTTCCCTTTAATGATGTTCAAAATACGGCACTTGTCAAGTCCAAATTGCATTCCGATATCTCCGGAGAACTCCTCTACAGTTTTAAGCATTTGTTCCAGCTGGTTTCTGGTAGCAGCCATCAGTTTAAGATCATCCATGTATAGAAGATGATTCACTCTGGCTACCTCTTCGTTGTTATTTCTAACACTAAAGCCGTATCTGGTTGAGTTCAAACGGCGTGATAGTGGGTTCATTGCAAGACAGAACCACAATGGGCTAAGTGAATCGCCCTGAAATATTCCCCTTCGTATCGGAATGGTGTCGGTTTATTATTATTATTAATATTGATTTTAAGACTGATAACATCTACAGTATAAGGTTAAAACAATTTGTGGTTGATGCTGAGTTGGAGAATGTGGTTACAGAATGTACACGGCCTTGTGCAAATGGTGGGACTTTATTAGATCCAATAATTACTAATCATTTTGAACAGAGCGTGACTTAAGTCATAAAAACACCCAGAATCACAGATCATTATATGGTTTTCCTCTACTTAACGGCCGCAATCTTGCAAAAACCTATAAAAAAAGGTAGAAAGATTGATTATAGTGCTATAAATGATAAATTATCCCTGATGAACTGGAATTATGAAATATTTGATGATAACCTCAAATACCAGTACTTTTATTCAACTTTGATGAACATTTTTAATGAGGTTGCACCAAAACGAACTATTAAAATATATAGAAAATATAAGGAATGCTGAAATGATAGAGTTAAGGCTGCTACATATGCCAAAGATGTTAGTTACAAGCAGTATGTCAGTTCTGGAACATCTGATGGTTTGAAGATCTACAAACAAAAAAGAAATATTACGGTGAAAGTTATGCGTCAAGAAATGAAAGAATATTATAAAAACAGAATAACCGAAAATAAAAGTAATTCCCGTGCATTGTGGAATATTTTAAAGACTTTGCTTCATTATGAGGGTAAAACTAACAGTTATTTGCGACTGGAAATTGATGACGAAATAATTTCAGATCTAAACGATATGGCAAGTTCATTGAACGGCTTATTGGAGTAATAGTCAGGGACATGGATAAATCTGGACCAGATTTTCCCATTTTACCTGGACATGGTGTTTTTGGAGAACTTTAAGCTTGTTTGTTGAGAAACTTCAGGAGGTTGTTTTTGACCTACCAAATAAAAATGGATCAGATGATACAAATGTTGTGTTTTAAAATGTTGTGTTATAAAGAGCTGTTTTGATAATTTAGCTTTACCACTTCATAATTTGATAAATTCGTCATTTTTAGCATGTAAAGTTCGCGATAAATTTAAAATATCGACTATTGTTTCGGTTCCTAAAGTAAATAATTCTCACAAGGCTGTTGATCTGCGACCTGTTAACATGCTTAGTTGTTTTGAAAAAATCATGGAAAAAATAGTGGTGAAACAACTGTTAGAACTCATAGAAACCAAAAAAATTATAAATAGTATGCAATCTGGCTTTAGGGGTAAGCATAGCTATGAAACTGCAGTGCAGTATGACCTTAACGACTGGAAACATAGTTTCAATCAAAATCTTATTACAGATGCTGTGTTTCTGGATTTGAGGATGGCCTTTGTGACTTTGAATAGAGAAAGACTACTTAAAAAATTAGAATGTATCAGTACAAGGGGTGAAGTGTTGCAATTAATGAATAATTACTTAATTAATAGAAAACAAAGATTAAAAATGATATGTATCTGACGAGATTGAAAACAGCATAGGTAGTGTGCTGGGTCCATTGTTATTTTTTTATTTATCGACGATATAGTGAATACATCTAGAGATTGTTGTATATATATATATATATATATATATATATATATATATATATATATATATATATATATATATATATATATATATATACTTGAATGAATATATACTCAGGAGGCAACTGAATGTTACAAAGAATCTGATGAATATTATTGTCTCTTACCTGACTGATAGGAAGCAGTACTTTGAAATAAAAGGGGCCAAATCATATGTATATAGAAGTACTTGTGGTGTTCCTCAGGGGTTTATTTTGGGACCTCTTTTGTTCTTAATTGCCTTTAATAATATATGTAACGTGATCAAATACTCAAAAGCATTACTGTTTGCAGACGAATTTAAACTTTTTAGGGAAGTATTAACTGCTGATGATTGTGACTGTTTACAGCAGGATCTAAATAATGTTGTTGAATGGTGTGGAATAAACGGTTTTTTATCTTAATGATAACAAGTGCTCGTCAATGTCTTTTACTCTTAATAAAAATACTTTAAATCGAGCCTATTCTGTTAATGATTTAGTGTTAAAGTGGACTTCTTGTCAGAAGGATTTGGGAGTATTGTTTGATAGTTTATTGAATTTCAATGAGCATATAATAAATAAAATTAATGAAGCTCACAAGATAATGGGTTTCATCATCATATCTACTAGATATTTTGATGTTGATGTTTGCATGACACTTTTTGACAGTCTTGTACTGCCAAAACTTGAATACTGTAGTATAATATGGTCACCACAATATGAAGTGTGGAGTAGAACCATAGAACGTGTCCAGCGAAAGTTTTTGAAGTATATGTTTTTTAAAAGATTTGGGTACTATCCCAATCAGGGTTATAATCACCTGGACTTATTGAATATATTTAACAGACTTTTGTTGGAAAACAAACGTATAAAAATATGTTTGGTATATATATTCAAGATCTTAAAGAATAAAATAAATAGCCCAGACCTATTGCTGCAACTCCTATTTGTGGTAGGGTGGAAAAAGACAAACACCAACATTTTATCTAGAATTTCCTAGAACAAATACTTACAAAAATTCGCCCCTATATAAAATGTGTAATTATTTTAATACATATGTTAGTGATGTAGATTTAAGGAGTATTACTTTACCTAAATATAAGGATATTATTGACCATAAATTGCTTGATTCTCAGGCTCAAATGTAATATTGACAATAATATTGACTAGGAATGTTAGTTTAATGTTTTCAACTTTAAGAAAGGTGTCTGTAACTGGCTTAACTGCTGTGGATACTGAATTCAGTAAATAAAAATAAATAAAATAAATATATGGAGTTGCCTATCTAAGACTCATAAGCTTCATGTAGGTTGCAAGTCGACTTACAAGGCTGTGTTTAGTTTGCCCCATAAAATATCCCTTTACTAGAAAAAATTTCTCTTATGCAACCTACTGGATGAGTATTTGAACTTTTCTTCCAGTCGTGCGTGCCGCTGCCAGTATTAAGTAAAGGTTTCTTCTTCAAGCAGCAGTTAAACCATTCCTTTAGTTCAGGTTAGAATACAACCGTGGTGTCTACTGTGCCGGTATTTCTATGCGCGATGTCTACTCTACCGGTATTTTAATTTTTGTGAAAGTGATTATATTGTTACTTTAATCAAGATATTTTAGTACGTTTTGAAGAGGTTAAAAATGTTTGGCGAGAAAAAAACCATTCAAAATTAGGTGCTCTGTTCCAAACTGTGCAAATACAGTGGCCAATTTGGATTTCCGAGTTAATAAGGAATTTATAAAAACCATTGTGTATGTGTTAGACATTTTTAAGAATCTCTCGTAAGAGATTCTAGAAAAGCAGTTAAATATAATGCAGTTCCTGCTCTCTATCTTTCTGTATGTGTTAGTAAAACCAAGTGAACTTTTTTTTTATTTTCTAGAAAACATGCGCGGTTCGTCGAATGGGGTGCAAGCAATTATAAAAAAAAAAAAAAAAAACCTATGAACATACTGCTTACGTGTTCCAAACAAGACAAATTGACGGTGTTATTGCAAATAAAAATATATTATCATTTGAATCAAAATTAACAGAAATTAGAAATAATATTACCTCAAACGACGTTGCGCCACCTTCATCTACTGCAAAACAACATAAGTTCGATGATTCCGCGGAGTTTTCTCGGGAAGCAAAAGAAGTTTGTGATATAACTATTTGTCAAGTAAAAGAACAATTTAGCTTTAAAGGTCACTTGGTAGCAGCCAGTCTTTTTTTTTCGGAACAGTGTGTCGAATGTAGTACATCTTTTCCCGAACAAAAATTTAAGGATACGATTAAAATTTACCCCTTTTTTATCGAACAAAAACTCCGTACAGGACTGACCGTTAGATATAAAGAATTTAGATATATTTCGAGACTTCTTGTACTTGTAAAATATCGAGCTAAGTGAGGCATTTAGCGAAGTTTTAAAACTTTTAAAAATCTTAATTACTATTCCGATGGCATCGGCTGAAGCAGAATGGTGCTTTTCTACCCTCAAACGAATAAAAACATTTTTACGAAATACTGTGAGTCAAGAAAGACTTTCTGCTTTGGCAATGCTTTCTGAAGAAAGGGATCTTATTGAAGGCATACCTGATTTCAATCAGCGGGTTATTAACAGTCGCACCGAGAACGTATTTGTGTACCCGGGGAATATAGATCAGAGGGGTCAGCGATTGACTCCAGCTTTTTTCTAACTTGGATGTGGTGGGTCAGCGTTTAACTCCATAATTTTGTGAAAGTAGTTAGAAACATTTTACAAATAAATTAAAAATTAGTGTAAAACATATTTTTTAAGATGATACATTCTTTATTATAATTGAATATATTACAACACAAAGATAATCTACATCAGAAATATATAAAATTATAAGGACACCAGTAAATCAATCACGTGTTAGAACTAATTATACGTTCAGTACATGTTCGAATAATATTTTTCACTTCAGAGGCTGTATGTCTGGGGCAGACATATTTGACACATTTGGAACATGATTTCATGTACTTCTGGTCAACTGATCTGGGGTAACTAGCGCATCGTCTTTTTTTGGGAATCTTTTTACAACTTGGCAGGTTGCAATACCAGTAGAATTGTTGCGTACAGTTCCCTTTGTGGCAGAAGGATCTTGACTGCTTTCACAACCAAATATTTTTATTGCTGCAATATGTTTATTTTGCAATCCTTTTATATTTTAGCGGTTTTCCATATTCAATCGATATAGTTCATTTCCTAGTTGTTTTAGGAAGACTTATTGTCCCGATTTGCCTTTAGGATTAAGAAGTGGCGACTTCTCGTTTGATTTTGTAAATATTGTGTAGGAATTAGAAGCAAATATGCCAGTTAGATTGAAAAAAAAAACGGCATCGGTCATCTCCGAGTTTCGCGTCGGCAACTGTATGTCGACACATTTATCAAGCGTATCAATACCGGCTTTAGTTGAGTTATATTATAGAATTATTTCTGGCTTATCATTCTCAATTTTCATATCATGATGCTGAGGAAAAGACAGAAACAACTTTTTTTTTGGAAGATACTAACGTATCGTTTTCCCTAAAAGCAAATCAAACAGTGCCGAGTGGTGAATTTTTTAGGGCAGGTCGCTTTATTTCTTGTGGAACGTATTTTCTGTTATTTTTGATAGTGCTAACTACTGTAAGCTTCTTTTGTAGTAATTCGGAGGTTGTCGGAAGCGAAGTAAATTTTCTGTCCATGGTGTTATTACGACCGCTGTTTTCTAATTTAACTGAAATGACTAGGCGTTTTACAACTTCGGGACCATTATTATAGTCTTTAGGTTGATTGGGAATTTTTCCACAATATGGCTCTGCAGCGAAGCAACCCATCAAATCATTTACTATATGAGCTATACAATATAGAACCAATTGATAAAAGATTCCATAAATTTGTCATCCATATTTGCTACTAAAGAATACAACAGAAACCTTCTGGCTCTATACTGCCTGCCAGGTCAAGACATCCTCAGTGGTCCACTTGGGAAAGGCCTAAATTTGCGACACTTGAACCATACTTTGTATCAGTTTTACCTGTTGTTTAATATTCTATTTTTGAAACTTTTTTGTTCTTAAGTAGATTTTTGTAAAGTTTTACCTATTGTATACATTTTTGTGTCCTCCTCAGTCAAAAGTTAAACATCTTATAAATTTGAATTAACAAGGTCGGAAGGACCCAAGTCGAGAGCCCTTTCAGTTATTATGTGCAAATATAATAATTCAATAAAGGACATTAAGTCTTTTACGATATATTCACCTATTATGAACTGGCTAATTCTATTAATGATGTTTTTCTTAATCCAGCAAAAATGTCATTGTTCCTGAGAGATGGTATTACTTATCTCTTGCCAAAAGACCAACATAGCACGCTTAACCCAGCTAGGTATAGGCCAATCACCTGCCTTTCCACATAGTTAATATCCAGGACCAGGTTATTCCGACGAAAAATTATCGGGAGTTTATTATAAGTGATCTCTTCAATAGAAAACGACCAATGTAGATATGGCTGTCGAACATCAGAGACAATCCAGCACATAACTGTAGGATGCCAGGAGTTTGCCGCAACCGAGTATAAGGAAAGACACGACTCAGCCGCTAAGATACTCCACCAAGAGTTAGCTGATAAGTTAAAACTACCACAGGTAGGAAAAGTGCCTTACTACAGATACAATCCGGAGCCTATTCTTGAAAACGAGTTCAATTTATATTGGGACTGAACGGTTCTAACAGATTAAACAGTTGCTCCTAATAGGCCAGACAATATGTTAACAGATCAAATTTCTAGACGAACTACACTGTTTCACATTGCTGTACCGAATACCAACAACCTAAGACCAAAACAGAACGAGAAAATCGTCAAATACAGAGATCTGGAGGTGCAAATCCGCAGACAGTGAACAATGAACAGCATCCACACGATTCCCATAATACTGTCAACAACTGGAGTGATACCAAAGAACCTCCTGCAGAACATCAAGGGACCGGGCCTTAGTGAGCATTTGTATAAACCGATTCAAAAAGCAGTTCTCCTTGCAACCGCGCGAACCGTCCTAAAGTTTGTAGGAAATACAGAAGACCACGTCACCTAGGACCCTATAACATGGAAAGGGTCCCTACAGAGCTTCATACTTTGGTATCTTTGTATACCTAGTATGAGTCAATAATCCCTGGAGGGAGTACGAAGCTGTTTGGCTGGTAAATAATAATACATAGCTTTATTTCTAATTATGCTACAATATATTACATCCCTGTCAAACAAAGAGACATACAGACACAAATAGAAATTGCGTCAAGTAAAAAAAAATACGCATCAGACTAAAAGCGCTTAATATCTTACATAATCTTGTGTAGAATATGGTTCTAAGTCAAGTACATTTTTTTTATTCTAAATTTAAATTGCTTAACACTGTAGTTCTTAACTCATCCGGCAAATTTTTAAATAACTTAAGGAACATATAATTAGGACTTTTCTCTGTAAGTGTCAGCCTGTGAATTGGATATTATATTGGTGAAAAGTGTGTAAATTGAACATCCTGATTTTGAATAAAATGACTTTGTCACAGAAGTTGTGGAAGGTGTTGGACTTGTCAAATCAATAGTCAGTTCTTCCATTGAGGTATCAAAAGTATTTTTGAGTTAGAGGTTGGGCCTAACTGCCTCGGTTATATCAATACTTTCCTACAAAATTAAATATTCTTAATATATTTTTCATTAAAACAGTATATAATTTAAATATTTTGTAAGTTTCTTAATTTAACAATATCACATTGTTTTGACAGTATTGGTACTTAAAAATTATTTAATTTTTAGTATACCAAATTACATGAACTTATATATGCATTGGCCTTTAGAAACATCAAATTTTCAAAGCATCATAGTATGCGTTTATATACTTCTGCTGTGCCCGAACCTGTTTTTAAAGAAGCCACTTTTTTATCCGTTAAATTGAAATCTCAACGTATGAATTTTGCTTTCCACATCTTGTATACGAAATTGCTTTTAGCATATATGCAGCTTCAATAATTCTGTTTTTATAGTATGTTAAACTTTTTCACTTTATTTTTGAAATCAATATCTTTTTACTTAAACAGGATAGTATAGTTTTCATCCAACTCTATAAGAGTCAACACAGCTTACTTTTCCCAGATGAACCTCCCTTGTTTTTGTTGCTATTGTACAAATTTTTGAAACAAAACGTTTATAATTGCAGATATATACGAAACAATATTAAGAAAGCGAGATTAATAGTGAGATCAGATTGATCAGCTTATTTTTTAGGTTTTTTTTGTCTCGCCACTCGGACTTTTTCACTCACAGTCATACGCACAAGTGTGAACGAAAAAAGTCGCGGGTATTTTACCCTGGGTGAAAAATCTGGGGTGGCCACTCATAAGTGAGAACAGGCCTTAAGACAAATTTCATTTGTACTGCATAGCATTCAGAGTAACTGCCATCTACCAATAGCAATCCGTCCTGTTCTAAAGCCCCACTAATTTGTTCTCGGCTTTTATTCGACAGATTAATCCTTCTTCACGTAACTGGTCGAATCTATGAGTTAGGTAAGTTCATCGAATGTATTCTTTCGTACGACATACCCCCTACTTCGCTCCTGATCTATACACGACGATCCGGCAACACTGTCTGTACTCCACATAGGCTGAAAGTAATGAAATTAGATGAAATATTATATTTATTTTTAGCACTTGGCTATTACATGAATTGATTAAATTAATTTCTAAACTGTAGTAAGATTAATTGCCCACTGAAAAATACAAAATAATTTTCTACAAAACATTCACAAGTTTGGTGTATTCCTGATTTTATCAGGTAACAAATGAAAATATTTAAGTCTCTCATAAAATAAGACTTTTTTTTTGGAAATTACCGTTTTTACATGATTAATATTACAGTTATTTTTCGACCTTATATTTTAAATATGTAATATCAATCTGTTTTCCAAATACGCATTTAAATAGTCTAATATACTTTTTCGCCACTCTACGTATACATATTGAAGAGCCCATTTACAAGAATGATTATTTCTGAAACCTAAATGTCCAATGTAAAATATCGAATTTTTTTTGAAAGTACCGTCTTAACTGGTTACATACTATAGTTTCTGTAACTATCAATTGCTGAAAGCAACTTTACTGGTCCAAACTCGTAAGGATTCCATGGTTTTAAAGATTTTGGAATGTGCACAATGACAGTAACCTTTAAGGCTCTTAAAATCTTGTAAGTTTTTAGTGAGGCATTAACTATTTTTAATAGGGGATATCCCATGACATAAAATACCCGCTTTAATAAGTTAATACTGATAATTTCGTCACTACTGGCGTTTTTATTGTTTAGTCCAAATATGGCTTCCTTCAATTCCAAGTGATTAACTATTTTAAAGTTTAGGAAGTTTGTTTCCACAAAAGAAGGTACGGTCATATATTTACTATCCTCGATGCTATCCGATATTTCAGTAGTCCTGTTAGAAAAAAGTTTTTAAAATATCATTCCACCGGGCCACCGCATTACGCGAACTCAGCGTCATAGTTTACACACCCAGTAAGACTTTTTATTGTTCGGTACATTTTTTGCTCTCATTTTTACTATAGTCAATGTTCTTTTTTTTCATAATAATTTATTTTTTGTCTACATATCATGCTTACCACTTTATTTATTTTTGCTGTGTACTTTTCCCAGTAGTTTACTCAATACTCGATTCTCAATTTATTCATGTTTATTTATTTATTTATTTATCAACGGACAACACTGTCCATTTTAAAACAATTAATTACAGAGATAGAGTGAAACATAACAATGTGAAAATCTACAACATTATAACAAAACGGTGTTTACAAAAGAAAAAAGTGTACACCTGTCAATCTGTAACAGCAATAACACAAAACTTCAATTGACAATCAATTCCAACGGCCTTCATTTAAAATGATTCAAGGACGTATCAAAGAAATTCAAGTCACCAGCCCATTAGCATATCTAGCCACCCTTGGTATAAAAGAATGGCTAGCGTAATTTGTTCTGTGAAAAGACCGGTGAAATATATGGGAAGTATGAGTACTCCTGGGAGGGACCCTCAAACCAACACTCGACAGTCGGCGCAGCGATGTTAATAATTTTAAAGAAAAGTTGTAAGTCTCTAGCCTTTCTCTTATTAGCAAGCAAATTCAACTTGGAGCACAATACATCATAATCAAGATCAGCACCCCCGTTGAGTTTCAAGTGAATAATATCTGAGAAACCTTCTCTGTACCTGTTCGAGTCGGTACACGTATGATTCAAAATGGGAATTCCAAACACAAGAAGCGTACTCAAGTTCCGAATGTCAGCCCCGCGACCGGCCTTGTGAATAGGAACCACAAAACTCGTTTTCCAAAATTGAGGAAAAATATCCCGCCAAAAAGACTCATTAAAAATATATTAGAATATTTTGATCCTACAAATAGAGAACTATAGTGGGAATTTTCTTATATGCGGTCTGTGGACAAGTGAAAACTCTTGTATCTTTTTAACTCAATATTTCGGCAATGTTTATTGGCTTCCTTCGGAGTAAAAGAACTAGTATAAGTTCCTTATAATTAAATCTATTGTCACGTGACATTTAACACCCTGTAACTGATATGGGAAGGTTAGTATCCTGAGAGATATAAATGCCTACCTGCAACCCTCTTAAAAGCAAAGCCTATCTACAACCCTGACAGCCTTCTTTTGCAGATAAAATATTTATTGCGCATCTGCCGAATGTCCCCAAGCAAGAACAGCATAGGCCAGATGGGAGTGAAAGTTTGAGAAATACACCCTCCTAAACACATTGACCGACACACAATACCACATTTCGAAGCATGAAGAGATTTTTACTGAGGTTTCCATACACCTGGTCAATGTGTTCTCCCCAGTTGTTTTAGATCTAAGTATGCTATCAGAAACTTTATATAACCCACTTGCTGCTCTAAGCCACGTGCATCCCTCAGAGATAACACCATTCTTTTAGTCTTCGCCTCATTCAGAAGCAGTTCATTAGCATAAAACCATTCCTCAGCTCTCGCATGTGCATATACAGCATTCCGCTATGCCTCTTCAAAACTATTTGCCGAATAGAAAACTGTATTATCAACGGCAAAGAGTGTGTAGCTCTCAGTCTGAAAGATATGATTTGAAGAATATAAGACTATTCGTATCAAAGTTGTATTTTTTTGAGTTTCCGGAAAGGAATGTCATGGTCTACACAGTCGAAAGCCTTGGACAAGTCACACAGGAGCATTGCTTCAAACTGGAGTCATCGAAGGACTCTATAATACTAGATATAAGATCTAAAATGTCAAAAACTGTCTTCTCTTGCTCCTATGCCAAATGAGACTCAGAGAATCAGTTGTTATGTTCAAGGAAACCTATTTTTTAATTTCTTGGAATTAATAGGGATCATGGATATAGTTTTGCGGTAATTCCGGGTTATCCTCCTTAAAGATAGGAGTAACCAGGGACTTTTTAAAGACTACGGGAAAAGTATTTTCTTTAAAACAAAGGTTTATTAATTTAGTAAGTGGAATCAAAATTAGATTTTTGATTGACTTCAACCAAACAGACAAGTCAAATATATCTCTACTATTCTTGTTCCTCATCCCATTTATAATATCTCTCACCTGGATAAATGTAAATCTCAGAAAAGGAAAATTGTGTCCGGGGTCACGAAGCTGGCAGAATCCTTAGCTTGAGAAATATTCTCAACTAAGGCGTGCGCTTTTGTTGAGAAATATTTATTGAAGGCGTAACC
Organism: Diaprepes abbreviatus; assembly: GCA_034092305.1. Lineage (NCBI taxonomy): Eukaryota > Metazoa > Arthropoda > Insecta > Coleoptera > Curculionidae > Diaprepes > Diaprepes abbreviatus. The sequence continues at coordinate 11,175,012 of JASJET010000031.1, forward strand.
TCAGAAAAGGAAAATTGTGTGTCAAGAGTCACGAAGTTGGCACCACCAGCAGAATCATTAGCTTGAGGAAAATTCCCACCAAGTCATGCGTAATTGTTGAGAAATATTTATTGAAGGCGTTCGGAATGACGGGCTTTGATTTTTTTCAGACTACCATGGTGATGATTTATAATTTCCCCCCTGTTTATTACTAACTTATGCTGCGTTTTAAACAAACTCCTTACATGTACGTGAAATTTCTGAATGCCTATGCTGACCGTACAACTCTTCCAGAAAATGCAGCTGTTCACGCATACCGTTCAATTGCTCATGAAACCAACTCATACGTCCACGTTGACTCAACTTTATTCTGTATTGTTTTTCCAGGAACGCTTTCGTGTATGTTTCTACCAAAACATCAATAATCTTGTTGAATTTTTCATTAACTTTTAACCCATTCAAACTCGCAAAGTCCCAATCAATTGCAAACATAATGTTAAAGAATGTCGTTATGCCTTTTTGATTTATTGGTCTGATAGTTCTAAGTGTCTAACGATCGCTGAGCTTACCCTCAAGTCAGAGTCCACAAAGACATTGTCAAGAATGTTGCTTCATTGGGTGGCGCGTGCACCGTTTGAAGAAGGTTAAATGTATTTATTAAGTCATTCTCCATTGTTGGTGTTAAAATTGATATAGTCTCTTGTATGAATCGTTCTTTTGATAATACTGATCTGGGAAAGAATGCCATTTAGAGAATCCAAAACGCTGTCAAAGCCACCAATGGTGCAAACTATATTGTTAAAATATTTTAAAAATACACAACATTCAATACCTCCAGACATTAAAATTAATACATATATTTATAATATTAAAATTACGAGTAAAATTGTTTTTTGAAAAAATCATTGTTCCATCGCCAGAGTATTGTTTTTTAACAGAAAAGTTTGCCAGTTATGAAGATGAGGGGTGGGTCCGTCCTGAAGACGGATGCACTGCGGCCAGTATGGGCATATTGTGCTTACCCTTGACTTATAGCCACCTGCACCAATTTGTACAAGTCCGCTAAGGAGTGAGTATGTATTTCATTCAGTTCCAAATTTGTTGACGCGAAAGTGTGTTATCTCTTCCGATCTAGTGACTCACAATCACATATGATGTATTTTACAGTTTCCTCGGCTTGACCACATAGTCTGCAGCTGAGGTCTCCGTTATAAAAATTAATTTTATTCATATGAATTTTGAAGGCCATGTGTCCAGTCATTATGCCTGTGATTGCCCTTAATTGATTCCTGCGCATTTGGAATAGTTTCCTTGCTAATTTCGGATCAGGATTTCCAATTAAAGAGCCTTCTTTTGTTCAATCTCTGTTGGGGTCTCCAGAGATTTTTGTGCTCTTTTTTGATCCATTATTTACCGTTTCTCGTGCCTCACACCGTGGTACCCAAGAACCGGTTCTGAATTAATATATGGAGCTGCATGTATGCTTTCATGTTCTGATACTGACTGTAACATAACTCATCCTTTGTCAGAGTTGTAAGTTTATTCTGACATTCCCAAAGTAATCTAGATACCATGGACTGCTTGTGACCAAGCTCGCGGCATGGGATTGCTGTGGTCACCTTCTGGAGTGGGTACGAAGTTTTTTCACTGGAAAATTTCGGAAGGTAAAAATTAATAATTATGTTTTTAAGATCATTGTTCACGCAGGGGTCGCATATGGGGCCCCTATTTTTCATTTTGTTTGTTCGGTATAGTGAATTTTATTGATCATTCTGAATTTCTCATGTTTGCTGACGATTTAAAAATCTTTAGACATATTGAATTTATTGCATTGGACAATTGAATGGACTTAGTTTAAATGCAAATAACTGTTTCTGTATTTCATTTTGTAGGTCTCGTCAGCATTTTGATTATCACTACACCATTGATAATATTGCTTTATTTAGAATGGATGAGATTAGGGATTTCGGTGTGTTATTGGACAAGGCTCTCATATGCGTTTGTCGTTAGGATATAAAAACCTTGGAATTATTTCCAGAATTTGTAAAGATTTTTCTTGCGATACCTTTAAATTACTGTAATGTTCGTTTGTGAGGGTTGGTCTGGAGTACGCCGGTATGCTTTGATCCCCCTTTTACCAAGTACATGTACAGGGCATTGAGGGCATACTGAATAGATTCTTGCGGTCTTGAGCTGGTAAGCCAAATATTCGCTATTCTGGTTACCATTGCAACTATTCACTGATTCTTAATACTCTTGATATGTGCTCAAATTGATCTTAATAAATGATGAATATTCTATGTAATATGTTCTAATTTTATATGATGTAACTTGCCTGTTTTTTTTCTTTATTTTCGAATATTGTGTTGCTGCATGGGTGTGTTGCGTAATATTGTTTAGTTTGATTTTATGTTTGTATCATAAAAATTTCTAAAGTGCATTAAACTCTTATATATATATATATATATATATATATATATATATATATATATATATATATATATATATATATATATATATAATGTGTTATGTTATGTTGGATATTCTCACGGGGGTGATGTGTAATGGAAGGTTTTCGGGCATACCATGCCTCTCTCAGGACTGTAAGGCAGCTGACGTTTCGGGGAAATCTCATTCACCATTTTCAAAGCTCACTGTATTGCGTCTACGAGCCAACTGACTCCTGCGACTCGGGTGCTGTCGGTCCCGTGTGTACGTCGGACGCGTTCGTTTTCCGAATGGTTCTGGTCAATCAGGTTGCGAGACCTGCTGCGCGTCATCGGCCCTGTTGTCAGTGTTTGGGGTTGCGTTACCGAGTTGTAATCTGTTTCGTTACTCAGTGCTACTAGTTGATGTTTCGTAAGCAGATTTTCCCAAATATTAGGCATTCGCTGGCTATCATCTCTGCTATTTAAGTTGTTGGGCCTCTTTGCAATTTAGATGGCTTCCCTTATAACTCTTGTGGACAGGTTTTCACATCTTGACAGCATTTTTATTCCTGAGAGATTTATCTTATGTCCTGTGTTTAACCAGTGTTGGGCCAGTACAGAAGTTGTTTTTTGCTTGATAGCGTTTATGTATTCTTCTCTTCTGGCGCTTATTTTAGGGTTGGTTTGGCCTACGTAAAATGAGCTGTATTCTCCGTATGAAATTTCGTGTGCTCCCTGGTTTTCTAGAGGGATTCTTTCTTTAGGTGTTGGCAAGACATTTTTTACTGTACGGTCTGTGGTGAAAATGGTTTCAATGTTGTGTCTCCTGAGAATCTTTGGGATTTTATCTGTGGTGCCTCTGACATAAGAAACAAAAGCTTTGGCGCTATTCTCTTGGTTTTCGCGATTTTTCGGGGCCAAGCGTTTGTTTTTTACAACCTTGTCTATATGTTCTTTTTTATAACCGTTTTTTTGTTAGGGCGTCTTGTAGTATGTTCATCTCTTTGTGACAGTTTTCTTGATTTGTAAGGAACATTCGAAAAACTATGGACGAAAAAATCGAGGCTGCTTTGCGACCTCGCCTTCTCACGCAACTGCCAAGATCAACACCTTATACGACACTCTAGCAGAATTCAGAGCCGAAATAGATTTCTCAATTAGAACAGACAGGCAGAAAAGAAAAATTATCCGATTAAAGCACCATTAAAGAAACAGCCAACGGAGGAGCCGGAAGTCGTACACAACTTATCTGACAAAGTTTTGACACCAGCCGCCAAAAGTGTTTTAACCAAAGGTTTTAATTTCGCGCTAGCACCATCACGTATCCCAAACGATAATATAATATGTGGAGTTGAAACAGCTCTAACCAACTTGAACAACGACACAGTAGAAGCTATCCGCCAAGAAATTTCAGCTGTTTTGTGCAAAGCAAAACGATCCTGCCTATAAGCCAATAAACAGAGACCATATCACTTATCTAGAAAAGACTACCAAAACATTGATCAGAACATCTCCACTTAACGAAGAAATGAAGAAGCTCACACCAAGGGAAAAATCATCCAGATGTCCTAAACTTTATGGCTTACCCAAAATACACAAACCCGGGGTCCCCTTGAGACCAATAGAAAGCTCTGTTGGCTCTCCAACTCAGGCCCTAGCAAACAGCTAGCCACCATTCTCCAACCCTTCGCCAAAAAAACGGCCTCCTACGTTAAAAACTCGCAAAATTTTGGCGAAATAATCAAAAACATACGTTTATAAGAAAAACAATTTCTTGTTAATTTCGACGTAACATCACGCAAATACCAGTCAAAGAGGCTTTTTCTGTAATAGAAAACAAATACAATCTGCCAAAATATATCATCGAATTAGCTAAACACTGTCTTGATAACACCTATTTTACTTATGAAGGCCGACGATAAAAACAAGTCGAAGGAGCCCCTATGGGAGATGAACATACTGCAAGACGCTCTAACAAATATATATATATATATATATATATATATATATATATATATATATATATATATATATATATATATATATATATATATATATATTTATTTATTTATTTATTTATTTATTTATATAGTGTCCTTGTAAATGGAGTTTCCGTTGATAAATAAATTAATAACCCGCTTTTTAATGTATTAAGACTTCTGTATTGGGCACGTTAAAGCAGTGTGATCCCCTTTCTAAGTTACTTAGATTTTATTGAGAAACAAAATCGTTTATGTGCGTTTGATGTGAAGATAAGGATTATAAAAATGATATTCTAAAAAAGTTTATTCTTTTAAGCCTTCAGTATAGAGGTATTATTTTCGTTGAAATTTTTAATATTTTATACAGTTTTTGTTTCCAAAATATTTTTTTTTATATAAAACTGGTCATGTTGTTAGCACCGATTTGGTAAAATCACTCATTGTTCTACTTGTATAATCTAAAAGTCCGAAAGTTTTCTCAGAACTAAATTTTTTTTAATCTATTAGCAAAAAGTTAGCATGATTCTCAAACATTAATTACGATTTTTAGTAAAAAATCGTTGCCGATAAATTGTGTGTCCTTTTTCAAAATCAATGATAATCATATTGAAGCAGTGCTAGTTATTTGTTTTGCTTTATTTTGTACACAAACTTCAAAAATAGAATTTTGAGAAAATCGCTCTTAAAGTGTTTAGCTTTGTTCTGCGAATTTTCTGTAGAGCCAATATATATTTTTTTGGAAGTAGAGATGCAGAGCTCCCCGAGTGCCTCGGAGCACTTTATATCCGACTAAGATTATTTTTGAAAAATTGTTTTTTTTATTCGATTAATAACGCTGCCATTTAATAAAAAATAATAATATAAAAACGACCATGTTCATTAAAACTAATATCTACTTCTCCAGAAGATAAAAAGATCCAAACAAATGGCCGGATTTAATACAGGTAAAAATCTCGCAATTATTTAACAACAGGGTGGGCTGATTGAAATCAAAATAACATCACGATTTAAATCGACTGATGACGAAAATAAATAACTCGTTTTTACTTCAAAAAAAAAACAAGAAACGAACTTTCTCAGACAAACGTTGCAATAAAAAATACTGAAGTAAAAGTAAAAACTGCTAAAAACAATATTACATTCTCTACTGTAATTTACATTACAATACATATTATACATTGACATTCACATTAACAAAAGTTGAATTCTCATTATAATACTTCAATCAAAATACTAATTTTCCAGCTTTTGCAACACCCCAGTCTGTTCTTTAAATCAAAATATATCAAACCTAAAGATACTGAAAACCCATTGCACTGAGGCTGAGGAAGCAATGGCATCAAGAAATTGTTTTACCACAGCTATCTTTTTTTATTCATCATCATCATCATTATTTTATCATAGCCACCACTGAATTCTACTTACGTGTTTTTGTTATTTTTTCTGAGAACCTCTTGTTTTTGAAGGAAACAAGTATTAAATTTTATTACTAATGGTAATAATTCAATATTACTATATATTTAATTTATAATTTCTAAAACCAAATATTTTTCATTGGCAGTCAGCTAGTACTTTTACGGTGGGTACATCATAAATACTGCCTCTGACATAAATATTAGGCACCCCATTAATGTGATACGCATGCATATTTAATGATTATAACATACAATTTAATATTTAGTTGGACTTCCGCGTGCTTGTATCACAGCTTTAATTCATTTTGTCAAACTTGCATTTATGTTTATGTACTTTTTGCTTTATTATAGCTCATAAATGCTCTATCGGTTTCAGGTCTATACACAAACTATTAAGCAGCGCGCCAACTGGTTCGGTTCGGTTCAGTTCAGACCGCTCGGCTCCGCACAATCGGCCAGTTTTGGTTTACCCGTAAATAAATGAGAGCCCGCTCACTGGTTCCGACCGACCAGAACGCTTCAGCGCTTTCAGCATCGGAACCAGTGAGCGGGCTCTCATTTATTTACGTGTAAACCAAAACTGGCCGATTGTGCGGTCTGAACCGAACCGAACCAGTGGGCTTTATGCTACCCAACGGTAGGTACCACACACGACCTTTATGATACGCTTTACCGGTCCTTCGACGAACATAGACTGCATCAGGTGCTTATTAATTAGCATATTCTTTTTTAACACAATTTTTTTTATCATAATGCAATATGATATTTAATAATATATAACTTATATATATATATATATATATATATATATATATATATATATATATATATATATATATATATATACCTTAATGTTACCAATCGGCTGATGTCCAATATTCATATTTTTTGGCCTACGACAGCCATTTTTTCCTATTTTTCTCCGACAGCAATTGTTTCTTTTTTCTGACTTTTCAAGCTGAGAGACCCACTTCTTTAAAGCGTCTAGTTACAGTTTTAGTGGATATGAATACTAAATGTTCTTGTTGTAACGCAGCAGACAAATCTTTTGCAGTTCGATGTTGCCTGTATAACCAATGGTCCTCTGTTTAGGTTTTTCTTTTTGGTTCTCTCACCGGTTTTGATTTTTTACCTCCTGTTTCACAGTAACGGGTTATGGTGGTTTGAACAGTACACCGTGAACATTTCATTTTTTTACTGATGGCTACTTGATATTCCCCTTCTAAATTTAGTGCAACAATTTGCAAGCGTTTAAACTATGTTCTCTTGATTTAGGCATTTCACCTTGCACGTTGACAAAACATTCTTAGATGTCTATGAGACTCATTATTTAAACTAATGACACAACACAAAAGATTTCAAATAACGAGGCACACTGATCGGTATATAAACAGTACTAAATTGAAAATATGAATAGTTTAAGATATTACTCTATTCTATTAATACGCTGATAACGAGAAACTGTAGGGGTGCCTAATAATTATGTCACCGGCTGTATAAGCTCTAAAGTGGTAAGGTGTCCGGGCTTGTTCAAATCAGGCTAAAATTTTTTGTTGTCGAAGTGACAGTTGGAAATCTTCAAAAGTAAAGTATCTATTCTGGTATTCTTCTGCACTGCGTTTGAAGCTAATATTTAAAACTTTCAAATATATTGTATTATCAATTTTGTCTTTTTTCCTCATAAATCTTCAGCGGTATTTTCTAATAAGTGACACTATTCCATCGTAGGTACCAAAATTAGACCATTTGTAAATCCCTTTTCTTAGTTTAAAAACAGGGCTCTAAGAAACTATAGTATAGCGAAACATGTGTCGTACAGTGTTCTAATAAAAAGTGAAAAAACTATCTTTGTCAAGTATTGTGAGTGAGGTATGGGATTGATCTGGGGCCCTATCCTCGACCTGGGGAACGTGAAGTGAACGGTGAAAAGGTGGCGAACGCGTATTCTTGAAATGTTCATCACTCATATCCTCGTTCGCCCGGTGGAAGGTAAGCGAACGGTGAAACATACGCAAATGAAATGTCAGCCGCTAAATGACATTTTTAACGCACGGATTTCAAAAAATAAAATAGAATTAAACGTTTTTATTTTATTTTTGGTTCTTCAAAACAACTTGCATTAAAAAAAAAATAATATGTTGACGAACCGTTTCTTTAAGACGTTTTATTTTCTGAATAAACAGTTGAAACGTTAATTAGGTGGTACCCCGATATTTTCAAATTTTTTAACAAAATATCCTTAGAAAGTTCAATATGTCTCGCAAATATTAAGGAGATTACAGACATATAAAATTATTACAGGAGATTCTGTTTATAACTCATTTGTATGAACGTACTATTTAAAAAAAAATTTCTAGGGCCAGTTCTGCTTGTGGATTTAACATAAATACTTGTGTCCATAACAGCCGAGTATCTTAGTTTTAAACAGTTAAATCTAACATAATTATTTTCACGACGCAACTTATAATAAATTTGTGAAATCATAATTTGTAAGCTATCTGAAACTTTTATTTAAATAAGTAACAAATTTAATATTTAAATTATGTTAACTACAGCACTTAATTTAATTAGACTGAGTTAAACACTATACGACACTACAATTAAATAAATATGATTATAATTTATCGAGACATATAAATATGAACCCTATAGACCAACGAATGAGGTCCTTCAGCATAAAAACCTTATTTATGGTACATTTGATCTTCAAGTCCCTACAAATCTTTATAAAATAAAAAAATATATATTCAAAGTTGAATGTGAGATCCGCCAGTATCTTTAATGGAGGTCTTCTGTCTGGCCTTTGGTTTCGGTCCCTGGTCATAAACAGTTTCACTATCATTGTTCAAGTTTCAGGTTTTCTTTCAAATTTACTTGTCAGGAAAGAACATCTTGCAGTAAGAGGCTGGACACTTACTGAATTCATACAATAAATAACTGATTGGATAGTCTCCGTAGTGGATTGGGATGATGGCTTGTAGTCATACTACGTAGAGTTGTAATTACCACCGTTTCAAGGTTTATCAGTGCTGACTTTCTGCAATTACTGTCAGTATATTACTTTGTATATATTATTGATGCTTTTTTTGATATCCCTTTTTCTTTATATATTAGAATCTTCTAGTACTTGGCTCTTTGTATGCATTTTTGTTTAACAGTTCTAGAGTGTTAATTTAAGATAAATTTAATTCAGGCAAAGTACAAATATTGTAATGGCCATCAATAACTTCAACAGCAGTATTTTTTTTTACTTTTGACGATTAATTTAAAATACCAAAACTACTTTTTGCCTAAAATGGCAATAATACTACAAACGTTTTCGGTCTGACAGCTGAATTCAATCTGTCATCCATTTTATTTATTGAAATTCTCGGGTTTTAGCACGTTCATATCTGGCAACATTGGCTTTTCAAGAATACGGCTTTTACTGTCAAAAAGTTCACATCGCCATTCACATCACCTTTTATCTCACACTTTCGAGGATAGTATCGATAGTGTCTTACACCCAGATGTTAATAATTGGATAGCTTATTGGACTTTCACATTTTCTACGCATCTAAAGCTGAAGTTAGTAACAAAATTTGCTTTTATAATCTATCATGCTAGAATTCTCGACTTTCCTTTTTTTTCCCAACTGACCTTGACTCTAAAGTATTGATACTCTCGGTGAAGATTTTGCGCAACTTGATATGGAAGTGAGCATACAAGTCGACGTAGGGTAGGTTTTTTTTTCTGTTTCTGAAAGGATTTTTTACACGATATTGTTTGACAAATGTCACAAATATACTAAGACTTCAGATTTCAAAAAGTACCTGAAAAATATAATACACAAGATACGTCAATTAATAGAAAATATGTTTTTTTCATACAATAAAAAAATTAGTTTGTTTTGACACTAGAAGTCCATATTCGTTTGCCAGCTTTCGATGAAGAATATTGTAGACATTATTGTACCTGCGCAGGTAGTCTGTTAGCTAAATACATGCACCCCGAAGAGTTTCAGATTGCTGATGAAATTTTCTTGTCTGATTGGATATTGAGGTGCTTTAGTATAAATTTCTTTTAGCCATACTGTATTAGGGCGGATGTAGGTCATTATGCTGTCGACCATGCAAAATTTTTTGAGTTCATTGTTCTTATTTTTCAATGTTTAACGATTATATTCGTACATTTTCCATCAAATT